>CM040239.1:265919407-265954497 GCA_022545495.1 Chrysanthemum lavandulifolium | reverse complement strand
ACCAAAAGACCTACCAATTTATTTTATGCATGGAGATATAAGGATGGTTAGGTTAGGTCTTCGTTCCCACGATCCTGCCAGAACTGGAGGGATCTACCCAGGGACAATCCACTAGATAGTGTAGAAGTCCTTAGGTACGATGAAAAAAAGGAGAAAAATGAGAAATGGGAAGAGTGCGGACTGAGAAAGAGCTAGAACTGGAATAAACCCAACAAGGTTCTAGTGATGAAGTCTCGGTAAGCACTGAAGGGGTTGAAGAATGAAAAAGAATTGAATGTGAAAAGGGTGAAAAGAAATAGCCGTCCATTAATTCAACCTTAGGCGTAACGGGTTCAATACATATGCTCTTGGTGTCTACTAAGGTAACACCGGTATTGAAGACAAGACGTCATGGACCCAAAGGACGCACCGCACTAAACTTCCCAAGCTACTCACGGGAACCTACATAATCTATCGACTTTCTCTTAGAGATTGTTGATATTGAAGAAGGAGACCTCTCCTAGTCTCCCATATAGAAACCAAAAGTGCACTATTGAGTCTAGAGCCAAGAGATCATCAATAAATCTCATTAGGACACATCTATAAAGACTCACTATTTAACACAATGTGGAAAGTGAGAATATATCTTAAGAGTCCTACGCATTATCCTAGTGGTATTGCCAGAACATCCGAGTGATGTGTTAACACATTCACAATGAAGATGGAAAATCTTCTAGAGCCAACATCAAACAAGCTCTTGGTAGGTGGCATGTGAAATCTATCCAATAGATCAAACATGTGACAACTGGACAGAAACTATGGGGCGATTCATATTTTGAATCAATCCTGGTTCAGGAATGGATTGACGGATACCTTTGAAAACCGGTCGTTGTGCTTAAAAATTCTTTTCTGCAGCACATCGACTGTGTATTAATGTTTCAAAATTAAAAGGGTATTTGTGATTGATAATTGATTTTCTAATAAAACCTTCGTTGTATTGCAAAACACTTTATATTAAGCAATACACGATTGTTTTTCAAACCATTTTTCATCAATCAGTGAATCTCAATTCGCTGGTTCACTCACTCCGTGTTGTCTTCTTTGAGACATTCCGGTTTGAGAACAATTAGAGCAACGCGAAACCCACATCAAGGAGATTCTTGAATTCAACCGATTACTGCAAGACTTGTCTCGATCAACGGGAACCATGGGCGTGTACCTCAATTCAACGAAAGTAATCAAAGAAAATTTCGTGCACTTTTATTGTTAGCTGTTGTGCGGGAACACCCGATGGTTGCGGTGATCGTAATTGAGGCGTCAATCCATATCGGCATGCTCACACATCACGCTCATTTCAAGAAATCATGACAAATGCATATCTTCATCAAGTGACTCGATATTTTCGCCCATTCTTTTGCTACGCCGCAAATATCATGAATCAACAAAAGCTTCGCAACTCGATGAGAAGAAATCATGATCCGAATGTGAGCATGTCGGTCCAAAAGTCACAACGTCACATGATGGCAACACTACAAAGGATGAGTCAAAGATTTATGGTGGCGGATGATCTCAATCTTGGCTCAAACTCATCAACACGTGGATCGCTTAAAGAACTCCACTTGAATTAACAAAACATGCGTAACATGAAGAATCAAAGACTTGGACACAAAGCAAAGAACTTAATCAAGAAAACAAGAACAATTAAAATGTAACATCTGTTTGTATTCATTGTAAATTGAGGTGACCTCCTTGGGGAGATTGTTAGGATTTAGAAAATCCGTAGTTAAAGAGTCGATCACCTCAAGTATATGTATTCGCTAGAAAGCTCGTAGTCGTAGTTATTTTATGTTAGTAAGTAGTTTGTTAAGTAACACCGTGAAGGACGGACGGTCTTTACCCATCAGATGCACGATCCACGGCCCGTAGGAGGCGTGTCTTGTAAGAACCTATAAATACCCTTTGCCTTGCAAGGCAAAGGGTTGGAGCTTCATAATATCATTTTTCTTTGTCTCACTAAGTTCCCAAAACTCTTCCACTTTCTCTCTCTAGAACCTAAACCATATGCCCCTTATTGTTATGTTATGATGTGTTTATGAAATCCAATATGTTACAATGAAGTATGTTTAGAAAAATTACTTGATTATCCTGCTGTTACTAAGCTTCTCTGACCAAAACTGTTGCACGAAACACCTTCTTAAACTCCTTGTTGCTTTACGAACACTTCTAGGGTTTAATGGGGACTATCACTATTAGGGTTGCGTCAGATATATACCAATACTGCACAGGTAGAACTATGGCTCAAACCTATCGCAAGTTAGGCGAGTACGAAACCGGTAAAACCCTAATCAACTATAAGGTCGACTAGGGAAGTCGACTAAAGGTTAGTCGACTTAAAAGTCGATCGACCAAAGGGTTTCGAAACCTTTAGTTTGTTTACGTGATCGAACGAATAAGAAGGAGAGGAGAGGAGAGCTTTTAGTGTTTGACGAGTGTGTTATGAGGAACCTTGAAAACCCTTGGTATTTATAGGATACCAAGGAAGGTCTAGAATACTTGTTGAACAAGTATTGAAGTTTGTTTAGGAAACAAAATCCTCCCCTCTTTGGTTTGGGTGGTCGAACGAGCACAAAAAACACCTTTAGGGTTTGTTGTTTTGCTTCTTGTCATTAATTACCCTATAATATTTATCCTAGATAAATATTAGACTTTCGGGTAATAAGCATTAAACCTTCAAATGAAAATAATGTCGTATTTTCATTTTCTCTCTAACCTCATTTCATTTCGTAAACTCGTTTCTTATTTCCGCTTGCATTGTTCTGTTTAGTGTGCTCCGTTGTGACCCTTCGATATTTCTATGAAGGCAAGTGTGAAATACGTTGTGTTGTTTGCATACAAACCTTTCATCACCAACAAGGATCTTTAAAGATCTCACTAATTTCGTCACCGGTCTAAAAATTAGGATTCCGGTGAGTGATAAGATAATCGGTTGAAGTCTGGTGGCTGGGACTCGTCAGAGCACTATAGAAGAATCCTTGACGGCCGGGACTTGAAGGACCACTGAAGTATGATTCGTAGGTTTTAGGTGACAAAGTTTCAAGAGCAAATGAGATAAAGTATGTAGTTGAGAAATGATAAAGAAAGGTTGGTGGCTGATTTTTGTGGTATTGAGATTGGAAGGAAATGAAATTGAGATGGTGGTTGCATGTTGATGTAGTGAAGTAGGTTTTAGTTTAAGAGAGTGATATTTTTAGGATTATATATAAGTATCTAGTTTGTTAGATGGGCCGAGTATTTCATAAAAGAGAGAGTAGACTTATTTGTAGTGAAGTGAAAACAAGAAAAATAAAGGTGTTACAGTGAAGAGGAAAAAAAAGGAAGAGAAAGTCACAAAATGACTATTTTGCCCTTACGTGAAATCCACGCGAGGGTTTAACTGGGGATGGATGGTGATTGTGACTATCGGTGATGCAATATGGAGACGTTCGGGATGTCTGGTAGACTTATTTTGAAATTGAGACTAACGGTGTATTTTGGGTACAATTTTAAGGACGATTAGTGTATTTTACTTTATACTAAATTAAAACTAACAAGGAGCTAGAACGAAGAAACACCCAAACACCAATAAAGAGTCATCACCCGGAGAACGCCACCATAACACGAGACCAAAAGCCTTAAGAAATATAGAGTAAACAAAAAATTGGACTAGACCTAAATTGATGCCTTACAAACCCAAACACATCTACAACATCAACAAAATGAACTACTCCAAGTATACCACAAGTTACAACGCCAAATGATGAAGTACTTCGAGAGCTTTGAATGACCTCAACTTCTGAGAAATATCTTTTAATTCCTCAATCTTCGAAGCATCAAAGACAAATTTAGTAGTTTTTGAGTTTTCACAATAATTGGTTCGCACTATTAGACAATAAAATATGCATATGGTTTATATATATCTTTATCATGTTTATATAGTTTCCTAATAGTATTAGCTATTTTGTTCAACAAAATTATGTTAGCCTATAAATATAAGTTATTGTAATCTCAATTGATCATATAATTTATAAAATATATCTTTGCTATTTTTAGAACAAAAAATATAGCAAAGATATATTTTATATTATATGATCAATTGGGATTACGATAACATATATTTAAGGCTAACATAATCTTGATGAACAAGATACCTAGTCCTATTAGGAAACTATATAAACATAATAAAGATAAATATAAACCACACATATTTATTGTTTAATACTCCCCCGTAGTTTGAACGGGAGACTTCTGAACGATCAAACTAGCACGAATATTCAAGCCGCTTCGTCTATTCTCTTCCTTGTTGCTTTGCTCAGATATAGACTTGTATTCGGCGACAAAGTTGTATAGTACTTGACGGTTCCTCTATTTTTTTGACGTTTGCTATTTTTTTACGTCATTGCTTGCTTTGCCTTAAGGAGTGAGCGGCATTTTGGTGGTCAACTTTTGTCGTTGACAAGAATGATATCCGCTGAAGAAGAAGATAGTATTGTCATGAAACACAAATTCAGGTGATTTGTGGCTACTCATCATACACTAGGTGTATTATGAAGGCTAGTGTTTTATTTGATAGGGTTTATACGTTGGATTAAAAAAAAAAAAAAAAAAAAAACAAATTGAAGCAATAACAAAAAAGCAAAAATAAATAAATCGTGATCCCTCTGGGTCACCTGCGAGTTACCGATGACCAGAGGATCACAAAATTTTTTTAGTGGGTTGACCCTAAAGTGCTTATACCATGTAAAATAGCAAAGATATATCTTATAAATTGTGTGATCAATTGAAATTACAATAACATATATGTATTTGATAACATAATCCTATTAGAAAACTATATAAACATAATAAAGATAAATAAAACCATATACATATTTTATCCTCTAACATGCACTAGTTCAAAAACATAACGTTTGGTTTGTTGCTAGTAATGATAATGGGTATCAGATTTGGAATGAGGTGGAATGACAATGAGTATGAAAAAATGTATCATTACGATTGTTTATGTTTGGTTGATAAAATATGTTATGAAAAAGTGTATAGATATTTGAATTTTGTAGTGGAAAAAAGAGAGGCCAACGAGAATAGATTTCATAGACACCAAATTGGTGTGTAATGAATCTATGACTATGATATACCTATTTCATTACCGGGCCTACAAAATAAAACAAAACAAACACCGACTATGACTTTGAAAGTCATAGTCTCATTCCTATTTATGCTAACCAAACAGGCCCTTATTATTTTCTTTCATGGACTTGGTGATTTTTTCCAACTGAAATAAAAAACCTTTTGTATGAGATGGACATGTTTTGTCAACCCAATATGTTGTTAGTGGGCTCATGTAAAGGTGACATTCTGACTAATAGAGCAATTCTCAAAAATGATTGTGACACTCATATTGAGTGTTTAGACATTTATATCCTGTAAGGGTATAAATATCTAAAAACTCAAAATTTTTAGTTATATTTATCCTATAAGGATATAAATGTCTAAACACTCAAAATTTGAGTGTATCTCACATTATTTTTAGTTTGTTTTTAACGTATTTTTGCATCCACTTTGGAGGGTATATCAGCACCTAGGGGTGTTATCGGGTCAGGTTATCGGGTTGTCGGGTCTATCGTTCTACCCGACTAGTTTTATTAACCCGACCCGATAAGACCTTATCGGGTTCGGGTTCGGTCGGGTCAACCCGACCCTACTGACACCCCTATCAGCACCGCACAAATTCACATCAACAGAAGACAAACAATCACATGTATCCACGACAACCTTTTCCTTTTTCTGAATTTTGCAAGTTGTGTCACTAGTTCGTGATTCAGAAAGTGAATTAATCGTATAAATGACTTTTAAACTTTTTTTTTGGAGCAAAAATGACTTTTAAACTATTGAAATGTATAAAAGTTGCTTTATAAATTCTAAGAACATGACATGTTTATAATCGACATTTATTAGGAAATTATGTTAGCTAAGTTAACAGTCACATTTAAAATCTCATGTGAATTATTATAGTACATACCTAGAAGTAAAAAGCTTTTGTGCGAAAACAAAATTTTGGTTTCTGCATCATATTTTAGGATGAAATTTCTGTCTACATTTTCATGATTATTATAAGCCATGCCCATCCAAAGAAAGTAAATCTATACCGTAAAACTAGAATTCGTAGAAAGTGGAAGCTATTATCATTAATAGAGCTGTGCAAACTATGTCCGGAACCAAGAAACGAGCCGGAACCAAGACTGACGATACTTCGGGTTCGGTCTCCATAGTTTTAAAAATCTCAACAACGACTCAAAACTAAAATACCGAATCATATAAAGAAAGCACGGAGCTAAGTTTATACATTTCACTCATGTTAAATTTATGATTGGAGGCCCATAGAGTTAGCCCATTTATATGAGTTATGACAAAGCTTGAGGCATGGACGCATGGTAAGTTGAAAAAAAAAACAAAAAAAAAAAAGAAAACAACACCACGACCAAGAATCGAAACCCATACAGCTAGTTAAGTGATGATACAGAAATTAGACATACTACTTATCTCCAACAATCAACCTGAAGACGCCGCTTGTTGCGATGGAATGAACAATTTCATGAGATAGAATCTGCTAAGATAAAGCAGCTAGGGCTGAGCGTCGGTCCAAAACCGACCCGAACCGACAAAACCGAAATTCATAAAAAACCTAAACCGAAACCGAACCGACGGGCCGTCGGGTCGTTTCGGTTTTTTGTCGGGCCGTCGGTTCGGTTCGGTTTATGTGTATTTAGGTATGTTTTTGTCGGTTTTGGGCCGAACCGAACCGAAACCGAAAACATATAAAACATGAAACCGAAACCGAACAGACGGGCTGTCGGGTCGGCTCGGTTTTTGTCGGTTCGGTCGGTTTTTCGGTTCGGTTCGGTTTTGGACCTTTGATGCTCAGCCCCAAAGAGCAGCGTTAGTTTCACTGTGAGATTGGGAAGGGATCCCACGATCAACTTCGGGTGTAAGAGTAAGAGTATGTTTTGGTCAATCTCGGGTGTGAGAGTAAGAGTATGTTTTGAAGGATTGAAAGTTGAGAGAGTTGAGTGCTAGTATGTGAAAAAAATTTAGTTTAAATGATCATTGGCTAGGTATTTGTTGGGTTCGATAAATACCCAAACCCTTAATCTAGGATTTGAATAGAAAATAACCTAAGTGTTTAATCCGTTAAACACTATCGGTCCTTGAGTGCATAGTCTCTCGGTGAGCCATCTTCGAGATACTCGATGCGAGGCGAAGAAGAAGCCTCTCCACTCGGCAAGGCGGAACTTAATGGGTGAAGACTAAGTCAAGAAGAAGATGGTGGATTCGGTGGTGATGACAATAACTCATTGAATCCTAAGACTCCTCCAGCTGTTTGCGAAGACAAGCGAAGGAAGAGGCGAAGGCTTTGAAGGCGAAGAATGGCGGGACTAGGCGGGAAAAGTTTACCCAGATAAAACTAAGTCCCCAAGTGCTTTACCCAGATAAAACTAAGTCCCTATCTACTAAAGCCATATCTTCCCATTTATAGTAGCGGCGATACTAAAGGATTCTCTGTTAAGGAAAGAAGCTTCTTGCGACTACTAATAGCAAAGTAAGCGATGTCGAATATATCTATATTCGTGATTCTTGTGATCAATGTGTTTGTCTTCTAGGTTAAAGTTAAAATCATACTTGTATAAATAGCATAAGAGAATGAGTGAAAAGTTTAAGCTTGTGAATTGTAAAACACACATACACACAAGCCAACTTTTCACTCCTCCAAATACAACTTTATCCTTGAGCTAGCTCGGTGGGTTCTAAGAGTTGTGCTCGGACTTAGCTTTGAGCTTAGAGAGAGTCACCCAAACTTTGTCATTTCAATCCCAGTACTATTCAAGTACTTGGGTAGCGTATTCTTTGATTTATTTCTAATAAGAATATGATGTTGAAAATTACTTAGTGTGTTTTACTTACGTTAATTTAGGTCATTATTCACTATTAAATTGTTTTAAGTACTTAATTGTTTTTAAAGCGATAGTGAATAGGGAACAACAAGTGGTATCGAGCCGGTGATTATAAAACCTTTTAAGCCGCTCTAAAAGTTTTAAATCGAGTTCCTATGGTGAAATTGATGTACCCCAACTAGTCGATAAAAGGGTGGAGCTTATTCAATTTGTTGCCCTAGACTTGAAGTTGGCAAATTCAACAAATGGAAAAAGCGTATGCTTTGCTATTTGATTAGGATGGAACCTTATTATATCAAGTGTATTAATGAGGTCCATTTGTCCCAAAGCTGCTGAAGGTTTGCCCAAACACGAAGCTCGATGAACTCGAGGATGAAAGGAGAGTGGTCAACGGGACCAAAGACTCAAAAGTATCATCATATCATGTCTTCACGATGATATAATGGAGTCGATTATAAATTGTAACACGGCTAAACAAACACAGGATGACTGGTCCATAGCCATGAAGGTCCATCGATACCAAGGAAAAGCAGGATAATGGACACGAAACTTGAGTATAATACCTTGGGGCTAGGGATTACGAAACTCTCTCTCAAACTTACACCGTTACAAAACTCTTTTAAATGGGCGGCTAATGATGGTGTTAAGTTATCCAAACATGAGATAAATGTTGGTTTTGTTAATTGTCTCCACGAGAAATGGTTGAACTTCTCTCGGGGACTTAGAAATGCAAATCACATCCAAACTCTTGAACTTCACGAAATTTATGGGAAATTTGTCTATGAGGAAAACCTCATCAGCAGACGATACCACGACTTAAAGAAGTCTCGGGAAGTCAAGAAGTCCACGACCATCACCTCACCTATATCAAGCGCCTTCTTTTCTAACAATGTGGTTCAAGATTTTCAAGAAAATTCGGATGATGAGCACGATGAGAGATCAAGTGAGGAGTACCTAAATGACACGAGCGTTGAATTTCGGAAAGGGCACTCCTTGCAAACTCTCGAAGGTTTATTAAAAGAAACAAAGGTTTTCAGCTGCTAAAGCAAATGAGGACCTTGAATGCTTTAAGTGTCACAAAAGAGGCCATTTGCAAAGGACTGTTTTTCAAAACAATTTACGAACCCTCTTACAGACCATCGAGGTCAAATCGGTCCTCGAGGCTTTAGCAAATTTCAACCTAAAATCTATCGGTCTCATCAAAACTTTCGAATAAATCGGCGAGAACAAAACAATAGATTTTGAAGCCAAGTATAGGAAGATCAAAGCTAAGCTTGCATTACTTGAGGCGAGTCCCTCGAGAACCAAAAGTGTTCAATCATGCGGGGTAAAACAAAGGTCTTGTTCTTTGAAACCTTGATTTGGGATGAAGAGCCGGTCTCATCGAGATGATGAAATGGTGCATGTCGGTAGCGATGGCCTCTCGGAGGAAGACAAGCTAGGCTGTTGGAAAGAATCATGCGAGAAATGGAGAATGGGTCAACATCACAATGAAGAAGGTAAATATTCTACTTTCTATGGATGATGATTACGATTGGCGATCCTATATGAACTATATCAATGTTGATCTTAAGTTTGTAGAGGAGCAAAGACTAAATCTTTTTCTAAGTACAACAAGTTAAGTTTTGAATTGAATAAGTGTAGGGATGAGTTACTTGTGTTAAAACAAAACAAGCTTGAGGCTATCACCTTACAAATTCAAAACACTTGAATTAGTTAAAAGAAATCGGGCTCTTCAAGATGAACTTAAGAAAGAAAAAGAAATCATTGATAGTTGGACCAACAAGAATCCAAGAGTCTTTGATGTTGTGGGTGCTCCGGTAGCAAAAGAGAGTCATAGGTGAACATCATCTTCGACTCTCACAACAAAGACGAGTCCTAAACCATTTGTGTGCGGTGGCATGATTACCAATATGTTGTGCATTCCCAAGCCCGGTGATTGGATTGAAAGACTTAATCACGAGAGTAAGCTTCTAACTTTGACTCGGAAGAATTCTAGAGCACGAAAGTCAAGCTCTAAAGAGCATGCTTGGACTCCCGGATGTGCCCGATGCACTGAACACATCTCGAGTGCGAAGATGAATCTCAAGCACCACTTCCACCTTTGGAACCTCTTGAGGTCTTGATCCTAGCTCGAGCTTACTCCATTACATTACAATCCACACTCTCCTAAAGAAAGGTGCGGACTTGGTAGAACCATTTTGAAAAGACCATCAAAACCAACTCAACAAGAATCCACCCCTTTGAAAATTCCACATCCTCGGTCCCCCTGAAGGCGATCGATTCGACAATGGTGAACTTGTGAGGAAGCTAGCGACAAAATGGAATCTATTGAAAGGTCACTGAACCAATCAAGGAGACAAAGTCGACTTCCTCTAGTTCCTCAAAGTCAAAAGCCACCACCAAAAACAAGCGAAGTGTGATATGTGCCACTATACGGTCATACCAGCGACAATTGTTATAGAATCCTTTTTGCATGATGCGTAAAAGGATGATCACAGGCTAGCGACCACTTGCAATATGTGAGCTCTCTCGATCAAGAAAACTACACCAAAGTTGGTCATCGGTATGCTTCTTCATCAAGCTCAAAGTTGAGAGCAAAGCCTTTTCCTCCTTGCCCCTTTGTGGCTTTAATGATCATCATACGATGATTGTCTTATGAACATATCTTTGTGATATTTGCGGTAACACACTCATAAGACATCTCGACATGACAATGTCATCCATGCAAGGAGAAGTTCAAAACAACCCAAATCCTTTGAGTCATCCTCGGTCTCTAAATGCAAAACACTGTGGTAGCTCATTGCACTCCACCGCGACCATGAATCGATTGCTCAATTCAAAGAGACCATGAGACCCAAGCCCACTAGTAAGTGGGTCAAGAAGAAACTAATTCGGTTTACTACTTGTGCGAGAGGCATGCCGGGGAGCCTATCGGCATCTAGGCGGTGGATGCTCAAGAAGCATGGTGGTGTGAAGGAATATCTGCACAAGTATGTAAAGGAACCAGGCCCAAGGTAGTATTTGGTGATAACTCATCATGTCCCATGAAGGTTATGGTTCGATGGCGCAATGGAATAGTTTTCTCTAGGATTGCTTATGTCAATGGTCTCAAATACAATCTCATCGATGTCGATCGACTATGTGATGCTAAGTACATTGTACAATTCAATGACAAACAAGGTACCATTTTCAATGCCAACAAGGAAGTTGTGTTGATTGCTCTAGGGAGGCGATGTTTATGTCTTAGACATGTCAACTCTCTAAAGATGGAACTGTCTCTTTGCCAAAGCCCTTTGAAACTATCAATTGGTTGTGGCACAAGAGACTCTCACATAAACTTCAAAAACATCAACAACTTGGCAAAACAAAACAAGGTCCTTGGCTTACCATCCTTTGGTTTTGCAAAAGATAAACCATGCTCGACTGTGAAAAAGGCAAACATAAAGAGCATCTTTCAAAACCAAGCAAAACTTCTCTATCAAAAGCGCCTTCACCTCTTGCATATGGATCTCTTTGGACGATCGGTCCTAGATCAATCCGACATGAGAAGTATACACTTGTCATTGTTGATGAGTATTCAAGATACACTTGGGTATACTTTCTTTCCAAAAGAGTCGAGGCGGTGATACTATAATGTCATTCATCGGGAACATTGAAAACCGAATGACATTACGATTGAAACAAATCGAGGCCGACAATGGTCTTGAATTTAGAAATCTTGAGCTTGAGAGTTTACGTGATGAGAAGGAATCTCCCAAAATTTCTCATCTCCTTATACCCCCGAACAAAATGGGGTGGTGAAAGGAAAAGCAGAACTCTCATTGAAATTGCAAGAACCATGTTAAATGGCTCGACCCTTTCAAAGCATTTACGGGTGAAGCGGTTAAAACGACTGTTACACTCAAAGCAGGTCAATCATTGTCAAAAGACATAATAAAACCCCATATGAGATATTCAAAGGTAGACTTCGACATCGGCTACTTCCATGTGTTTGGATGTCTGTGTTTATTCATAACCACAAGGATCATCTAGGCAAGTTCGATGCTAAAGGCGATGATGGATACTTTCTAGGTTACTCATTTGATCTCCAAAGCCTTGAGGTATTTAACACAAGGAGACAACAAGTTGAGAAACCTATCATGTCACCTTTGATGAAAGTATAGAAAGCATCGGGTTCACCAACACTTGATGGAAGAAATAGGAATTGATAACTCATCAAGATATCCTCTCGATGAGTACAACAACGAAACCAATTCCTCATACCAAGGCGATCTTGACATCTCATATTATGTCTTGCCTCACAACTGTCACAACCAACTATCGGTGAATTCATTGATAATCGATCGGTCCCTCTTGGGATAGGTAACACGATCAAATGATCGGGATCCTATAACTCAAGAACCTCTGCGAGAACAAGACACCTCAGCGGATGATCTAAATGATCACTGTGGCTCTTGCACTGAACTCACTTTGAACTCCCGGTGACATCTTCAAGCTCGGATCCCGGACCACAAAGTAAGTGGACAAGATCTCGGGACATTGAGCTTGTAAACATCATTGGTGAACCAGCGAGGGCATGCTCACTAGAAGCATGGTCGCTAACTAGCTGCTGACTTGACCAATGAATGTCTATATCTTGATTACCTATCGAGATAGAACCCAAAAGTGTCACTTGAGGCTCTAAAATACCCAGTGGGTTCGGGCTATGCAAGAAGAAGCTGTGAGTTTGATAAAAACAAGGTCATGACCTTGATCAAATGTCCTCGGGATGTAGTAGTCATAGGAATGAAGTGGGTTTCGAAACAAAGCGATGAAAGCAGCCTTGTCATTAAAAACAAAGCGGACTTGTAGCCAAAGGTTCTGATCAACAAGAAGGCATTGACTATGATGAAACATTTGCTCTGTTGCAAGAATGGAAGCCATCGGGATCTTTCTTGCATATGCAACATACATGAACTTGAGGTCTACCAAATGGATGTTAAAGTGCATTCTTAAATGGTGATCTCAAGGAAGATGTATATGTTCGGCAACCTCAGGGCTTTGAGAGTAGTGAATTCCACGACTATGTGCGCAAGCTTGACAAAGCCCTTTATGGACTTAAACAAGCTCCCGGGCATGGTATGAAACTCTCTCGGCCTTCACGATACAAAACAAGTTTGTCGGAGGAAAGATAGACAACACTCTGTTTGTCTATAGAACTCAACAGGATGTGATTCTAGTCCAGTGTATGTTGATGACATCATCTTTGGCTCAACAAACTACAAACTTTGCAAGCAGTTTGAAAAGCGATGACAAAGAAGTTTGAAATGAGCATGATGGGGAACTCACATACTTTCTTGGACTACAAATCGAACAAGCGATAAAGGAATATCCATCGGTCAAGAGAAATACACGAAATCTCTTGAAGAAATATGAGATATCGATTGTGCCTCGGTGAAGACTCAATGGTCCCACCTAACAACCTTGGACACGATCTCACCGGCAAATCGATCAATCAAACTCATTTCGGAGGATTGTAGGCTCAGCGATGTATCTAGCGCTTCTAGACCGGACATCAATTCTCGATCATCTAATAGCAAGATATCGGTCAATCCTAAAGAATCCCATCTCACTGTGACCAAAAGAATACTCGGTACACAGAAGGAACCCCAAACCTTGGACTCTATTATCCAAAATGCTCGGGGTTTGATCTCGAGGTTACTCGATTACGATTATCTTGGGTGCAACATGGACGAGAAAAAGTACCTCGGGGTCTGTCAATTTCTTGGAGGAAAACTAGTTTGTTGGAGTGCTAAAAGCAACAATCGGTGGCTATGTCCTCGGTGAAGGTGAATATGTAGGCTATGCGAGGATGTTGTGCCAATGTATTATGGATGAAAAGTCAACTCGGTGACTATGACATCCATTACAAAATGGTGCCCATCTTACGTGATAACACCGGTGCTATTGCAATCTCCAACAACCACATCCTCCATCAAAGAACCAAACACATTGATATCGGATATCACTTCATCGGGGATCACATAATGAAGGAGACATTGAACTTCATTTCATCCCTTGAATATCAATGGTGATATCTTCACAAAACCCTTGGATGAACCTACCTTGAGGAGGCGAAAATTTGAATTGGGAATGCTTGACATTGAAAGTCGGTGTCGAAAACCAATCTCGATGAGTTCTACGAAATGGTTCATTCTCCTGAACATCAAAACAAACCTCTCTTTGAATGAGTAAGACTCACTCGGGGTCCCGACATAAAGCATTGAATGAGTAACTAAATGCTCAAGTATTAGTTACTTAAATGTCCTAGGTTGGTAATCCACCAATTTAATATAGGAATACATGTCTTCTTGTCGGGGGTATCATCATTTACCTCACCCACTTGGCATTAAATGCCTTCTCTCACATAAAATATCCTATGGATATTTTATTCTTTGCTAAAGTGCACTTTTCTTGTGCATTGCAAGCTATTTTCCTTGAAAGGCGGATTTTCTTTGCGTGAAGTGGTGGGTGGCATTAAATGTGGAATATCAAGCGATTTCAAAATGGTCTTTACATATCACGTTTATACAAAACCACCCTCTCACTACTCTATAAATACCTCTTCAAAAACCACAAAACACACACAAATTATTTTACGCAACTAAACTCTGTCAAAATCCTTTCTCAAATCGAGAAAAATTTGTGTGTTCTCAAAATCTTTAAAACCTCTTTTGGAAAACCCTCCTTGTAAACATTTACAAAGTTTTCATCACAAACTTGAGAGATCTAAATACTTTGATTGTTCTAGTCAAAACATTTTTTAACCCTAAAATCTTCTTTAATGGAAATGGCTAGAACACAATCTCTCGGTTTGCTTCTCGATGGGTGGGGATCTTACTAACGTTGAATTTAAAACAAATAATGTCATAGGAAATTTTGAATACCACGAAAATGTCCCAACCTATAAAGACATTATAAAATTTTTATTCAGCGCCCACTCAAAGCGGCCTTTGTAAAATGTCCTCGATCTTGTACCCAAACTACCTCGGGGAGTTTTGGGCTCTGACTAAAACCTTTGACCCGACACCTTCTCGATGAGAATAACCTTAGACCACTCGGGAGTATCTCATCGAGTTCGGTCTTAATGGGGGCAACAATACACCTGGATTACAAAGCGTTTTGCACTTCAACGAGGTTAGATTATAACAAAGGTATTTATGTCGCCCATCACGAACCCTCCACGGTGAAGGATGGGTTAAAACAAATCGTTTTAGATCCAACTTTTTGGACAAGACCCGATCACTAAAAGCTCATTCCCGTGGCTTGGAGGATCCTCTTCACTTTTGTGATTCGGGTCCTCGGCGGGAACCACTCATCCATTGAACAAGTTAACTCTATTCGGTTGATGATGGCATCTTGCTGATGAATGGGGTCCTTTGTCGACATAGGGAGATCATTTACGGTGATCTCGTGTGAAGCTCTGAGCAAAACTAGGGCGAAATCGTTTCGTATCCTAGGTTTGTCTCTTGTGCTTTCAATCGTTCTTGGGTTCAAATTATACTCGGGATGAAAAATTTGGAAATTTACGGCATCTGAGCCCATCAAATTTTCAAAGGACCCATCCTTGTCACTCCCATTGAATTTGGCCCACATGATTCTTGTAAACAATCAAAGTGGATCGATGTCTCAAACCACTGCTCCTAAAAGAAAGGGAAGTCTCGGTGGGACTAAGACTAAACCAAAGTCTCGGGGCCACGAGGCTTGAGAACCTGACCTAAGAGGCACAAAAAGCCGAGACTAAGCAGACACCCTTGACGGGCAACAACCACCCCGTGACAACGAAGGACAACGATACATCACGGTCGGTGCCCTTGGTCACACCTACTACTCCCAAGATCGAGAGGAAACAAACAACCCGCTGGTAGGGGCGCCTTCCACTACGCTGATGATGACATTAACAAATCCAAGTCTTTGTGCGAGGGCGCGATCGATCCCAAAGACTCGGGAAACAAACAACCCAGCGATAGGGATACAACAATCGCGACTCCGCCAAAGGCTTTGGGAAACACCCACGGTGTCTCGGGGTCCTTTGGGGACAAAGACTCGGAGGAAAGAAACAACCCGCCGATCTGGAACCCAAAACCAATCGACTCGGAGAAGGCAGGAAACTCCACGATGTGCGAGGGTCAGCGGGGACAAAGACTCGAGAGGATATATACCACCCGGCGATATGGAACCCATCACCAACCCTTACTCACAATTCTTGATGTCAGCGGTATTCTATTCTCGGAGGATGAACTTCTTTGGCGAAGATGAAATTTTATCATTTGGAGAAGAAATGGGCCGAGGTTCAATCGAACAAGAGCCTCGGCTGATCAAAGGAGCATCTTGAGTCACCATTTCATCGAAGATAATGACTCGGACTCCTCATCATCCGACTACGGGAATTTAACCGTTTGACAACATTCTTCCGATCCTTTGAAAGGCGGTGGTTCGATGGATCACTAAAGCCTCAAGGAGGGTACTGCTGGGGTTCTTGAACAATTTTGGGATCAACACTTTGAAGCGGCGGCCATTCTGGCGATCTTGATCGATGTGCTCACCTTCAATGAAAATGTTCATGAGCACGAGATCTCATGTACCAACACCTTATCGGTGGATGAAAACACGGTTAAGTTTCTCAAGCATCTTGATCATGTGGAGTTACAATTGATGAAATCGGGGATCTTTGTTAAAGAAGACCCAACAATCAATGCCAAAATCTTTGGAAGCCTTTTGAGGTGTATGTGAAAAATTCATCTCGACTCTTGAGGCGATTGAAATGCTCCAATCTGCCAATGTTCGGGGTCTCAATCTTGATTCGATCTCTTGAGACCTCGGTGGACTCTTTGAACACTCAGTAGTTGCTATGGCTCGGGCCTCATCTTCCATGGCACGGAATCTTGGTCCCCGAATAGCGCTTTGGAGCTTTCTCGGGCTAACTTGGATACAAAGGTCCTTTGGTCTTCAGCGGATACTTGAGATTAAGGCTATGATCTTTGAAATCTATCGGGCCTTCAGGGTCAGCGACTCCGTCCCCTCGGCACCAACTCCAACTCTTGCCCTCACTGAAGTTCGGCAGCAGTTGAGGGGAGAATCTTCTTGAAGAAACTCCTCTTCACGCGAGGGGAGCAAACACCACCGATGTCAGTGGCTCAACATCATACGCACCGGTCTCGCCAATACCCATATCCTCACTACCACCACAAACATCAACAACAACAACAACGCGGTCAATCAACAACAACACCACCCTTAGTTGCATCATCTTCCTCGGGCCGGGACAAAGGCAAAGGCAAAATGACAAGCTGCTTGAGCACGAGAAGATTCCCTATAAAATCGGCGACCTTTGAATACTGCTCACACCACAACGGTGAGTAAACATCTTGCTAAAGAAGAAGAAGATTGAAACTAGGCGAGGAAGAGAAAAGAACAGAGAGAAGCTTGAAGGTTGTCGTAGAAGAAGGCGAGAACATGGGATTAGATCAAGCAAGCTTCAAAAGGGTCGAGCGGGGCAAAAGTTCAAGGATGCTCAGTGCTCGGATGGTTGCAATGAGAAAGCGGTTTGAAGCAAAGAAAAGAAAATTGAAAGTTGTCGGGCAAGAGCGAATTGATCATTACAAGCGGACAATGACAAGCGAAGGAAGCTGAGAAAATCATCGATGTCAAAATCATCCCAACTCAAACCACTAGCAATGAATGTCTACGGGGGTGATAAGAGACATTTGAGATTCATGATCCTTAACTTTTGTTGATTTTGGGATCTTGAACTCGATGAGCTTGGTCCAATCATTGAAAAGAAGCAAAATAAGGTGGTCGAGGACACGATGAAGATGCTCGACAAAAGATATGAAAGGTGAGAGATGCACGGCCATTGGAATTGACTGCCTTGTTGCACCTCAAGGATCTCAACCACAAGCATCCACTGGCAAAGGAAAAGAGTTGAGTTCGACTGAGATCAAAGTGCACGGCTTAGAATGCAGAGATTTGCTGAGGTGTGAAATTTGTGAGCTGTCTAGTGATTGAAAAGCACGAAGAGGGCTATTTTTCATTGATGTCTCTGGGAACCCGACATTCCAAAGGTGGAGTGATATCGATCGAGGCGGGAGTGGCTACTATGATCGACTATATTCGGTGGCCTCTCGGATCAATCCCGTCAAACATCGGGTTTTGTCAAGACACGAATGCTAAGATAAGAGACCATCTGACGGAAACACTCATCACCAAGAAAGTGAAGCTTGAAGCCTTTGGGAATCCATACGGGTGACATCATGTTATCTTTTCTTTGTACTAGTGATAGGAACCATGTAAGATGATTAATAAAGATGTATGTTTTGTTAAAATACTCGGTGTTCCATATTGTATTCATTAGTACATTCGGTGTAAGAAGAAGCCATTTGCTCACTTTGCGATCAAACACTTAGGCTATTTGTATATCAAATAGGGGAGGCTGTTGGGTTCGATAAATACCCAAACCCTTAATCTAGGATTTGAATAGAAAATAACCTAAGTGTTTAATCCGTTAAACACTATCGGTCCTTTGAGTGCATAGTCTCTCGGTGAGCCATCTTCGAGATACTCGATGCGAGGTGAAGAAGAAGCCTCTCCACTCGGCAAGGCGGAACTTAATGGGTGAAGACTAAGTCAAGAAGAAGATGGTGGATTCGGTGGTGATGACAATAACTCTTTGAATCCCTAAGACTCCTCTCCAGCTGTGTGCTTGAAGACAAGCGAAGGAAGAGGCGAAGGCTTTGAAGGCGAAGAATGGCGGGACTAGGCGGGAAAAGTTTACAGATAAAACTAAGTCCCCAGTGCTTTACCCGGATAAAACTAAGTCCCTATCTACTAAAGCCATATCTTCCCATTTATAGTAGCGGCGATACTAAAGGATTCTCTGTTAAGGAAAGAAGCTTCGCGCGACTACTAATAGCAAAGTAAGCGATGTCGAATATATCTATATTCGTGATTCTTGTGATCAATGTGTTTGTCTTCTAGGTTAAAGTTAAAATCATACTTGTATAAATAGCATAAGAGAATGAGTGAAAAGTTTAAGCTTGTGAATTGTAAAAACACATACACACAAGCCAACTTTTCACTCCTCCAAATCAACTTTATCCTTGAGCTAGCTCGGTGGGTTCTAAGAGTTGTGCTCGGACTTAGCTTTGAGCTTAGAGAGAGTCACCCAAACTTTGTCATTTCAATCCCAAGTACTATTCGCAAGTACTTGGGTAGCGTATTCTTTGATTTATTTCTAATAAGAATATGATGTTGAAAATTACTTAGTGTGTTTTACTTACGTTAATTTAGGTCATTATTCACTATTAAATTGTTTTAAGTACTTAATTGTTTTTAAGCGATAGTGAATAGGGAACAACATAGACAAGAGGGTATGTAAATATATAAGGTAAGAATAAATATCATTTCTCAAAAATTAGTATGAACTTGAACCAAAAAACAATTAAAGAAAAGCGAAAATTACATGGGAGGACACTGTCCTCGCCATGTGTCTTGCAGAGGACCAAAAACATCTCATTTACCCAAATGGACATGTTGGTCACGAACAGAATAGCGTGACCACCCAACCCAACACGTGTCGCCTTTGGAACAAAACTATAATCAAAATAAAATTAAAAAAAATTAAATTAAAATAAATAAATAAATAAATTGAACCTACTGTCATGTCGCGAAGTATATAGCATAACCAGTGTTTTTCTTTTCGCCTACCAAACCAATCTACATTTACTACTTTGACTTTTGGATAGAGTAAATTGCATAAATGGTCCCTGTTGTTTGCTCAAATTGCAGATTTCGTCCTTGAGTTATCGAAAGTGCAGGCGGCCTCCCTGAGGAAAAGTTGAGTTCATTTTCGTCCCTGACCAAATTGAAATGACTGAAATACCCTCGTCTTCATCCCCTTTGAATTTCCAAGGACGAAATCTGTAATTTTAGCAAACCACATGGACCATTTATGCAATTTACTCTTAAAAACAAGTAACATGAAGAACACCATCAAATCTTAAACAAATATCCAACCTTAAATCTCTAATACATCCTCAGATATTGAAGTATAAGAATACGGGTTATAGGAGATAGTGTTTGGGTGTGCCTCTTGTCGTTTTTCTTCTTTTTTTGTAAGGGGTGCCTCTTGTCGTTTTAAACTGTAATAATATAGTTTGAAAATGAAGCATAAAATACCCGAAAATTATACATGTATCATTACGTAAGCAACATGCAAGGCATGGCATCATGAACTTTAAATCCAATATGGTCAAATTGTAATCACTTCATTGCATTTTATTAAGGGGGTGTTTGGATGTATGTTTTCAAGGTGATTACTATTACAGGAAGATTATTAGTAGCTTACTATTATTGGTATCCAATATGTGAGGATGTATGAGAGATTTAAGGTTGGATATTTGTTGAAGATTTGATGGTGGGCTTCATGTTACTTATTTTTAATTTAAAAAATAAAAATTCAAGTGGAAATTCATGTTACTTATAAATGGTCCTTGTGGTTTGCTCAAATTGCAGATTTCGTCTCTGGAAATTCAAAGGGGATGAAGACGAGGGTATTTTAGTCATTTTAATTTGGTCGTGACCGAAAATGAACTCAACTTTTCCTCTCGTGGAGTCACCAGACTTTCAAAACTCATAGACAAAATCGCAATTGAGCAAACCATGTGGACCATTTATGCAATTTACTCCTTTTGGATATTAAATAAGAAGAATACAAAAAGTGCAAAATTTACCCTTAAACTTTTTGATATTTACATTCTTTTTATATAACAAACTTTATTCGTTAAATATATAGCAAATTCGCTAATAAAAAATATACCGTTTGAACAGCTCTGGATTATGAACAAAACTAGCCCAATATCGATATTCTTTTGACATGCGTACGATTTTATAAAAATGTTGAAGTTTGATGTATTTTCTAAAAACAAAAATAAACTTTCAAAACACACTCTTAAACCACAGGGACTAAAAACGTGCAATTCTATAAAAAGTGAAAATCGTTTGTAATGACCGGAATATCGTTTAGAAATAAAACGTAGACATAATAAACTAAACACGGTATCCTTCCATTAATAAAACTAAAAACGACAATTTTTTTTAATATAAAACTAAACTAAACCACAACCTTTTTGAATAATTAGAATTTATTATCTATGTGATGCATATTCCCAATTAAAGTTCCAATAGAGCGCTTATTTAATGAAAATCAACCCATTTACTTTTAAGCTTAAAATTAGGGGAAGAGTTCTCATTTTCCGCTTATATTTCCGCCTAGTTTTCCAGAACACCATCGCTTCCACTTTCCCACACCCCTCTATTCTACAAAAAAAAAAAAAAAAAAAAGAAAGCTTTGACATAGTGTTTAGCGAATGTTTACGTTTTTATTTCTAAACGATATTCTGGTCATTCCAAACAATTTTCTTCTTTTTATAGAATTAGACGTCTTTGGTCCCTATGGTTTAAGAGTGTGTTTTGAAAGATTATTTCTGTTTTTTGAAAATATATCAAACTTCAACTTTTTTTTTTTATAAAATCGTAAGCACATCAAAAGATATCGATATTGGGCTTGTTTTGTTCGTAATCCAGAGCTCTTCGAAACGGTATATTTTTTATTAGCGAATTTGCTAAATATTTGACGAATAAAATTTGTTATATAAAAAAATTTGTAAATATAAAAAAGTTTAAGGGTAAATTTTGCACTTTTCGGTATTCTTCTTATTTAATATTCAAAAGTCAAAGTAGTAAATGCATATTGGTTTGGTAGCAAAAAAAACCTTGGTCGCGATCACTTCGCGACGTGACAGTAGGTTCATTTTTTTTGTTGGTTATAGTTTTGATTCAAAGGCGACACGTGTTGAGTTGGGTGATCACGTTATTTTGTTTGCGACCAACATGTCTATTTGGGTAAATGAGAAGTTTTTGGTCCTCTGCAAGACACGTGGGTGAGGACAATGTCTTCCCATGTAATTTTCGCTAAAAAAATAAGATAAAGTAAGAAAGACTAATATTCGATAACGTGTTGGAAAAGGTGCAAGGGACTTTTTAAGAGCTAAACTTGAAAAGATACTTGACATGGATCTAAATAACTCTAATTAAATATATTACGAAATATATGCGAAAATAGAAAGTGAATTTTACCTATCGAATGCTCTGAAAAGGTTAAAGAGAGCTTATGTGAAAACAAATGTGCAATTGTTGCAAACTTGAAAACGAAACATTATTGGTAAAATATCCGATTTAGATATGTCAGGCAATCATGCATTAATCGCGTTATATAAACGAGTATGATGTTGATGTTACGGAAGTGGTTATGCAACGTAGCAACATTGCTGATGTGACTTGGGGCCTGCTGGTTGAATTGTTTTCGGCTTATTTTGTGTAGATTATGGTTATGGCTCAATGCTAGTCTATTAGGATCGCTTAAAACGATAAAAAACGATCGAACTCGACATTGTTGTTATCATACAGAATAACTATTTTTTTCATCAGAACACAAACCTTTAATTTTGTCATCAGATGTACCAGCCAGCGAATTTTGCTATCAGACGCACTCAATGCGCTTAGCGTTACATCGTTAGTCCTTATTTACCAACGGTCGCTAGAACAACTTAAAATTTCGTTTCACGCTTTTATTCGCTTTCATCCGTTATTATACGCCGTCCGCTTTTATACTTTTTCGTCCGCTTTATACATTTTGGTCCAATGCTTTCATCCGCTTTTTACATTTTCGCTTGCTTACTTTACGCTTTCACGTTTAGTCCGTTATTATCGCCGTCCGCTTTTATACTTTTTCGTCCGCTTATACATTTTGTCCAACGCTTTCATCCGCTTTTACATTTTCGCTTGTTTACTTACGCTTCACGCTTTAGTCCGTTATTATACGCCGTCCGCTTTATAAGCCGTCACATTTTCTTACGCTTTCATCCGTTTTATCGCGTTTTCATCCGCTTTCACGCCAATCGTTGTATACATTGCCTGCTTTTTAAAGTTTTCATCTGCTTTTAACATTTTCATCTTTTTATACGCCGCTGGTTTTCTTATTTTTCGCTCATTTTCTTACTTTTTGACCGAAATGTATAAAACTTAAGAATACGGACAAAACGTATAAAATGGATGAAGGTGTAAGAAAAATGATGAAAACTTAAAAAAGACGAAACGATAAAATGATAAAAACAGACGAAAACATATAAAAATGTATTTAAAACGTTAGAAAATCGACGAAGACATTTAAAACCGATTTAAAACGTATAAAACGACTAAAAATATAAAACGGATGAAAACGATTGAAAACGATAAAACATATGAAAACGGACGAAACGAATGAAAACCGATAAAACGGACTAAAACGATAAAAGCGAATGAAAACGATAAAAGCGGATTTAAAACGTAAGAAACGGACGAGAATGTAAGAAAATGTACGAAACGTAAAAATGAGAAAAGCAACGGATTTAAAAGTATAAAAACGGACAAAAACGATAATAACGGATGAAAACGAATAAAACGTAAGAGAACGAAATTTTAAGTCATTTACTAACGATCGTTAATATAAAAGGACTAACGATGTAACGCTAAGCCTCGACTCCAGACATACATAACACAAATTCACCTAACCTGGCCACATACAACGACAAAAATTTAAAGGCCATATGTTACAACGAAAAAAATAATGGCTATACACAACGACAATGTCACAAGCTCACGATTTTTTCATTATTTTCCCTGTGATCAAAGGTGTCATATTGTCACATGATTAACTCACAAAATAGTTTAAGTGGCGAGGTAATAATATTAGATGATAACGTCTTAGTGGGAAGGTACCTAACATTGTCACAAGAAATTATGGGTCAAAATATCATTAGGTACACATCTTGGGTGGTCAGGAAAAATGTTAGAAACTGTCACAGTTACATCTCGATTAGACAATGTACATCGAAGCCAAAGAATCGTCATTCCCAAATAATATGAACAATGAAAACCTCATTCACTTATTTTAGAATTTATAAACCTCACCCTTGTCTCTGAAGACAGATGTTAAAGGTTCAATCCTCACCCTCAGAAGACGGAGGTCCTTTTCACCCACAGAGAACCGAAAGTTAGCTTTTCTACCTTTGGTAGAGATAAGGTTGTCTACGTCTCAACCTTTCCCATACATCATGAAAGGCGGTATTAAAACCCATAACCTGTAAAAAACGGTATTGAGAATTACTTTACTTTACTTTTTATCATCTCACAGATATTCTTTCATTCGGGAATATCAAAATATGTTAATCTCCCAATTGAACTTCATGCATGGCCTCTTTAGACGACCAAATTAGTTCATAAAAGTTAAGACTAGTCATGCCAAAGATTATCTTTAAGATGTCAGGAAATTTTAAGAATACTCGTGTATATTGAGAAATAATATTTAATCTTACCTAATATTTTTATATACCCTCCTATCTCACATGATTCGTAGGCATAGACGGACTCACATGAGAGCCGGGTGTAGCACGGGTCACACCCAATTTAAGGTCACGAAGTATAAACTTTTTAAAAAATATGTTTTTTCTAGGCTCGTACAACACCTAGTTTTACCTAATAAATTCTTTATCAGACAACTTTAGTACTGACGGAAATATAAAAATATTTTATGCAACACCCTCTCACAAATCCTGGGTCCGTTCGTAGGTACTCCGTAAGTAAAATACGGAGTAATTCTTATCTTTGTCTCTTAAATTCACGATTCTATATTTTAACCATCTAAAATTCTATTTACAGATTCCATTCCTGAACTAGAATCAACCGAGATCTTCATATTATTATTATTAGCAGACACAAGCGACGCAAATGACGGCACTGCGTGACTAAATTTTGTGGCGAGTAAATGTTTTTCATTTATATGTTTTTTCTAACAATAACTTTAAGTATTTTAATTTTTGATGAGCTACGTAATTTAAATTATTACATGTTTTACAATAAATGTACGAAAATTCATGTCAGAACAACTTTAACTCTTTAATCAGGTATAGGACCAAATTAACCAAAATAACATATATCACATTTCGTAATATCACATTTTATCAAAACTACTTAAAAAATTCGTATGTTAGGCCCAAAAGAAAGTGAGAACTGGTCAAGCCCATTTAGCCAACCTAATTGCCCATATTTCAGTAGATATAAGTAAATCCTAACTCACTCTTGCCCTAATTTTCCTCAAACATTTGTAGCCACTTTCACACACATCTATGCCCGACAATAAGTATCTCGGCTTCAAGATCCTTACAAGGGTCTCGGTTAGGTTTTGTTTTGTTGTTCGTTTCTTGTTTCAGTTTGTAAAACCATACCTTATACCAGTCGACACAAAACCAAGATGCAATGGTTTTGATATTTTGGCTTAGGTGAAATTTTATTTCATTCGAGCCTAAGATAAATGATGGAATGTGTAAGATCTTTAAAGATCTATAATCAGTTTTTACACATTTGAGATGAATGTATATTCTTATGTTGTTCGAATCTTGATGTGGTTTGTACGTGGGATTGATGTTGTTTCTTGAGGAGGAAGGGATTAGGATATTGATGGGTTTGTTGATGTTGGTTATTGGCTGAGATAATTTTGTCGATCTGTTATGCCATTTTTTTTTATTATTATTTTTTTGTTCTAGACCAGGAGACTAAACTATAGTCAGAATCGTTATACATTGTTATTTTGCGAAGCAAATGTTGTACATCATGATTAGAGACATGTACTATTTTGTGAAGGGGTGTTTTAAGTTGTGTATTAATTGTGGTTTGACTTGTATTTTTATTTGTGCTTTAAGTATTGTAACTAATGCTTTGTAACTTGTATTTGCTTAAAATCCTATATATGGAAATCTTAAAATCATTAATATGAGGGAAGTGCATCCCTCTATTATAAGATAGTTAGATTATTTTATTAAGTCAACGTTAAACTGAAGGAGACGCAGAAACCATTGAATATCATTTGAAATGACCGGGTCAACTATGAAAATAGTTGGTGAGTACACATGTTTTATATAATACGAAAACCTTTTTGAGAAAGTTCATATGGCAAACATCCTATCAACTTATCATGTTACAAATCTCACCTATACAAGACTTGTACATATAAGTTCACATATATTTCAATAATAAAACTAAGTCCAAGGTCTTTGAGAAAAGTCAAAAAGACAAAGGCTCCGTCAAACCATTCAGTTGCAAGTCCCGCTCATACAATACTTGTAACCTATGTTTTCACAAACCATTGCGTAAATGGTCGTACAGTTTATGATCAAGCACGCGGGGTCAATAAGCACCACGTATATAATAATGTATGCCGGCAAAGCCCCTATAATAAATAATATGCGTCCCGTAACATAGTGAACGAGAGGTTGACCGACCTCTAATAACACTATCCATACTACCTACTCATAGGAGACTAACAATGCGAATGTACGAACACTATATCATACAACGATTATATACAATTAAAAACACTATGTACATGGGAGACTTTGCACTGCTCCGAACATGGGAGACTTTATGATGCTCCGAACAAGGGAGACTTTATGCTGCTCTGAACAAGGGAGACTTTAGGTTGCTCCGAACATGGGAGATGTTAGGTCATGGTACACACGGTACATTAAGTTCAAAACAACGCATACATTCGTAATTAAGTTCAGGAATTCGATTTAAGTTCAAAAGTTCAAGTCAAAAGAGTTCATAAATTAGTAATCAATTTAGTTTGATTATGATTCATGCGTTTCACCCTAAATAAGTAAAACGGTAAAAAGGGGGTTTTGAATACTCACAAGCATAAATAGTGAAACGAGAGTTCAATAGTTCATAAATGGTAATTAATTGAGTTCAAGTATAATTTACTTACGAGTATAAATAGTGAAACAAAAGTTATTTAAGTTAAGTGTAAACATTATAATTTAAGTATAGTTCATGCATTCCATCCCAAAATGATTTAAAACAAAAAACGGGGACCGTGAATACTCACCTCAAACAATGATAATACGCTACTAGAAAAAGTGTGCACGAAAGATCGAGGCGCTATACTCTAACCGCAACTTTAATATAATGGATATGTGATAAAAACTAGAACAAAAGAACCCGAGTATAACTTCAAAACCTTTTGTAACTAGTTTATAAACCCGAATAAGCACTAAAGTAAGCAAAACCGATCTTTCTTCTTCCTTTTCCCTTTTGGCCGAAAATCACAACAAGGATGAGAGGGTTTGTGTGTTTTTATTTTGTAAGTAAATGAGTTGCTAGTTTCTTTGTATTTATAGCCAAAATATCTAGGTTTAAATTGTAAATATGTTAAGTTAGTAACAAGCAATTAATGCTTAGAAGAAAATTTGGCAAACGAGTATGGTGTTGGTAACGGTGGTATGGCCGAAAGTCAAGGGGAATTGGGGGGGGGGGAGGTATGGTTGATTTGATTTTTGTGTAAGTTTTGTTTAGAAATATCTAGATATTATGTTACTTAAATGTATTTAGGTATTAAGTTAGCTAGAATTAAATTTTAGTGGAACAAATAGAGTGTTTTAAAAGATATAAAACTGTATTTTGTGTAAGTATCGGGTGTTTAAAATAAGTATTGTTTCGTAAATAAATTAAATTATCGCAATTATATATATTTTAAAATATATATAATAAATGAATTTAAAAGAAAAAGTAAAATGATACTTGAACTTTTGCCATATTATGTTGAGTGTAAAAATGTATTAAAACCATTGTTGGGAGTATTGGGTATATTTTTCATGCACAAAAATTGTGTAAAAGCGTTTATTTATTTAATAAATACAAATAAATAAAAATGTAAACACAAGTAAGACCAAAAATGAAAATGATATTACTGACAATGTTTTAAAAATGTGTAGACTAACTCTAGTTCATATGTTGCACACAAAATGTTGTTTCTAGGTTACACGATTTAACTTATAAAGTTATACATAAATAATACTCGAAAAATTTACTTTACGCAAAAATAGTGAATAGTGAAAACTACGAGGATGAATAGTAACTATTTCGGGGATTAATAGTAAAAGTTCATGTTGGAATCACTCCTAAACCTTATTCAAGTGTTAGTGATTCATATGTACAGTTAGCTTAATACGGCCTTTATGTTTGTTATTGCTTAGCTTATGTAGAAGCCCATGCTCCAGGCCAAGCCCAATAAGGAAAAGGATGGGAACTTGGAGTGTTGCCCTAGTTCCTCCTATAAATAGTCTTGTAAACCTTCTATTGAAGGTGGTTGTTCAATTTATCTTTCACTTGTCGTTAGGAATTAGAAAATTCCATAGTAAAAGAGTCGGTCACCCCAACTATTATCTAGCATAAGTTAGCTCGTAGACATATAGTTATTTACGTTATTTAGTAGTTTATTAGTTAATTTGTAGCGAGCTTAGTCTAGTGTAACACCGGAGGAAGGACGAGTCTTTACCCATCGTATTCCCGATCCACAGCCGATAGGAGGTCGCTTAGATTGTAATCTATAAATACCCTCTACCTCCAAGGTAAAGGGTCGAAGTTCTAATCTAATATTCAACACTTTTGTTTATCTCTTTAGAATTCTCTGCACTTTCTTCATCTCTCTAACCATGGCATTCATATACTATCATTGTCCTAGACCACCCGAATCATCAAACAACATAATATTCACGATCCTACAATTGGTATCGAGCCATGGTTGTGTTGTTTTGATGATTCTTATGGTTTTTGTACGCGGTTTATATGGTTCGATATGCGGCTGGGTTGTCTTGTATACGGTTTGATTCACATTTCATTCATATATTTTGATGGGTGTTTGATTCAATTGGCGTGATGATATGATGATGATGTTGTCATTGTTGTTGGTTAAATATGAGTTTATGTTGGCCTTCTGGTTTGTTGTATGTCGTGGTCATATATCATATTACATGTTCTAAACCGCCTCTTTTAAGAGTGTTTTATGCAAGCTTGTTGTCGGGTCAGATGCGCTTTTTAACTGTTTATTCAAGTTTTATTTCACATCGAATCGGTTTTAAGCGTTTTATATGCCTGTTTCTACAATGCGAGTTGGTCTTTCTTGATGCGAGTCGAGCATTGTTGAATGCGAGTTGTCAAACACGCCCAAATTCAATGTATCCGATGCGTGTTGTGGTCGGCTTCTTCGAGCGAGTTGTCACTTTTTGTAAGCGAGTCGACATGATTTATCATTCCCGACTCAATGTATTTTACCGATGCGAGTCGTTATGTCATTCAGACACAATGGAATTTAAGCGAGTCATTTCTAAGGACGTGTAAGCGAGTCGAGACGCGAGTTGTCTATGTTGCTATATGATGCGTGCTGTCAATGTTTTAAAAAATGCGAGTTGAGTAAGTTGCGAGTTGGGTAAGATAAGAGCTGGGAATGATGCGAGTTGGGTATGATGCGACACAAGCTTATGGAGGTTTGTAAGCAATGGAGAGGAAGAAGATTCAATATGCAGTTTGACAAACAACCAACAACCATAACAAGACTCTAAACAAACTAGATCAGAAAGCACTTTTAATGTAAAAACATCATCATACAACAAAGTCTTTACATCTTAACCTCTATCAAATCATCTACATCTTCTCACAATAGATCTCAGTTTCTTTTCTTTTTCATGCTATGCAATAACTCCATATATCCATTGATAAAACCACGAAATGAATGAAACCATCATTGGACTGTTTGATGCCTCACCCTATATGCATATTCAAAAACTTTTGATGAAAGAACAAAACCATATGGGGTTTCACCCTCGCGTCATATTCGGTAAAATGGTTAAATCAAATGGTCAATACAAGTCAAATCTCATGTTCATTTACATCTACATATAAATCAAAGACTCATCATCAATTTATGACTCAAACATAAACGAGTAAGGTCGTACAAATCTCAGATTGGGTGCACTTGGCTTGGACAAGTTAATATTTTTTTTGTATCACCTCTTGTCTTCACAGATTAGTTCTGATTGAGTTATCTTTTAATTGCTATTCGAATAATGAAAGAAAATAACTATAACAATTTCGTTATATTATTTATCTTCAATTCGTTATTTGCATAAAATTAAAGAAAAGTCACTCGAAAGCTTCAAGTAATATGTGAAGACATGCTTCTTGTAATATACGAATCCACAAGAAAAGAAAAATATAGCAACTTTGCTAACTTTTTTTTTTCTTCATTCGCTTCCTGTCAACAAGATATGGAACTAAATCAACCTACCTGTGTTCATCTTGGATTTGATCTCTGTGTCCTGTCCATCATCAAACCATCCCTGTGGTTTTGATGTCATGCTCATGCCAATCCTATGGCGAGCAAGATGGTGACTCATTCGAATGACATAGCGGCTGGCTTTTGGATTTGGGAAGATATGTCGTCATGGGAGGCATGTTTGACTGCGTGGTATGGAAGAATTACTAGGAATGATTTGAGTAGCAGACCTTTTAGGGGGCGGAGTTTATTGAGTGAGTTTAGGGTTTGATAAAGAAGATTAGGGTTGCAATGACTCAGGAATGTGGTATCTTATACCCCAATTATTAGGGCAATGTATTTGGATCGATCAATAGCTGTATGGGCCGAATGTATGCTTTCTTGGTTACGGGCCAGTTATTGTTTGTTGATGTGTCGTGGGCCTCAAGAGTGTATGTGAACTGAATGGGCCGGGTTGATGTCTTCAATTGGTGGAACGATGGTTATCCGAAACATTGATAAATATGTGTTATCAATTGTAATCAATTCTTCCGTAATATGAATGTTTTGTGTAATAAGTAATTGTACTGGATTGGTAAGTTTGATAGGGTAATGCTCACCTGGCGGTTGGAGATTAGAACTTGAGTGTTATATCGGACTGGTTTGAATGGTGGATTCGAAATATTTTTGGATGAGTCGTGATATACTATTGTATAATTGGATCGTATACTACTATTGGGCCCCGAAATGATTACTTCACTCTTTTTATCACGTTTTGATACAAGGAATTATTGTCGGGCTTACATGAGATTATTTTTGCTACCTATTGTTGGAAGAGACTTTAATGAGAATCGGTTTTTCTTGGACAATTCGTAAATGGGCTAAAACAAGATTATTGGTTGGTGAGACTTGTTCAATGGACAGGGTAAAATAATGAGCATATTTGAACATGGGCCGTCTAAAGCTTATTATTAATCAGGTTAAGTCATTATTAATGGATTTTCAAAGTTGCGGTTGGACTTCTCTAAATTGGATCGTATAGACGTTACTTGTTGTGATGAGGCTTGATACTTTGGTTTCTACATTTTCACCAAGGATATTGTGTTACGGTTTGAAGTTTTTACTGAAAAATATTGACTACGGGGTTGTTTGGACGGTATTTCTTATTTGAATTTGAAGTGAGATTTTCCGGGCGCGTTTACTTATTTCGTCTTCTTTCTTTCTACACTTCCGCGAAGATGACTTGTTTGGGCGTTTATTAAGTGTGATAAAGACTTGGCTATTTAGTTACGGTTGTGATTCTTTCTCGATTTACCCACAACGAAACAATCACTTTGGTGTCTCACTCAGTTGAGAATGTCAAGAGGTTTTGTACATTGGGTACACCGTTTCTTGTTCACGAGGATTAGTACAAGTTTAAGTAACAAATCTGGGGAATTTCACGTCATGTACGAGTTTGATATATCAGGTTTACTTCTCCATGTGGTCACTACAATAGCCGACAGAATGCGTGAATGATGTGCTTACCAAAGTAATGATTGGATGGTTGATGATGTTGTTGATGTTGGATAATGAACCGATGAACGTCAGCATGTTCCCTAAAACAGATATTCACCGGAACCAAAGTCGTCATAACACATTCTAGCCGACATTGTTTACGGTTTTGTCTTGATTTTGTAAAATCCCGCGAAGAACCTATTTCTGTTTAAATCATAGACTTATAAAATCCCGTGACAATGGAAACATCCCTAGATTAGTAAAGTGCATTTCGGATCTATCTTACGGTTTATTCTTGGTTTTGTAAAATCGCGAAGAAACTATTTCTGTTTAAACCATAGAGTTGTAAAATCCCGAATGATGGAACCATCTTGGAGAAAGGAAAGCGATTTCGATCTTATTTGATGTCGGTGCTACGGTTTCTTCTACGATGAATGGATAAAAGGTGTACTTCATGAATTGGGTGTGTGTTTGGATTGTCCTCATGGCGCTTTGGTTATTATATGGTTTTATGGGGTTATGTGCTTTTAACCATGGTCGGATGAAACCATTATCGTAGTTCTCTTAAAACGCCAAAGGAGGCTAGATTTGAACTTTTAACCGTAAGATGCGATAACGGGTTAATTCACTATTATTTATTTGAGGTTGAAGTGAAATATCACGCAAGTGTACTTAGTATCCAAGATATCGGGATGGTTGGATGAATATTCTTCATGATCCTTGTTCGAGCTTATTATTAAAAATGAAGACTTGGAAATCTAGTTATTGTTCAGTGTCTTTACCTTTTCTTTACCACTGGGGAATTGGGCTCATACCACCACAAAATAACTATCACTTTAAGGAGTTACGTTGAAGTGCTCAAGGTCACATTCAATTGTGGATTTTCAAGAGGTAATGTACGCCTTATACTTGATGGTTGGTCGATGAAGAGTATAGAGTACATGAGAGTACTTAGAGATGCTAATGGAAATCGGCACCGCCTTTTGTTACATATGTGCAAGTATAAGTCACGAGTTCGGGTTAGTTTACTTGTGGTCAAATTCATCATATTTGGTTTTCCATCACCGTCACGACAAATAGCCTACCTAATGATAATGGGGTTGATTACAAGTTTGCCAAAAGAGGATGAAAAGAGAGATAATGACGCTTGAACACAACAGCTCAAGCCTCAGACTCTAAAGAAAAGAAAAGTGTACGCTTGAAGGCGCTTTATCTTGGAAAGAAGAGAAATCTTCTTATGACGATGAAACAACAGCTCATGCCTCGCTCTAAAGAAAAGAAAAGTGTATGTTTCAAGGCGCTTTATCTTCCAAGAAGAGAAATCTTTTATTATGACCATTCTCATCAACATACTTCATACTTTTTCCATGCGCTTCACCATCAAGGAACCGGCTACCATCGATTGTTTTCTCATGCCACTTGCTCGATTATAATGAAGATGATGACATCATGTGCTTATTTCATGGAGAGAAGTGAATAGAACATTCGGATGTATTTCACTTATTTAGTCAAGAATGGCATCTCCATATGCAATTCTTGAGGGAGAAGAAGTGTGAATTTTGCATTGTTGATTGTTATTTGAGAATATAAATGGTCATACGGCTCTAAACTCATGTAAGAACCGAGCTTCTTCTTATCGGGTCATCTTCACATGGAGTTTTTCTCTCTAAGAGCCGTTGGTTGACATCTTCACAAGTCGATATGAGTTTATTGACAAAGTGCTTCCGTTAAGTTAATGCTTCACGTGCACATCAACATGATGATTCCAACAACCTTCGCTCTTGTTTGATGTGATTGTTTGCTTGGTGTTACCATTGTGTGTGTTCACGCGGACCGACATCGATTTTGATGAACATCTTTCGTTTTGTTTGATTGGGAGGATCTTAATTAAGGGATTTGCAAGATGTGTTAATTGGGATGCTTTTGGTGATGTTCTTGTGTTTTTGGTGAAATGAAGATGTTAACTATCTATTCCCCAACCGGACAATCTTGAAGAAGGTCGAGTCTACGATCGGTTCTACATTTTTCGCTACATGTTAGAAGACTAAAGACGAGTTGCATTTAACGATCTAAAGACTTCTTCTTTATCCGGGCATTTATCAAACAGATTGTCGGCTTAGTGGGGAGCACTAATTGGGAGAAAGTTATAAGTCGATTCAATTCCCAATTAGACTTGCTCATATTTTTAGCGTGACTCGAGACGCTGATATTGACTATTGTTAGACATTTGACACAAGTTGATTACTTTGGAGTTAATCATTTATCACTTATTTGAGATTGAAGTCGACTTTCACAAAGGCGTGTTCTTATTTGATAACTTGCTCGGGCTTAAGAATTTGAGTTGAAGACTTGGTTTATCTAGTTACCAGCAATGAAGGTGATGGGTGAAGACCGTTAACTATCACTATTAGGAGTTACTTTGTTTTACCAAGGTCACACGATATGACGGTGTGGATAATCGCAAGAGGTGTTAATGTCTCATACTTTGTTTGGGTAGTGAGTACTTAGAGATTTTCTTGAAGCATAAATTCTCTACACCGCTCTTCCATCATTAGTGCAAGCTTAAGATACAAATGTGGGAAGTTGACTTCAGCCAAGTAGGGTATATCGGTTTTTCTTCATCTGGTCACTTCAAATTGTCTACATAAGGGTTGATAAAATAGTCGAGAGAGTCTTCAAGAAGTTGATTCTCACAAGAGTTCAAGTGTTCTTCCCATAAAGATTTCAAGTATTGGGCTTATATTTGTTGTTGATTCCAAGTATCAAAACCGTAGCGGGCAAGGAGACACACATCTAAACACAAAGCGAGTAAACTTGATGAACTTAATACTTCTAAGTAATCAAGATATCCCGGGAAGACAAATGTTATTACCGCAGAGAAACTCAAGGTTTGACTCATGGCGAGTAAACTTGATGAGCTTAATACTTCTAAGTGATTGAAGATATCCCGGGAAAACAAATGTCATGACCGCAGAGAAACTCAAGGTTTTACTCATCAAGGCTTTTTGTGTTAGTATTCCAACGACGCTGGGGAAGTGATGTAAAAGAAAGTTTCAAGATAAAAGAGGTACACAAGTGCGATATATTCGTGGGAGATAAATGTGTAACACGAGGAGGTGTTATCGCTATCCTTTCGGTGGGAATGTGTGTACTTGATTCTTGAGCTTCATACACGATCATCGTGGAAGAAAAATGAGCATGGAAGGTGTTTTCATTCCCCGTGATGTGTATTCGAGAGCTTTTGGGTATTGGTGTACTTCGGTTCTCGAGCTTCATACATGATCATCGTGGAAGAAAATGTGAACATGGGGAGGTGTTTTCATTCCCCATGAAGTGTATTCGGAGAGTTCTTGAGCATTATACTAAGAGACCGATCGCATCAACTCAACTACTGGGGAATTGTT
>CM040239.1:265838801-265919307 GCA_022545495.1 Chrysanthemum lavandulifolium | reverse complement strand
AGAATAATGCAATGTCTTATTACCCGATAGTGGTTAATGAATCATTATCCAACAAATTGCGATTTTTCTTTTCCTTTTCATCACCATTATGATTGCCTTTCTTTTTCTCTTTCCTTAGTTTGAACTAAGCACACCCTTAATCTTTTACTCTCTTCGTCTCAAAATAATTGTTCTCCAATAAAAACATACAGTTTAGAAAAAGCATAATTATTACTGATTTCTCTTTTATTTTTTGTAAAATCACAGTTTTACCCTTAACAAATTAATTAATGTCTTTTCTAAAGTTTGTAATATTAATTTCAAACAAAAGTAAAATAGTAAACTTGAGCAAACTTCATTATCTATTTTTAGTAATAGACAATTAAATTGGGACATCTCAAAAATGAAACGTGAACTATAAATTTAGGACGGAGTGAGTAACATTTCCACATTAAACATCAGCGCCACATATTTCTCTTATCTCACTTCCCTTCACTCTCACTCATCTTTTACTGGACATGTACAACTTACCCTAACCTTTCATTAAAATATACACTTTATACAAATATACCCTACTAAATACTTCACACACACTCATAAACAAAATAAAAAACAATAAAACAAATAAAATATGCCCATTTCACCTCAAGTCACTTAAGTTGAAGAAGTCATCATATCTCCTCCTTTTTTGGTATAGTAACTAAGTGGCTTTAGTGTTGACATGAGGCTCACTCGCGAATGAGAATAACTAAGTGATCAAGCCACCCCTTGCCTACCGGTCTTAGGGAAGTTATTGGACATTTTTTTATGCAAATCACTTTCCATTTCATTATGAATGAAAATAATGAGTGTTGGGTGTAGTAAAATACCAATAACCGGTGTGTTACCTCATCATTTCATCAATAACATCTCAATAACTAAAATATCATTCTTAACAATAACACACATTAACTGTTATTGGTGCATGTGGGTCCATAACACACAACAAAAAATATCACACTCACTCATAAAACAACAAAAAAATAAAAAATAAAAAATGTGCAATATGGTTTCATTGGCGATAGACGAATGACATGGATGGGACGGTGCACTATAGCATGCCATTGGGGGGAAAATGTTAGTGGCGTACCATTCCATTCCTACACCTTGCTCTCTAAAAATATGTGTGTGTGTGTGTGTGTGTGTGTGTGTGATTGTTTTAGGTACGGTTAATATGATAAATAGGACACCAAAGCTTAGGAATGTCCATAAGACGAGTTTAGGTGAGGCGGTCATCTATTATTAAACCCCATGAACAAACCTTACCGCAAACTTGCCCTAATATGAAAAAAGGTGCATTATATACCCTCCCCTCGGTAACAAGCCTTACCATCATTCTGGTACTTAACTTACCATTCATATAAAAAGTGAAGACGCACTTTCTCGAATGGACGAATCCTATGCCTTCATATTACATAATTCTACGCTAAAGACTAAAGTGCGACATAAAGGTAGACAAAGGATACCATAAGGAATCCGCCAACCTTCACCCAAAACACTCATAGAGTCTAACCTTTGTCAAGGTACAAGCCTCACCTCTGTCAACATACAAAACCTACTCATGACATAGTTCAAATCCTATGCTCCATCACGGTTCGAAGCCTAACCTCCGATCTCTACCCAAGTTCTGGTAGTATGCTCAAGAGCTAGTCAAACAAGAAAGTGGCTTTGTAATTGCTATGATCTCGGTAACTGCCTCCATATCTCTATCAGATTAAGCCTATAAATAAGGAGGTCATCATAAAGGTATGTAAATTAACTTAACCCATGAGATATGATCTTCTCTACCTCAATACTTTTACAAACATAATCCCCATGACTGATTCTCACACGCCAGAGGCGGCTCGCTGGGGATTCCCCCCCCAGGCTTGGTCTAACGTAGTGTCTTCTATTTCTTATTTTCAGGTTATCTTGTACCACCTCGGTTCTCCCCGAGTGGACGACCCTCCTCACACAGTGAAGAGTCAACAAACAACCGAAAAAGAAACTTTACCGCTTCTAGCTGTAAGTGCCCCATCTTTCTAGCCGTACTTATAGGTCAAAGAAACGAATCGGTGGGTTACACTTGGCAAAGGACCATTGGGTCAAAGTGCGTTTGATGGGGCGCGTGGAACTCACCCACAAAGACGCGAGTATAGATGAAGTTGTTTTATACGTCACGTACAGTCGAAGGGACAAATCACGTACAGTCTACAGTCGAAAAAAGAAACACGTCAAAACCCAATGATGGTGAATAAACCCAAAAATGGAATTTCCTACATTTTCCATGCAAACATTGAATACCCATCTTTCCCAACGCAACTTAAAACCTTGATCGAGGAAAAAATATCCTACACCCAGTCATCAACATGAAAAAAAATGATGACATCAGCCTAGAAACAAGGAGACTGAGAGCGAACCCTAGTAGCGCAACACGGACTGGAGGGACTCAGTTGAAAAGTCAAGCATTGTGGAGTCCCAAACCTTGGATCTAGAACACTTAGCTTGTAAATGTGTAGTTGCCTTGGATAGTTCCAAAACAACAATGAGAAACTTTGTTGTAGATACACACAAGTATGCGTAATCTACTTGAATGCACTTAGAAGATTAATGTAAAACATAAATGTAACACCAACAGCTTCAATATTATTGATTAATAATACGAGTACTCTCCTAGTACTAGGGTTTACAACCTTGAAGCTTTTCTTAAGACGGCTATAGTATTGGTATATGCTTAACCTAGTTAGGATCTCCTTTTATACAATAAGGAGATCCCTTACAGAGATAACTATGCATTAAGTATATCATATCTTCTATTGGAATAGAAGATATGTTGTTACAAACCTTACACGACATACTTAATATAGATCAGTACAAACTCAACACTATCAGTACTAACTAGTTAATACTTTTCTAACACCACTATCGACTAACTTTAATACTATAAGTATTAACTCCCGTATGAATTTCCCAACAATCCTCCCTTAAACTTCAGGATTGGGTTTGAATCACAAGTTTCTTCATCTCGAGGATTCTTCCAAACTCACTTTCTCTCGCTAGGTATTCCGGCTTGGTCAAAGATCTTTATCAAGAACTTCTTAGCCATTTCAACCTGCATTTCCATCCTTAGCCCAAGATCCAAAGATTTGTAGAAGAGTTCCAGTGAAAGTGGGTAGGTTCTTTCAACCAACATATAGATATCGGCCCATTGCATGTAGTGACTAAGCGGTCCACGAGGAATCAAGAAGGTCCAACCGAGAGCTTCATAACTGTGTTGGAACTTCCATTGTTCTCCTGTTGGATCAGTTCAAATATATTTCAAGTTCATAGAGTAGCTCAGATCCTTATCATTATCGGATCTGCTCTTAAACTTTTTTACTAACTCCCATAGCTTAAGCAAATTATCTCGTCAATAGATGCAAATAGATCCACTAAGTACAAATAAGCACTTGTCCTTCCAAACTCCGTGAATCCTCCAATGCCTCTTTCCATCTTCATGTAGATATCCCGATTGAGAATTGGGTATCCGGTATTGATAGGCTCGAGTATAAAGCTTCTTATGGAGCTTCAATTAGCATCATCCTATTGAGCTCTTCTTCAATAAGTCCACCTTCATCTTCATCGAGGCTTTCGTCTTTTAGTGCGATTGAGGAAGCTCCTACCGAGATGGTCTTTTGTAGCTTCCAATAGGTTGTGACCTCTCAACAATATCATCATCTTGCATAGGTCTGAAATCCAGAAATCTTTGAATGGTGTCAGCAAGTCTTTGAAGAGTCTCCCAAGACAGTTGATTAAGCTGCTTCAGTGTTCTCCTATCTTCACCTTGATATCTGATGTACTTACAGAGATACATCTTTTGCTGACTCTTGTTTGGAGGCTTTGAGGCTTTTTCAATTTCTCTTTGCTGTCTGAACTGACTCTGTCTTCTAGCCAAGATTTCACTGAACAACTGAGCTGCTTCATTGATACTTGTACCCTAATCTTGTTGCAGCTTCTGTTGTACCTCCTTGGTTGCTTCTACGTTGGCTCTCATGTCATCCCATGTTTGCCAGTCTTCATCCAGTTTAGCCAGTCTTTTCTTTTCTTTCTCTGCAGCTTCATTCTGCAACTCTACCTCATCCCAATTTCTTTCTTCTTCTTTGGTACTTCCACCAATATGCCCTTGCCTTTATCTTTGGGATCAATCTTTGAGTCGAGGAGGTTGGTGATCTTTGAACACCTCCTTCTTGAATAACAACTCCTTTTCTTTAGGCTTGGTGTCACTGACTTGGTCTTCTTCCTTAAGTATAAAACAATAGGCTTCTTGTAAGTATGAGAGATAGGAACAGTTTTCTTCAAGCTCAAGTCCCAATACAACATGTTTCTCTCTTCTTTTCATCACTATCTTCATTAGGAGTGGTAGTGATGGTAGTGGCTCTGTTGTTGTTGCTTGTTGTAAATCGTGACTATCTCGAACAATTGGGCTTAGTACTTATTGTAGAACACCGGAGTACTAACCATAGTACTATCGACTAACTACAACACTAACAAGACTAAGCGGGATAGTATTGATAGTGCATGTAGGAGTACTAAGTACTTCTTCTCGCATCAATGGCGATCAGACTTTTCTTCATCGAAAAGGACTTTGAAAAGTCGCACCACCTTGCCATTGACCAAATTCACTTCTACCTTGAATATCGAACTTCTCCCTGCTTGATAGAACCTCCGTTGAGGTACTAGAGACTCGAACTTGGCCTTTCTTGGGTGAGATGTAGTGACCGGAGATGTTTCAAAGAGGCTTGAGAGAAGCTTGACCGATGCTCTAGATTTTTCATCTTTAGGAGCATCCCGGTATGAACTTTGCAGCCTTTCTTTTGTTCATCCAAAGCAATCTCGAGTGTTCGCCTTTTGCATAAAAATCAGACAATTCCGTCATATCCTTAAGTGATAAGTCCGCCTCACCACTTCCAAGTGTGTTACTCACGAGAGGTGGGTCATTGGGCAATTGAGATGCACTCCCAAGCCTAGCTTGAGCAGATACACCCCCTTTTTAGCCTTTGCAGGTCCACCCCGCGTGAGTGCTCACTAGGTGTTGGCATGGGTTGGGTCTTATTTATGTTACCACTATCCTCACTGACTTCTAAGCTTGGTTGAGTAGTGGCGCACCACCATTGTATCTCCTACATCAACCGAGATAGGCTCATCTCGGTACAATGTTAGGAGGAGAATGGGGCTAAGTTGTCCCACTCTCCTGTCTGGAGTGCCTACTTGGTGATGAAAGTTGTTGATTGGGAAAATTTTCACCATCCGTGGGTGTGTGTGGGAGCCACCGTGCTTGATGGTCCTTCACCATCTCGCAATAAGCATATTAGGAAATAATGGCACTACAACCCACTCACATCCTACCACCCTTAACATATTAGAAAACACTTTGGTTGTGAGTATTTTTATGGATAAATATTTTGTGAGGCTACAAGTTTTGTCTCAAGATCCAAAATATTTGTATAAACCTGGGATACATCGAAACTTGGTTTTGCTAACTGCATATTTAAGCATACCCTCAAAAATATAGTTTGAAAAATTGAACACCCTGCTTGTTGCAAGGCAGATCAAGGCCGTGGCTATGTTTGTGGGAAAAGCATCCCAGCCAGTCCTTTTGTGGCTCAAGCAATGTAAGAGGGTATGAATTAGAAACCTCCATTGTGGGGAAAACTTACTTTTGTGAAAGTTGAAAGTATTGTCATTTCTATACCCCATCAATGAGAGTTGTTCAATTATTTCAGTGGCTGGCAAAGTGCTAATGCCTTCAGCATCTCTAAGATGAAGATGTTCTCTTAGAGAAGCTTCAGTAATAACAATTTGTGTGCCATCCATCGTGTTAATTAACTGTTGTACCCCTTCCTCGCTTGTTGAGGCAATAGCAGTTGCCAAAACTTCATGATAGGGGTACATAAGATAGTAGGGTTTAAGAGTAAAGCAAACCCGATGCTTACATTTAGAAAAGCTACTATCTCGTTGAATTTTCATTGCCTTATGGCAAGTCCAAGCACGCCACCATGTTGTGCTTATCGAAAAAATCAAAAGGAGCCATGAGCAATAAGAATGAGGGTTAGTAAGGTGGGATTTAATCGCAAAAGCCTTTAGTGAATTGTTGTGAGAGTAATTGAAAAGTTATGCAATATATAGAGAGTTGGAGAATTTTAGTTGAACCGCCTTGTAAATATTTATGGTAATAAGTGAAGAGAAACCAATTAGGAAACCCTTATATAAAGTAACAGATGGTAACAACTCAATTTGCAAAAGTAATCATTGCATAACAGACTTTTGGAATAAGTACTAACGGCTAGTTCATCAGTACTAACTATTCTTATCAAGACTAACTTATAACCATCGTTATTAAATTTAACCATCGTATTATGTCATTGTTTGGAAATTATAACATCGAAATCTCATTTTGAAGGGATTAAATGTGGTGACAAACATTTAATCAAGGTCGACCTTACATGGCCTCCGGTTTGGTGAAAACCAATGGTTTCAGATGCATAGCACCACTGTGATGGATAGTCTCATTAAAGGCCCTTCTTGATGTGGTTTCCACTCGTGGCGGTGTTGCCTCCAACACAAGTGTTGGATTCACGGTTGCTCATTTGTTCTCTAAGCCAAATGCCCTGGGTTAGTCACACTATCGTAAGCGGATAGAATGGCAAAGAGTGGGTTAGTGCAGAATGACCCGACTAACCGAAACCATCAATTCATGTTCATTAATACCATAAGATGCCACATAATGTTTTGGCATCACTAAATCCGAGTTACGTGAAGTTCCTTCATGTGGTTGCATCGAATAAGCATAAGTGAGAGAACCACACTTGTGTAACAAGCGATCATAAATTCCATCCATCTTGCTTGTGCTAAACCGAAAAGTTAGTCAATACCAAGAAAATACAATCCAAGAGATTTTCTTGCCAATCCAGTATTAACTTAACACAATCGGTATTAACTAGATAACAATCAGTACTAACCACTAGTTAGAGAGATAAAACATATTATGGATGAAGCATCCCAATACTTGTGACCAAGTACTGAAACCTTCCCAATTCAAAAGCTTTTGTTAAAAGATCTGCAACATTAAACTCGGTATCAATCCTATCAACTTGAATGAGTTTCTTTTCATTGCAGTCCCTTATAAAGTGATGTCTTATCTCAATGTGTTTAGTTTTAGAATGAGCAACTGGATTTTTTATAATACATATAGTACTGTTGTTATCAATGTAAATGACAATGCCCATGAAATTATACCCATAATCAAGCATTTGATTACGAATCCGAAGAACTTGACCACATCAACTTGCGTGACTACATACTCACCCTCGGCCAGAGTTTGCCACAATGCTCCGCTTCTTGACCGCCATGAAATCAACATGTCACCAAGAAACCGACATCCTCCGTGCTATCAAGACTTGCCCCAAGATAATCACATCGAGTAAGCTACCGGATCAAAGGGAGAGTCCTTAGGAGACCAAGGCCTAGGTGAGCATGGTCTTTCGGATATCTAAAGATTCTTTAACAACATGCATGTGAGAAAGCTTTGGAGACTTGAAATCTTGCACAGTAACACACCGCAAACATAATATCCGGTCCGAGGCGGTCAAATACATCAATGATCCAATCATTGACTGTAGAGATGCCGATCAACTTCTTCACCATCGACATCTGGAAGTAGAGGCTTGTTGTGCTCCATAGGAGTGCTTGCAATTTTTGTATTCTCATAGCAAAACTTCATCAAAATTTCTTTGACATACTGTTAGTGCAAATATTACGATATTTAATCTATACAGTCTCGTTTGTTTTGATTGATGACAAACATGTAACTTGTAATACATAACGTAAAATGTACAAGTTACTTGTAATTACATTTGTCTCAACATACATTCAACACCTCTCGATGTCTCAAGTCCTCGATATGTTACAACACAGGTTCGTACATGTTTGTTATGTGGCATTATGATCAAACCCATTAACAAATCATTTAGAATGTTTAAAATACATTTAGAGTCACTAAGTATTTTAATAGGTTAACCATTCTATTTCGAACCTCATTTTACATTTTGCATTCACAAGTATTTCAAAAGGTAACTAGACATTTTATTAACTAGTTACATAATACATTTTACAAGTTTACCTTGATAAACCTTTTAATCTAAAATGGAAATACATGTTACATCATGTCATGCATCATCTTTGAAATCCTTGGAAGATCACTTGAATATTTTGGTTAGATTGATACTCAATATATCAAATGTGATCTTAGTAAAGATTTGGTAATATCTTGGAAAGATTTTAAGAAAGATTTTTAGATTTTTCCATCAGCACCCACGGCACCAAATTGTATAAGGACGGAACCCTTTTAAGGGGTCCGTGGTCCGATCGCTCCCATCCACTTTGGCTATAAATAGAAGCCCATTGTTTTCCCATTTCTTCACCACTTCAAAGCACATCTTCTCCACCTTCTTGCATACATTTAGATCAATCATTAACAATGTAGTAACACACATTAAACACCCTAATGATCATGATCATAATGCTTCTAACATTCATCTTTGTTGTAAGCATACTCTTTGATCAACCAAGGAAATCTTGGAGATCTAGCCATCCCCACTCACCACAAGTTGAAGATCTATCACAAGAAGTTTAGGGAACTTGTGATCTTCATCATGAAGGCTTCCTATCAATGGAAGTTCATTTAGAAGTAGTTATTCATATCCATTAGACATTTGTGTCATGGTTCATTAGTGTAAACATCATTGCATCATAACAACACTTTCACCAAACTAGATTAGATGGTTTATGTGTTTGTGCCATAAAACACAAGGTTTATTATGTTGGGCCATAAAACATATTGGGAGTGGTTGTACCCTTTGTAAAAGAACTCGACATCTAGCTTAGTGTCGGAAATATTGTATAAGCGACGTTAGGTTGGTTCTACCTCGAACTAGAACCCGGTATTTAGCTTTGTCGGAAAAAGTGTAGCGACGATTGTAAGGTTTTCTCCACGAGAAGGGAGCTTGTTGATTTAGTGAAGTAACTCTCGAGTTGGGTACTCGGGGAGTGGAGTAGGCGGAAAGGAGATCCGTGACCGAACCACTATAAATCCTCGTGTTTGGTTTGCACTTTCCTTTCTTTATCTCTTTACTTTTATACTTGCACTATACTATTGTTTGTGATGTGGTTTGATGTTCATGATTGTGTGACAACTTGGTTTACCATGCTTTATATTAGTCACAAACAATAATTGGTACTTTCATATTATAACAAGCTTCATAAGCGATTTGATACTAAAGATCTAAAGTTTTTAAGCGGTAGCGTATTCACCCCCCCTACGTTTCCACAATTGGTATCGAGCCACGTAGCTTGTATTTTCAAAACAAATGGTTTTAAAATAGAGTACGATCCATGTATCAAATTACCATTGAGCGAAAAATAATATGAAAATGCTTTGCTTGTTACACTTAGAAATTTTGTCATTAAATGTAACTTTGTATACAAGCTTGAAGGTTTTCTTGAAAACTAAAATAAAAAAAAAGTTTGTTGAAAGAACTAATAAGTATTGTATTGTGTGCTCATAGAAAATTTACGAAGAAATATGATTTTAAAGGAGTGTTTGGGATAACTATAAATCTAGTTGAAAAATCACTTCCGTAAATGTTTAAGATAAGTTACATAAGTAGATATGTTGTTAAATATGTGTATTATATGTTTACTATGAAATCTAGTAAGTGCATTAACGTTTTCTCTATGTCAAATACTAGTTTTGGTGAATCATCTCGAGAGGACCACGGCACCAAATCTTATAAAGGCGGATCCCTTTATTTGGTTCCGTGGAATCCGTCTGCTGATGTCACGATTTTGGGCAACTTCAAAAATCATAACTAATTAACCGTAAGTCCGTACGAGTCGAGCCACCTATCATTTTAAAGGGAATTGAGTCTACTTTCATTTAAAGATACTCTCATGGCCTGAGTCTAATTTTAAATAAGTGAAATAGACCAAATACTACAGTATGTCTAAAATATTGAGTTTCGCTTTAACATAAAAACTCAAATTTTTGAATCAAGCAATTCAAGTTGGTTTTCTTAGAACTTTGATACAACTTCCTTTGAAACTAAATAATTTGGTAATATGTTTAAAGGAAACTAATCAAGCTTGGTATACATCATCATATTTAAACATAAAATGACGAAAAGTGTCTTTCTTGTTATCTTATGCTAAATGACCACTTGTTTATGTTGTGTGCATATATGTTGCTTGCTTATTTTTCAAATTGTTGTTTACACTTGTTTGTTTGCATAGTATAAGTGTCAATCTTGCCATGTTATTTATTCGCTTGTTTGACGATTTCTTGTTTATGCACAATAGGTTATTTGCTAGATTTTGTGCACTAAGGTGGAAAATTATTTTACCATCGCTTGTAGAATTAGATCACTTCGTTTGCATAGGTTACTAACATCTCGCATAACTTATGAAATGTCATAACTCACTTAGCAATGAGTACTAAGTAAATTAGTCAAGTACTTTGAAAAATGAAGGTGTTAAGAGAGTGTTTGGTACAAGGACAAAAACAATGTTGTATGATGTAATTTATTTGTTTTACTTTGTAGGATGATAATATGACTTAAAACAATGTTGTATGCTAACCGGTTTATGCGGTGGATAGCACAAGTGTGTTATCAATTTTACCCATTTTCACTTTTATGTGAAAATCGTTAATATGGTCAAAGTCTATGCTCCACTATATTTGTATATGTGTTATCGACTTTTCCTAACTAGAAGTAATTAATGTCACATGTTTTAAGGAAAATTTCGGTTTGAAAACTCCCGACACCTAATAAATGGGTCTGTGAACTTTTCGATGTCCACGGATCGACGGCACCAAAATGTTGGTACCGTCTGTTATGTATTTTGGTACCGCCATACATGACAGGCGGACCGGTGGCACCAATTTAAGGGTTCGGGTGTGTAAAGAAATGGTGCCGTGAATCCTACTGGGTAAGTTATTGAATTTTACTAAATCCCGCAATCTAATTTACCAAACTTCGTTTCTAGGATAGTTGTTAATACATATCTTTCATACTTCACTCAACACATCCTCAATGGATTAACTTAGGATGTTTGACATGATTTTAGACACTTCCATCTCATTAGAAACTACCATCTTTGTATGGATTAACATCAAATCCATGAATCCTTAGTTCTATAAATCAACACATTCAAGATGATCAATTTCACACCTTCACTGTTACTTTTCCTCAAACTTAGCATTTCTTAAAGCAAAATCAAAATGACTAAATCTTTAACCTCAAATAAACCACTTAAGAAAACCACTAGGATTAGCATTCGATCTTGTTACTTCATTAACTTGAGCTCTTCATCCTCAGACTCATTACCTCTCAACATCTCATCACCCATTCAAGATGTGAACTTTCTAAACTTGAGTACTCCAACTCCACCACCAAAATTACCCACCATCATCCAAAACAACTACCAAAGTCTCCAAAGCTTGTTCCTATCAAACTTTGTGTAACACCACCAACATCTCCTCACCCGTTCATGGATGACTTAGATGACTTACGAGACTAATAAACACTGGACTCATTATTTGCAAAGATATCATACACAAGTCTAACATATGACTATAGACATTGTTTGTATCTACATGTATTGCCTCACCGGTTAACATGAAAATAATGTGTCATCCTTCAAGACGATAAGTATTTACATCGAGTCATAACTCACACATATGTTAAATACATATTATCAAGTCTTGTTATCCTTGAGTTCAATCTAAGCTTTATAATCTCAACAAATTAGGATTGACAACTTAAGTATTTCATCCGAAATATTCAAGTATATGCGACTTACGATTGTAGTCATTAAAAGTCATATCCGAAAAATCAACACCCAAGTATTTTAACAACACATGTTGAAACACTTATCCAAACAAACAACCCACGGTGCCACTTATCCCTCTTTGACACCTACTATCCCTCTTCCATCTTTTGGCACCATTAAGCGTGTTGCTCATGAACTTCCAAGAGCATCCTTTAAACCAAACGTGACCTTTCAAGATGTACCTATACCTCAGCCCCTAAGCTTCATAGACATGACCAAAACTTCAAGCACTTCACCCACTAGTTGTAGCAACCAATGAACCATAATAATTAGTATCCGTAATTTTTGTGTTCAACATCTATGGACAAATATTCAACCTAAGTACTCCCATAGCACAACAAACCCCTACATCACCACATCCTTATTTAGACACTAGAAGACCTACCGCCTAGATCAACCAATCCACCATCCTTGCCATCATTTGAATTCGTTGAGTGTATTGCTCAAAAAGCCCTTGTGTCCAACACTTGTACTGAATCAAATGCACGTTTGAACAAACTCAACCATCCTTTCCCACATATAAGAACATAGATAATTCATTATGGCTAGAACCTCAACTATCAAATAAGCATGGTGCTCTTGGTAATTGTTGTCAATTTCCACTAGGTATAAGTAGTACTATCTTCACAAATAATCAAAGTATTAGTAATACTTTGTCGTTAAACTTCTGCATAAATTTCGTTAAACTTCAAATCAACATTTTAACAACATATGTTAAAATGCAATCTCAAAGCCAACATCATACACCCCAAGCAACAATGACTCTTGAGGAGTATACATAAGAAACTCGAGTGAATTCCTCTTGTCATCATCTAGTGAATATAATCTTGAGACCAAGTTTATTTAGATGGGACTATCCGATTCAAACACTTTGGCTTCATATCTTCATTTAGGAAAACATGATGTTTTGAAGAACATTATGACTAAGATTCATGCGTTAAGCTTTCATTTTGTTAAAAGGATATTGTATATCCTATGCATCACTCTTGCGACATAAATAGTTGTGTTACAAGAGATTTCATTACACCTCATTAGCTAAATGATCTTGAAACAAACATCTACAAGTTCTGTGAACTAGCATATTCAATTCATCTTGTCATACTTGTTTTCATAAGCATGATAACTTTATCCATGGGATAATCTCATTTGTTGAAAGATACTATTTGTATCTATTTCCTTTCAAGCGTACATCATAACCTAACCTTGCTCAAACCGAGTGCACATCCAAGGTTAAAACTACACAATTTTAGAGCATACACAAGATCTATTGAAGTTGGTAACCTCACTTAGATTCTTGTTAAATAATGTTCCAAAGAGCTTTCTTGAGAACGTTCTTAGTTTAACATATTCTATTCTCTAGTCTTAGATGATCAATTCACATTTAAATTACAAGATGTCATCCATTAGATCATACAATTAGTGTAATTTGAACAACTTTCGATTCTAAACACAAGATTAAAACACATTGTTTATCAAACACACCATTGTTAAAATTCATGTGTATAACATGACATCTTCATCTCCTTAGTTATATTGCATATTAGTTGTGTCACATTAAGCCAAGTATTGGTAAACTATAATCTTTATACACTTTAATAGGCAAAAGTAGGAGTTCCATTTTCTAACATGAGAATGATTCTTGGAGAATCTATTGCACTAGAAACTCAATTTGACCTAACGGTTGAATTGCTTCCTGAGAGAAGTTGGGTATGTGGAATCACCCGTAAAATGGTCGTGTTTAGCCTTAATTGAGCACCGCTAGTAATAGTCTCATATTCATTCTCCAACTTGAAAATCTGCTTTCCTATACTTGCCTAAAGTAAGTGTTAAAACATTGATAGTTTTCCTCGCCTTAGAATACTAATCAAACAAGTAGTATATATGATTTTTCTTTTAAAACCAATTGCATTGCACTTACATGTGTTGATTACATGTTCTTGTTTGATACGATAAGTTGATTTGATATTATCTTAGTGTTTGATAACTAGTCAAATGTGTAAACCTTAGTAAAACCACTTGCATTGCACTTACATGTGTTGATTACATGTTCTTGTTTAATACGATAAGTTGATTTGACATTATCTTAGTGTTTGATAACAAGTCAAATGTGTAAACCTTAGTACGGTTTATCTTTATAATGCTTGTATTGTTGTTTCATGCTACTAAACGTTTAAACCTAAACTTTATTTGCATAATACTTACTTTTGAATTATTTTAGCATGATTAACATGTTACTTATGAACTCATAATATGCTATTTCGACACGTGATAATTTTGATATGATATATTTGTGTTTGAAAGCTATTAGTTGGCATTCATTACATCTATGTGTAGTACGATCCAAATGATACATGCTCCAAATTGTTATGTCTTGAACATGGCTTGCATGAATCTTTCATCTTGTTTCTTTTTGTCACACTATTTGTTTGCTACGTATGCACATATAATCTGTCAAAGTGCTTTTGGTATGACTAACTTTTAGAAGCCTTTTTATCTTACAAATTAATCACATAAATTATTGTATATCCAAGTATGCTTAAGTGTCTAAGTCTAATGACAAAACAATCTCATAATGAAATGTCTTGAATAAAGTCGTATTCTTGCATATTATGATTGTTTTGATGCTATCTTGTGTGGTGATTTCTTGTCTACTAAGTGCAATGTGTTGTTTTGCTTATATCATATGTTATCATTTGATTTATATCATGTTAACATATTTTGTCACTAACAAATTTGTTTTGTAGGTTGATAACAAATTATTTGTTATCTCACTTGGTTCTAACTTTTATATGCTCATTTTGCATAATCCCTTTTATTGCTACGTAGATTAGTAATATGCTTTATGGGACCCCTACACTTGCATATAGTTTAAAAGCATATAGAATTAAGTTCTAGAGGGTTGGCTTTGCATTTTTGTCTTTCAACCGACCTCTTTCCAAATCTCATTTTTGCTTCCGCTTTCCAAAAATCATCTCCATCATTATTTAGTTATAACAATACTCTAATCATCTTCACTTCCTATTAGAAATCCACATGCCTCATTATACGATCATCTCAGTATTAATCGAGAAGAGTGCGTGACTTTAAGGATGAAGTTCATTGTATGCTAACCATCATCCAAAGTAAAACATCACTAAGCTCACCTCTTTCGTTAATACCAAATAACCTCCTAAACACTTTGTTGTCATTCCTTATTTAATACATTACACATTATGTTGGATATCCACCAATTAAGGGGAGAGAAATTCATTCACATAATTGTCTTCGTCAAATTTTATGTCTCTTAGACTCTACAATACCAACACATAGGTAAACACCACTTAGCTAAAGCGGTTCATGAAACCACAACTAGTTCAACCTTTTCGCACCAATATCTCATCAAGTGAAAAACGCATCATGTGTTTTTACAAAACGTCTTCATCTCCACATATAGGATTTTCCTTAAACTAGCACCTTACAACTTCACTATCTAGAACACCATCATAGGATCTTATCCTTTTCTCGCTTATCATGCATGTCCTTGTCAGTACAAACGATATATTAATCAAAACAGCCATTTCCAACACGTTGGTCCATCCAACTCTCACTTATATGATGTCATTCTCATCCTCATATAGGTACTCATTATTATTATTAGTATTTTCCATATTGTCTTCACTTCTTTTCAAAGTGATAATCATCAATGTCGATTGAAACCATGCTAATACTACCTTCCCATTGTCACCTAGAATAGGTCATTTTATAATTCATGTCAATCGATGAACAATTTATCTTCATGTTATCACTTTTAGATAGAACACATTATTGATTACTCTTGGGTTAAAGCATATGAGAACTTGCTCAAAACAATAGGTTGTTGGCATCAATAAATCATTCAAATCATAACCCTTATGCATCATTGAAATGCAATGTCCATTCATATTTTTTCTTAGCTTTGGTCACTTGGCATGACGAAAGGATTGCATGAGTCCATATTTTTATATTTGCTATACATATGAGTTTCTAACTCCTTAATAGCTTCCTACCTAATCACCACCACCTTCCATCACCACTTTCACTAAATCATCACCATCATGGATTAGTGAAAACTTACTTTGTAAATCTCGAGTCATCTACCATCACCACATGATTCCTACAAGTAAACCGACACCAACACTAGCACCACTAGTGGCACACCCGGTGGGAAACTTCATATCTTCTTTCTAGGAACTATTTTGTAGTTTTTATCACATTATATTCTCACTTTTCTTATGATTGTAATTAGGAGACTACACTTCATGAGATCTTTGATTATATCATTTATCACATATATACATCTTATTTTTCTTTGTGAAAAAGATGAAATATATTGCACTAATGTTTTCATTGTAGGTTCATCATCATATACACTTGATTGTATATAATTTACTCATCTAAAGATGAAGTTTGGATCAATTATTTTTCTTATTTTAGGTGCTTCTTGACACCATAGAACAAGGAGGAATGTCCTTTAACACTCATATTGCATCGCCTATACACTTGGTTGTATATGACATATTTGTCTAAAGACAAAGCTTCTATTATACTAATATTTATTTTGAAGGTTCATCTTGGCCCTAGAGCAAGGGAGCTTCGTCAAGAATTCACTGAGTGCATCTTATATACACTTTGTTGTATATCACTTACTCGTCAATAGCGAATATAGTTTTGCACTAATATTTGTTTTGTAGGTTTTAATTATACCCACGCCTCAAACAAGGGGAGCGACCGTCATGGGGAGCATGCACGCATTTAGCATCATTCTCACTTTTCAACAAGCATTTGTGCTTCGATAAAAGTGGAGAAAATAGCTAATATTGCTATGCATTTTCTTTTCATATATTTCTCATAATTTTTGTTGCATAAAACTAACCTTGATGTAGGTTAAGCCACTTAATTTGATCCATGGATCCGCTACCTAACAAGGAACGGATTGAAGTAGACGATTTAACTTCACTAGGGATGATGCAAGCTCGCCTTTTTGGGGAGAAATGAAGTTAAACTCCAAGGACACGCCCTTTTTGTTTCGACAAAAGGGGGAGAAGAGTGTAAACGGAGAAGGTAATGTAAAGGTAGTAAGGATACAAGTAACCTTTTACATTTTACTTTCTATTACGTTTACATATATTTGTCATCATCAAAAGGGAGATTGTTAGTGCAAATATTACGATATTTAATCTATACTGATCTCGTTTGTTTTGATTGATGACAAACATGTAACTTGTAATACATAACGTAAAATGTACAAGTTACTTGTAATTACATTTGTCTCAACATACATTCAACACCTCTCGATGTCTCAAGTCCTCGTATGTTACAACATGAGGTTCGTACATGTTTGTTATGTGGCATTATGATCAAACCCATTAACAAATCATTTAGAATGTTTAAAATACATTTAGAGTCACTAAGTATTTTAATAGGTTAACCATTCTATTTGAACCTCATTTTACATTTTGCATTCACAAGTATTTCAAAAGGTAACTAGACATTTTATTAACTAGTTACATAATACATTTTACAAGTTTACCTTGATAAACCTTTTAATCTAAAATGGAAATACATGTTACATCATGTCATGCATCATCTTTGAAATCCTTGGAAGATCACTTGAATATTTTGGTTAGATTGATACTCAATATATCAAATGTGATCTTAGTAAAGATTTGGTAATATCTTGGAAAGATTTTAAGAAAGATTTTTAGATTTTCCATCAGCACCCACGCACCAAATTGTATAAAGGACGGAACCCTTTTAAGGGTCCGTGGTCCGTGGATCGCCTCACATCCACTTTTGGCTATAAATAGAAGCCCATTGTTTTCCCATTTCTTCACCACTTCAAAGCACATCTTCTCCACCTTCTTGCATACATTTAGATCAATCATTAACAATGTAGTAACACACATTAAACACCCTAATGATCATGATCATAATGCTTCTAACATTCATCTTTGTTGTAAGCATACTCTTTGATCAACCAAGGAAATCTTGGAGATCTAGCCATCCCCACTCACCACAAGTTGAAGATCTATCACAAGAAGTTTAGGGAACTTGTGATCTTCATCATGAAGGCTTCCTATCAATGGAAGTTCATTTAGAAGTAGTTATTCATATCCATTAGACATTTGTGTCATGGATCATTAGTGTAAACATCATTGCATCATAACAACACTTTCACCAAACTAGATTAGATGGTTTATGTGTTTGTGCCATAAAACACAAGGTTTATTATGTTGGGCCATAAAACATATTGGGAGTGGTTGTACCCTTGTAAAAGAACTCGACATCTAGCTTAGTGTCGGAAATATTGTATAGGCGACGTTAGGTTGGTTCTACTCGAACTAGAACCCGGTATTTAGCTTTGTACCGGAAAAGTGTAGCGACGATTGTAAGGTTTTCTCCGCGAGAAGGGAGCTTGTTGATTTAGTGAAGTAACTCTCGAGTTGGGTACTCGGGGAGTGGAGTAGGCGGAAAGGAGATCCGTGACGAACCACTATAAATCCTCGTGTTTGGTTTGCACTTTCCTTTCTTTATCTCTTTACTTTTATACTTGCACTATACTATTGTTTGTGATGTGGTTTGATGTTCATGATTGTGTGACAACTTGGTTTACCATGCTTTATATTAGTCACAAACAATAATTGGTACTTTCATATTATAACAAGCTTCATAAGCGATTTGATACTAAAGATCTAAAGTTTTAAGCGATAACGTATTCACCCCCCCACGTTTCCACACATACTTATCTGACCGATAAATATGCTATATGTCTTCTTCTTGACAGAGCCAAGAAAGAAGGTGAGTTCTCCATAGAACTCATCGAAACCTATCATGCATCAATTTTTCAAACTCTCTACATAGATCCTGTTTGGTTGAGCCAAAAATAATGTCATCTACATATATCTGAACCAACAGGATGTCATTCTTCACATTATTGATGAATAGGGTCTGATCAATCTTTCCTCTTCTGAAGCCATTGCCCAAAAGATACTTGGCCAAAGTTTCATACCAAGCTCTTGGGGCCTGATGCAGACCATAGAGTACCTTTTGTACCTTGTAAACTTTTTCAGGAAAGGTTGGATCTTCAAAGCCAGGAGGTTGACAGACATAAACCTCCTCCACAATCTTCCAATAAAAGAAAGCGCTCTTTACATCCATCTGGTATACTGTGAAGTCTTTATATGATGCATAGGCCAGGAATAGTATAATAGCTTCAATCCTTGCCACTAGAGCAAATACCTCTTCATAGTCAATCCCTTCCTGTTGTGTATACCCTTGAGCCACCAGTCTAGCCTTGTTCCTTATTACCACGCCCCTTTCATCCTTCTTGTTTCTGAAGACCCATTTAGTGCCAATATCTCTCTTGCCATTAGGAAGATCCACAAGAATCCATACATTCTGAAGTTTGAACTGGAGAAGCTCTTCTTGCATTGCTTCTACCCATGCTTCATCTTCAAGAGCTTTGTAGACTTTCTTTGGTTCTGCCTGTGAAACAAAGCAAGCAAAGAGACATGTCTGAGAGGCACCATGAAATCTTTCTTCATATATGGAACTGAAGAATCCAGTCTCACTATGCTGAACTTTAGATCTTGTAGTTCTTTCAGCATTAACATCCCCAATAACATTTTCCAAGGGATGATCCTGATTGATTCTTCTGTGTGGTGTAGCAAGAACAGCATAAGATGAAGCTATATTAGTAAAATCAATCTCATCAGCTTCACCATAGGGATTAGGAACCTATATTAGTAAAACTGCAGTAAGTTGTAGCTATGTCAACTATGAAAGCAGAATATGTTGCAGCTGCTCAAGCCAGCAAAGAAGCAGTATGGTTGAAGATGCTGTTGGAAGAGCTCTGGTACAAAAAGAAAATTACTCTATTTTGTGAAAATCGCGCCTTTGTATCGGCAAGGAATCCGAGATTTCATTCAAAGCTAAAGCATATCTGAGTTCGAGATCACCGTTCGTGAGAAAGTGGAAGAAGGAACCGTGGATATGCAGAAAATTCATATTGATGATAACGTGGCGGATTATCTGACGAAAGCAATCAAATGTGACAAGTTTATATGGTGTCGATCCTCATGCGGCCTAGCGGAAACGTAAGCAACATGGAAGTGCAAAGAAGGATAACGGTGTGAAGATCGATTTAATTCAATCGAATCTTCAAGTGGGAGATTGTTAAAGATACGATGCATCTAAATAATCTTGCAAGTGGAATGGTGGGCCACTGGAATATCTATCAAGTTGGCAAATGGTTAGAATGTTGAATTCATGAACTATTTCCAGCCTTTGTGATAAAGGTATTTATAAGTTTGACATGGACTACTACTATAAATAGAAGGGTGATAGTCTCATTCAAAACATCTCATTCCAAAGAAACATATTGTGCTTTGTATCCTTCTTTTTCCTAGTACTCGTTTGAGGCTTTTAGAGAGTTTGTATGATTACTCCTATATACAAGAGATATAACTATTGGTGTTTATCCTTGTAATTAGAGAGAATGTGTAACTCTAGTTTTCATCATAGTGAAACGTATCTTTCGTTGCTCGTGGTTTTTACCCTATCGGGTTTTTCACGTTATATCCGTGTGTCATCTTTTATTAGTATTTTCTTATTTTAGTTGCTGGTTTGCTTCAATCCGGTGTCACTTTCTCACCATGATTAAACCAATCATCCGCTGATACGTCATTTTATGGATAATTTTATGAAAGTTTGTTTGTGGTTGTATCATTCCTCATTAAAGATAGAGATGAATAGAGATTCTTTTGATTACATAAAATAGTGGCTTAGAACCAAATAAACAAAAATCTTACAAGAAGAAAAAAAGAAAAAAAGAAATACAAAATACCAAACACCAAACAGCAAAACAACTACTAAACAAATATACCCATGAGCATGTGTACGACTCGTACATTCACGTACCTAGCACATGAAAATAACAAACTGAATTATACAAAACATATAATACACACTTAGGGTAGTATCATTCCACATACCTTGCACAAGACAGAAAAATAACCTGAACTATAAATAACAAAGAATACAACACTTAAAGTAGTATCTAATTATTTGTTCATACCAAAAGCCAATCATCAACCTCAGCAATGTCACCAGCCAAGAACATCGTCCCAAATGCGATTCTAAGCTCGGGGAACAAGATCCCGATAATCGGCATGGGAACAGCATATCAGGTGGTTGATTATGATCAAGTCTATGTAAAACAAGCAATACTCGAAGCTATCGAGCAAGGTTACAGACATTTTGATACTTCTCCAAACTATATGTCCGAATCTTTAATAGGTGAAGCTATAGCTGAATCCCTTAGCCGAGGAGTTATCCATTCTAGGCAAGAAATTTTTGTCACGTCAAAACTATGGTTAACTGATGCTCATCCTGATCTTGTCGTCCCTGCTTTGCGCACCTCTCTTAGGTATTACTTTACATTGTGTTTTTGAGTTTTATTTTACATATAGACACAAAATAAATGTAGTGAGGATTATATGTAGATATTTAGGGTGCGTTTAGGAGGGGAAAACACCTTTGTTTTTCACAAAATATTTTGTGAAAAACAAAGAAAACAAAGATCGCGTTCAAATAAACGTTTTTCAACAAAATGTTTTGAAAAACACAAAATCCCTATTTCCTAACTTAACAAAGAAAATTACAAAACAAATTTTAGTTTGTTTTCCTTTATAACCCACAACCCTCCATCCAGGGACGGATCTACTTGGTAACAATGGGGGGCAAGTGCCCCCCATGGCTAGCCGAAAAAGTCGCGATTTTAGTGTAATTTTTTTTAAATTTTGACCTATTTTCGAAAGTGCCCTCCACTCAAAATTCAAAATGCCCCCCACCCACATACTAAAACCCAAAATTCAACACTCTAAAGCTTTATAAATCCATCATTTTAAAGTAAAAATACTCGGTTTATCATTACGATTCTCGTTTTTTTTCCGAATGCTATTGTTGACGACTTGTCGTCAAAAATTTTTTTTTTGCCCCCCACATCCTCATTTCCTGGTTCCGCCACTGACTCCATCCCCTTCTTCAAAATAGAAAATACAAACATCAACTAAACTCGTTTTCTATATTTTTAAGTGTTTTGTGGAGATAAATTTTCCTTCCAAATTTTTACAAAAGTAGAGATAGAAAACAAGAAATTTTTTTCTCCAACTAAACGCACCCTTAATATTTGTAAAAGTTCCGAAGGAGTAGCCTATATCAAGCTTATAGGTAGACGCCTTATTTCTTTTTCTAATGTGAGAGTAGGCTTGCACCCAACAATGATGATGTGATCAAACTCTTATTGCTTCACACTCTAACCTCCGGACATTAACATGGCTTTTTGTGAATTTAGAAATTCGAAGCTGGATTATGTAGACCTGTATCTCATTCACTGGCCCATCAGTGCTAAACCAGGATCACACCCAATAAAACCCGAGGATCTTCTTCCTATGGACATAGAATCGGTGTGGAGAGCAATGGAAGATTGCCAGAGATTAGGACTCACCAAATCTATTGGAGTTTCAAACTTCACATGCAAGAAACTTAAGTATTTGCTTACATTTGCACGCATACCCCCTTGCGTTAATCAAGTCAGTCTCCTTACCTCTTTAACTATTTACTTGATCATTAAATTTTAGTTAGTTTTGCTTATTATGATTTGTTTTGATTGGATACAGGTGGAGATGAACCCAGTGTGGCAACAGAAACAAGTCAGGAGTTTTGCTCTTCAAATGGCATTCTTGTGATTGCTTATGCACCTTTAGGTGCAAAAGGAGCTCACTGGGGGACTAATCAAGTTATGGACTGTAAACTGCTAAACGAAATTGCTCTCACTCGAGGAAAGACAGTTGCACAGGTTTATTTATATCTGCTTCCATTTTAATTACTTTATACTTCAAATATATTGACGCAAATGTATGTAACACTACTTTAGATAACATATTATCGTCCACCAATTGCTTACTTTAGATTGGTCTAAGTTGATTGGAATGTAAAATATAATGTTTAGTTTCTTGTTTTTGGTAAAGGTTTGTCTCAGATGGGTATATGAGCAAGGAGCGGGAATGCTTGTCAAGAGCTTTAATAAGGAAAGAATGAAGGAGAATTTGAGCATCTTCGACTGGGAGTTATCAGATGAAGATTATCTGAAAATCAACAAAATTCAACAACAAAGAGGAATGCCTAAAAGCCGCTTTGTCTCAGAGAACGGGCCGTACAAGTCCCTCGAAGAGCTTTGGGATGGTGAGATCTAAATTTAATCATGTGGATTTGTTATTACTACCAAACATGATACCTAACGACTTTTACTAGTCGAAGCATATCCTACTTGTTGGACTTGTTTACTTACAATTTGTAAGATCTGCCCATGTAAGAATCAAATGCTTTTGTTTTTATTTGTGCTAAACAAATGTGCATTGGTAAATAAACACCTGATCAGAATCATATTTTTCCTGTAATACAATTATGGTTAAATTTTGTGACATAATGCATAAGAAAACCTGATCAGTGACTAGTCTTTCAACTTAGAAATAACGAATGCATCTCTGATTTGTGATACAGTGAATTGCAATCAAATGTTTCAAGTGCCGGAAATACCTATAGTCAACCTGCGTATTGAAATTCTTTACATAAACTGAGATTCAAATAAGAATTAGTAAATATGGAACAAACCAAATTCTTTGAGAGGATTATTATAGTTTTATTTTAACGGCAGGATTGGGTACACAAATGAAGCACCTGTGGTACATAGCAGCAGACCATGAATAAACATTAGGTGACATTATCAAGTATTGGGTGTCTTAACTAAATATAAATACAACATTCAAACAACCAATAAAGAATACACCAGTTTGAATGAACTTATTCAGTTGAACCCATATGGCAAACCCAACTAATGCGACTCACTTAAGCTTATTCAATTCGGGTATTGCGTCACTTGTAGTTATCGCAACCCAAATTGATTTATCTTAAACGTGTCGAACCCGCTCAAATAAAGGTGGCCCACCAACTAATGGATTGTGTGTTCAAGTCCTAGCTAGGGATAAGGGTGCGTAAAGTGTATGCAAAAAGACTGTTGGTGCATCTTTGCTAGTTCTTACATTTTGTAATTATATTCCTTAATAGAAATAAACTTTTTGCAAAACCGCTAATGAGGTTCTGTCACATTGCTTAATTATCATCGTCCCACAAGAGCAAAAACTTTGAATTTTAATGAATTCTAAACAAGGAATATATCGGTGCAGATAAATTTAAATTAGCATAAAGCCTTAGCTTGGTCAGTATGATTTATCATCACATATATACCCGCCCTCTCTTGCAAATAAAATACGTAACTCTCAGTCCAATACATTCACTAGCAATGATCAGGCTCTTCTCTTTAGCACACTCTCTAAAAGGCCGATTCTCTACCAGCAATTCTCAAAACATCAAGTTATTAGGGATCTTCGATGCACTAGAATACTGCGTTTGTTCATCCTCCAAAGATAAACATTTATCTCCACCTCACTGCAAGTAAATAGAATAGTAACTCCATACCATTTATTAATACAAATTTTCAAGTAAACATTTACTGATTTCCAATTATAACTCTTTATTCTTATTCATATCATCAAACCCAATAACATGCACCGATAAAAAAGTACTTGCAACTAACGATGTTCGGCTTTCATGTAAAATTACAAACACGCAAAAAGATCTCCCACTTGTAGTACTTGTGTTGGCTGTTGGGCGTGGGTTGACGAGGGGAGAGGGGTTTGTTGGTCCGTTTGTGTGGGTTAGTACTTAGTGGGGTTGTGGTTAGCGGGCTGTGACATTTGGGCCTTGACAAACAGTAATAGGTGTAGAATTTGTGTATTGGGCCGCTTGGGGTGTTAACGAGAGGTGCACAAATTAACCGGTTTTTTAACCGAACTCGAAAAAATACCGAAACCGATTTTAGTATAATTGAACGGACGGTTTGAAAACCGATTTGCATGTTTAGATGTCAACCGGTTTGAGAATCGGTTTAAACCGAACGGTTTAGTCTCAAACCGGTTCTGGGTCATGGAACCGCTTTTTCATGTCCAAAACCGGTTTAATACCAAATCGGTTTAAGTCAAAACCGGTTTTTGACCGTTTGACTCGATCCGAAACCAGTTTTGAAACCGGCTCGGTTTAGGTTTTATAACCGAAATGTGCACCTCTATTAATGTATGTTTTGTCTGAATTGTTGGTGACGTTAGTAGTTTTAGATTAATTGGTAGATGAAGGTCCATTTTCGCAATCGGGAAATTTATTGGAGGGATGGGTATTAGGTGTCATATAGCCAAATCGAAAAGATGAATCAATCAAAGTTAGCATGACGTGGTATGATAATGTTATTTGTGAGAAGGTCAAGGCATCGATACCCCGTGGTGATTTGTAGGGATCCTAAAAGTATACATGGAGTAGATCGAGGTTGAAGTTTATTTTTTTTGTTTTTTTGGTTTTTTTGTGGATGTACAGGTTACAAAGGCACCCGAAGATTTTCAAGTGGTTATAGGTTAGACATTTTTTAAAATAATTTGGTAAATCGTATGTCGTTAATTTATTGTGGTGGATGGTAAAATGTTAGGTAAATGTGTTGCCTTAAAGAATGCTTCCACTTATTGTGGTGGAAGGTGGGCTTAAAAGAGAAGTGTCTGTATTAGGTTGTTAATGGTTTCTTATCATTTATTTTGATTTTTTGATTTTTTTTTTTCCTGTTGACTTGTTTTCGGACCTGAAAAAGAAATTGTATGCCATTAGTTTGAAAGAGGTTATGTTGTTGTGTAGTCTCAAACTCGCTTCCATGGTCATATTGGAAGGATTTGATTTTCATATTAAATTGTGTCTTTACATAAGCTTGAAATTGAAGAAATTTAGCAAATGCATTCAAGAGGAAACTCATAGAAAGTGAGAATAATGATCAAGAAAAATAACATAACACTTAAAACCACTTACACTCGAGTGGAGATGTCTACAAGTCCGACTTAATAATATCAAAAGTGTTTTCAACAAATTCCTGCTTCTGGAATAGAGTAAGCTTCTCTTCTTTCGCTGCCTTTGCCTCTCCTCTGGTTTAGAAACATTAAGAGGATGTCTTACATACTTGACAAGTTGACAAGCATTCGACTTTGTGTTATTACACGCAACAAATTTATTCAAAACTAAACGACGTAGCACGTCATCCTCTGGATGACCAAGTCTTCGATGCCGATGGAATGAATCAAGAGAGCGGTAGGAGTAGTGGTGGAGGATGAGCGAAATAGATAAAGATCTCCGGTGCTACTATGGCAATTGCTTTCGTACTTTGAAGCCAATGCTATTGAAGGTGTCACTTTTAGGATGCCAGGAATGCACGAGCAGAAACCAAAACTGCTACCGTGAGTCCATAATGTAACCCCAAAACAGTTTGTTATCATAATGCATTATAGTATCACAAATTATAAACACAACTATATTACAATGACAAAAGTTCTATACGGAATAATACAAGCCATACATTCTTAGCCATTCATTTTTTTCATCAAATAAAAAAATTAATTTTCATCATTTTTATTTAAATTAAAATATCTCGCAAACCGTTAATTGTTACGCGAAATTAATTATACCATCGCGACGAGAATTAAATTATCTTTCTATAGATATGCACTTTTATATACTTTCGACGAACTTTTTTCTCAAAATTTTCATCCAGAAAAATCACATGTGATTTTTTACTTTAAAAATCACATGTGACTTGTGAAAAATAACAAATCATAAGTGATTTTACAAAACAGGAAAATAACAAATCACAAGTGATTTTCTAAGCGAATACACATAAAAAAAATAACAAATCACAAGTGATTACATGAGATTTTTCCTGGCGAAAATTATGAAAAAAAGTTCGTCGAAAATATATAGAAGTGCATATGTATAGAAAGATAATTTAATTCCTGTCACGATGGTGCATTTTTCGTAGCTTGAAGATTTACCGTTTGCAATATATGTTTTTTTTTAAGTGAGAAATGAATGAAAGCTAAATAAATGGTCACGATTTATTGGTTGTTCTTTAGATAATTGGTGATTGTTGCGGATCCACATGATATTACAAAGAAACATTTTTTTATGTGAGGTGATTTGACACTCATTTTTTTATTTACACACTCACCATACAAATTATTCCACGAAGGTGTAGATTGGTGGGAACACTGACCCGTGCCGCCTTTTGGCACCGTACCATTATCCACCCACAAGGAATAGCTCCAAAGAACTCTCCGGCCCAGTGGGCACCAACCGGAGTGAGCACGAGCCAAGACTCGGACCCGAGCTCTTATTCACAAAGTCTCTCCGGTGTGCCCATGGGTTTTGCGGAGGTGGGTACTATATGAAGCAAATGATGAGGATGGGACTTGAACTGGGTCAATTGACTCAAGACAAGTCTTCCAACCATTGGACTAATTCTTCATTGGTCACCATACAAATTATTAAAGCATGATGTAAATATAGTATAACTATCTAATGCGGTACGTGAAGTATCACAATTAAAAAGATAAAGTGTGCAAATCAATTTCCTTATTTGCCCAACTTATAGACAGTTTTATTTTGTCCCTAACCTTTAGTACTGAACGAATTCGACCTCAATATTAAGTTTGTAGTTCAAAACCTTTGATTAGAAACAAAACAACCCTTACACTTCACATAAAAATTAAAACAACTATATACAATTTTCTAATATACTACCAAGAAGGCCAGAATCTTATCTGTTATTTTGATATTTGGAAACAATGTACTACATGACCTATCAAACCATTTCATAGTTTGGACTTCAAAGATTTCCTCTATAGTTCATAAACTTGATGATTTATTTTTAGATAAAAAATTACACGTTTAGTCCTTGTGGTTTACTCAAATTTCATGTTTAATCCTTAAGTCGTTTTAATTACACCAGAGATACATATTTTTGAAACCTTGCACTCATTTAGTCCTTATTTTGGATGGGCAGTTAGTTTCTCCGTTAAGTGTTTGCACCATTAGTCCCTCTATTAATAATTTTTGCACCGTTAGTCCTATTTTTTCAAATAATAGTTTTCGCCAGTTAGTCTCTCCTTTAATAATAGTTTTCGCCCGTATTTTTACGTTTTTGTCCGTTTTCGTTTGTTTTTATCCGTTTTCCCTTTATTTTACGTTTTTCTTCCGTTTTTTACCTTTTTATCCGTTTTCGTATGTTTTTATATGTTTTCGTCCGTCTTTTTACGTTTTTGTCTGTTTTTATCCGTTTTTTACCGTTTTTCCTGTTTTTATCTGTTTTCGTTATTTTTTTTATCCGTTTTCACCCATTTTTTTACGTTTTTATCCGTTTTCGCACGTTTTTTTTTACGTTTTTATATGTTTTCGTCCCTTTTTAACCTTTTTGTCTGTTTTTATTCATTTCCGTCTTACGTTTTCGACCATTTTTTTACGTTTTAATTCGTTTTTTATCCGTTTTTATCGTTTTTGTCCGTTTTAATATGTTTTCGTCCTTTTTTACGTTTTTGTCTATTTTTATCCGTTTTCGTCAGTTTTTACGTTTTCTCCCTTTTTCTTCTACTGTTATCTGTTTTCTTTCATTTTTTATCCGTTTTCGCCCATTTTTTATCCGTTTTCATTCGTTTTTTATTCTTTTTCACCTGTTTTTTTACGTTCTTCATTCGTTTTTTACGTTTTTATGCGTTTTATCCTTTTTCGTTCGTTTTTATTCGTTTTCGCCCCTTCTTTTTACATTTTTCGTCTAATTTTTTTACGTTTTAATCCGTTTTCGTCTGTTTTATTATGTTTTCATCCGTTTTTAACGGTTTTATTCTTTTTATCCGTGTTCGTTCATTTTTATATGTTTTCATCATTTTTTTAATGTTTTTTGTCTTTTTTTATCCGTTTTCGCCCTTTTTACGTTTTTTTTTCTGTTTTCATTCGTTTTTTATCCGTTTTCTCCTGTAGTTTTACGTTTTTCATTCGTTTTTTATGTTTTTATCCTTTTTATCTTTTTTCGTTCGTTTTTATCCGTTTTCGCCCGCTTTTTAAGTCTTTCGTCTGTTTTTTACGTTTTTATCCGTTTTTGTCTGTTTTTCTTCGTTTTTTAACCGTGTTCGTTCATTTTTATATGTTTTCATCCTTTTTTAATGTTTTTGTCTGTTTTTATACGTTTTCGTCTTTCTTTTACATTTTTTCCTGTTTTTATACGCTTTCGTCCTTTTTTAGGTAGTTTATTCCCCTTTTTTTCTTTTACGTTTTCGTCTTTTTTTTACGTTTTTGGCTATTTTTATGCTTTCGTCCGTTTTTAGGTAGTTTTGCCTCATTTTTTACGCTTTTTGTCCGGATAAAAACTGAGAAGAATGGGAAAAAAAAGACAAAAACAGATGAAAACGAATAAAACAGACAAAAACGTAAAAAAACAGACGAAAACATATAAAAAATAACGAAAACGTAATAAAACGGACAAAAACATAAAAAAAACGGACGAAAACATATAAAAACGTAAAAAACGTGCAAAAACGGATAAAAACGTAAAAAGGAATGGGCAAAAACAGATAAAAAACAAACGAAAACGGATAAAACGTAACAAGAAGCTTAGAAAACGGATAAAAAACAGACAAAAACGGGCCAAAACGTAAAAAAAAAAATGGGACAAAAATGGACGAAAATGGACAAAAACGTAAAAAAATCGGATGAAAACATATAAAAAAACTAAAAAACGTGCTAAAACGGATAAAAAAACAAATAAAATAGATAAAAACGGACAAAACGGATAAAAAACGAACGAAAACGAATAAAAACGGAAAAAACGTAAAAAAAGCGGTTGAAACAGGATATAAAGCAGCAAAACTTAAAAAGCGGATAAAAACTATGAAATGCATTTAAAACGGATTAAACGTAAAACCGGATGAAAAGCGTAAAAAAGGGGAAACCGGATAAAAACGAAGAAAACGGATAAAGCGACAAAACGTAAAAAGTGGCGAAAACTATTATTAACGGAGGGACTAACTGACGAAAACTATTATTTGAAAAAATAGGACTAACGGTGCAAAATTTATTAACGAAGCTAATGGTGCAAACACTTAACGGAGAAATTAACGGCCCATCCAAAATAGGGACTAAATGAGTGCAAGGTTTTAAAAATAGGTATCTCTGGTGTACTTAAAACGACTTAGAGACTAACCATGAAAATTGAGCAAACCACAAGGACCAAACGTGTAATTTTTTCTTTTTAGAATAAGAAAAATAAAACTAAATATAAGACATTGAAAAAGAATTGCAAAAAGGTCAACTGCTGCAAAATATCTAAAATACAATGTAGGATAAAATAAAAGCAGGCCATTTTTTGTGAGTACTTGTGATGTCGGCGATCGAGTGCTTACTTTGTTAAGTAGGTGCATTTTTTGATTGTCTCGCTCAAGACATCACAAAACTCAGGACCGCCCGTGATCAAACATCATAGATCAGATGATATTACAAAGAATTATTTTATAAAATAACTCGAGTGAAAGAAAATTTTAATACATTGGAGATTTAGAAATTTACATGACGGATAATTATTTACTATCTGTATAAATGTGTGAAGAATAATATGTTTCCGCATTTGCATGCTAAAACTATAGTAAAACTCTGGCTATATTGGTACCTAGCAGGTAATTACGGGCGTGTTCTTAATTACCTCTTTGGTTAAGGCAACCAAGCAGATGTGGTTCTCACAGCCAACATAGGTATATCTTATATTTCTTCTAGATGCATGTTATCCAGAGATAGGCGGCAACATGCCATATAAAAGTTATTAACAATTATTACCTAATAATCTCCAGTAACTCAATCTCCAGTAACTCGCTGAATATTGCAGGACTGACTGTGATTGTATATATATTGTCACACAAACACCCTTAAGGGGGGTGGGAGTGGTTGCTTAATACCCTGTCTACCCAGGGGTGCTTGCATCACCTCTATCCAATAAAAACCTTCCACCTCAAAACTACGTCTAATACTACCCTAACACTACCCTAACTAGTGGGAGTGGTACCTAATACCAATTCCATTTTTTTAAATACATAAAATCACATCTGATATTTAAAATAAAACATACCATTTCATTAAAAATAAAAGCATTACATAATACTTAAAATTTTATGAAAAAGTTTACTCTTTATTTTGGACTTCTACAAAATCACAAATTTTAGGCCCAACCACTAATAATACACAAATGGGCTTTCTTCCTTACTTATACATATTTCACTCTTCTTGGTTCTTTCGAAACAACACAACCGGCGTCCACCGGAAGAACTCCATTTCAGGTAAAGGGAATTTTTTTTTTTTTTTTTTTTTTATTGCATGTTACCTTGCAACGGTCGAATATACAAATTCTTCACGGGTAGCCAAGCGAGTTCCGAACTCGATTTACATAGCCGAACCATGTACCCGAGCTAGGCGGGGCGGTGTACCCGCTCGGGTACTTGGTACTCGATCATCTACCCGATGACCACTCCGTCCCCCCTTATTAGACAAGACACATGCATTGAGATGTACGAGACATATTTGCTTGTGGTGTTTGAACAAAACTTATATTTTTAGCAAAGAATGTGCCAACATTATATTCATTAGAACCAACTGATATACGTTATCAATTTTGGTATGAAAATTATCGAGAAACTTATAATTAAAAATAGCACACCCAAACTATGAGGTGCCATGCAGATGCTCACCAAAATAGAATTTGGATTTAGCATTATCTAGAAAGCAAGCAACAGAAATAAGGAACTGCGTGTTAGTAAAACACAGAGTTATAACATAGCATAGATGCAGATACATTAATACTGTACATAGATATATCAAACCAGATCTCTAACTTGGTCACAAAAGAAACAGATTCACAAATCAAGCCAAAAAGAACTTCCAGAGATCATTCTTGTGCAAAACGATTATAAATACTTACGGATACGATATTGATGGTGTTCCAAAAGACAGTTTCTTCCTTACATCGATCATATAATCTGGTAGGTATGAATGAAGCTTCCTTTCATCCCTTAAACCGACCAACTACTGAGTTACACATAGACCACACCCAATCCAGTTCCTTCTTCTTGTCTGCTATCACGTTTGCTTCTGCTAATTTGTTTACGGCAATCCACTGCCTTGCATCCTGAACAACATCATCCATCTTTTTCAAAATAACCCCACCCAGCCTCTCCCTAATGCTCTTATCCTTCAATTTCATATTCAAGATATAAACATAATCATCCAATGCATCATAGGCTTTTACCTTCTTTTCGTACTCTCGATCCTCATCTTTATATCTCTTTGAATCCTCCAAGATCTTGTCAGTTTCTTCCTTTGAGATTCTTCTCTTTCCATTGGCAATTGTGATGTCTTTTTTCTTACCAGTTATCCATTCCTCAGCAGAAACTTTCAGAATACCATCAGCGTCAATGTCAAACTGTATATTTGCTTTTGTTACACCCTTAGGGGCAGGAGTGAGGTTATTAAGCTCAAATTCACCCAGAAAGATGTTGTCTGTTGATCTACTTCTCTCTCCCTGATAAACCCTAACATGAATGGAAGATTGGTTGTCAACACATGTGTGACAATCAGTTTCCTTTGTGACAGGTATGGGCGTGTTTTTTGGAATCACAACAGACATGAGTTTTCCAAGTACCTGGTACCCAAGCGAAAGAGGGATGACATCAAAAAACCTTAAATCTTGAACCATTTGATTGCCATCACCACTCATGTTTGCAGCCACAATAGCTGCACCATAGGCAACAGCCTCATCAGGATTAATCGAATTGCAAAGGTCCTTACCATCAAAGAAATCCTTCAACATTTGTTGGACTTTGGGAATCCTTGTCGACCCACCAACTACAACCACCTCATTCACCATGCTCTTCTCCCATTTTGCGTGTTCCAGACACCTTTTCACAGTTTCCATACACTTGTTAAAGATATCCATATTTAGCTCCTCAAATTCTTCTCGGAAAATTTTTGATGAAAAGTCAACACCGTCATATAAGCAGTCAAGTTCTATGGAAGTAAAAGTTGCTGAGGACAGAATCCGTTTGGCTCTTTCAGCAGCGACCCTTAACCTCCCCAATGCTCTTCTCCCATTCCGTGTCTTGTTGTTAATATCTTTCTTATACTTCGTATTGAATTCTGCAACAAAGTATTCAACCATCCGATTATCAAAATCCTCACCACCTAAATGAGTGTCACCATCAACAGCTATAACTTCGAAAGTCCCCATGTTGACAGTAATAAGAGACACATCAAATGTACCACCACCCAAATCAAAGGTAAGCACATTGGTTCTACCAAAGATGGTAGCCTTCTTGTCGAGCCGGTATCACTACAAGAAAACAGCCTTTTAGTGACATGTTTAGTGACGCCGTTAGCGTCGCATTTGACCACAGCGACACGTTAAGTGACATAGTAAAAGGAGTCGCTGTAAATGAGTCGCAGAATTTTGTGACATCAAAGATATGTCGCTATACGTAGAGACACATGTAGCCACTTTTTTTCACTTGTCACTATAATAACTAGCGACATCTCTTTATGTGTCCTTAATTGTGTCGTTATTTTTAGGGACACTTGTAGCGACTTCTCTTCACGTGACGCTAGATTTACTAGCGACGTCTATTTGAATGTCCTTAGTTAGGTCGCTATTTGTGTCACGTCGCATTTGGGTCGTTACCCGGGTCCTCGTTGATTCGTTGTTCGGTCGTCAATATCGCTAACCATGTTGCTATAATTAGCAACATCACATCGCTATTTGGGTCGCTAGTTTTAGCAATAATTAGCAACATCATATCGCTATTTGGGTCACTAGTTTTAGCAATAATTAGCAACATCACATCGCTATTTGGGTCGCTAGTTTTAGCTTATGCTCACCTGCTATAAGCTTATGCTCACCTGCTATTGTTTTCACATTTGTTATTTAGTTGTCTCTCAAAACCAAACAATATGCTACTATTAAATATAACAAGAGCATTCGAAGATACAGAATATGATTTACCATATCACATAAAACATCAACAACATGTGAACTAGTTATCATCTAGAATTATGAAATGTTATCTCAAGTATACCAAACGCTTAAACATCAAGCACATAAACTAGTTATCATATTAAGTAGAAGAGAGTTTTAAATGTCTACCAAACATCTATCACGGACATTTTCGAAGGGCTGCTAGAAGTTGGCGATTAGACTTTGCAATTTCTTGAGCAACAAATTTTCCCACATCTTGAGCAACTGCCTTCGACACTTCCTGAGCAATAAATTTTTTCAGGTTTTGCTCGTTTGATGTCTGAGATTCCAGAAGCTCTTCTATTTTTCTTGATTGTGCTTCTTGTGCACGTTTTAAGCTTTCCAACTGATCTTTCATGGTACCTTGATCAATATCGTGCTGCTCTACCATTTCTTGAACACGAACAAAGTCCTCATTATATCCAGTATTGAAGTCCTCTTCATCATTCTCACCTTGGAGCATGAATCCATCAACCCCAGATCCAAAACCGTAATAACTCCCATTCTTCGAGCCAACATGATCTGCCCATCTTCGATATGTGTTGGACATGTTACCAGACTGAGCATCAAGCGCATCATCTACACCATATTTCTCATTATATCGCTCCTACATAGAACACATAACCAAACCCAACTTAGTCTAAATGCAACTGCACAAAACCAGGAATAACTATCCAATAAGTTACAGAAAATGTGCAGATTCATTTAACCGAAAATAAAAAACAAAAAAAATGTGCAGATTAAGCAATTGACACTTCCTGAGCAATTGAGAAAAAGTAAATCAGTTGGTGATAAAAACTTACCCATGTTTCCCTAGCTTCATCATTAACAAAAGTTTTGTTCTTCCTCTTATGGGTTCTTTCAAAGAGTTGAGCAGCACTCGGGTCACGTTTCAGTTCCTTTTTCTATACAAGATTAAACAATTTTTATATATAAGTCCATCACCAATATAACTAAGTAGCATATTAAGCAATTGAGTTTTATACCAGTCGCATTGTGTGCTCAACGTTCGAGACCGAACCACCAGTATGCAATCTTTTATTAGCTTGGCGAGCAACTGCACCTCTCTTAGATTTTGCAATAAATTCTGGCAATTTCCACTTTTTACAAAGTGTTTGCCAATGACTGTTATGCATAAACTCCGGTTTCTCAGTTTCTTTCATCCTTGCCTTAGACATAAAGTTCCGCAAGCTCTTTGCTCCAACTATTTTGAACACACGCCGAACAACATCTTCATGCCTTGGGTCCCACTTGTGTTTAGCCTGTCAAAAAAGAAAACATACTAATAGTTATGAATGTGATTAAAACTCCTAAGGGTCAGTTGGTTTTATTAAAACTCCTAAGGGTCGGTTGACATTAGATCCGTTTTAAGCCATACCACTAGTTTTATCATATTCACAAACACGAAACTAAATCGGCTCAACAATGCACAAACAGACAAACTTACAAGTTACAAGATGAACTTCTACAACTTATTATAAATCGGCTCAGCAATCCAATAATTTAATGTTATATAAAAGTATAAAACTATGATTGTCTCGCTGTTTGATTATGAAACTAGTCAGCTACCTAACCTTCTGGCATGGTCCTGGTGCTTTGCTTAATCAAACTAAACCATTTTAATACTTAAAGCATAACTAACAGTCTAGAAAAACTTCAAAGGCTATAAAAAGGTCCATGCTAACGAGATACACCACAGTAGCAAAACACAGCATCCATTCTACTCCATACTCCTTCTCTGACTTGCTAATCGACAATCTCAATGACATTAGCTCTTTAGAGCATACCACTAGTTTCATCATATTCACAAATACAAAAAGGAAATCCCAGAAAATAAGTCGACTCCAGATTGACAATGGACAACAAGCCAAACTTACAAAATGAACTTCTACAAGCTACCAACTAAACCGGACTAGCGCACAAACCGAACCAAGAATCCATCGACTAAGTGCTAAACTAAAATCGCATCAACACATATCAGAAACTGATAAAAAATGTCGTTGTCTTGAAGTCTCACTGTCTGGTTATGAAACTACCGCAACGAAATTGCCTATTGGAAAACCTAAAGAACTTTCCAATACGAACAATACGTACATTTACTATATACGCCGGACAATCAGAATCAACACGTACTTATATAACAAACAGGTTACTTCATCGGAAAATTCACAATACACTACTTCCGAAAATAACATCAGCACAAAAAGTAGCTACATATTCACTTCACACAAATCTTCAACCGATTCTACAAAAACTAACAAGACAAGCTTCTACAGCTTATTAACTAAACCAAACCTATAGCAACATGAACCAGCTAATCCATTAATTCGACGTTAATCTAAACCCTTAGGAGTTTTAATCTACCAGTAGTGGTCGCCACATCTAATTAGTTTCTGTTAATCAGTATAATGTAGTATAATGTAATTTCAACATACTAATAGTTACAGCATACTACATAAGGAAATAGTGTGATTGATTAGTATAATGTAATTTCATTCTTGGAAGTGAACATACTACATAGGAAATAGTTTCAAGAACAAGAACCGAGTAACTTGGTGAAAATCTAAAACACAACAAAGATTAAATCGAAGACAAATATTAATACTAAGAGAATTACTCGACTGTCAGGTCCATCTTTCTAGCAAATACTTATGTTTATAATGTAGTTCTGTTAATCAGTATGTTGTAACTATTTCCTTATGTAGTATGTAGTATGTTGCATCAACCGACTCAAGAGCTCGGTTTTAATAGTACTTTAATATCCTCACATGATAAACTACCAGAAGTGGTCGCCACAAGTCCATTATTCTAATCAATCATCTGCATAAACTAACTAATAACTAACAAAACTAGTTGCATCCATTTAACCTAACTTTATTCAAGTTATACCGTAAACCAGTCACAACCACAATCGTACCCATTTTGTTACCTTTAGCCCCACACCAAAGGCAACTCTAGTATATAAACAGTCATAGTGAACTTATAAGTTGCAATGATCAGTTAAGTTAGCCATCATTCATGAGACATGTGCAAAATTTTAGTACCTTAAAAGCATCAAACCAAACGTTTCTATCATCTTGTGGAACACTAGTCCACGTATCCCATGCTCCTGTGAATCTTGCTTTCCAAATGCTTGTGATGCTACGCGTCACGATATGAGAAGGAATAAAACTACAAAAAAGGAAGGATTCATCATAAGTCATATGCATGTAAATACATTTAATGAAAATTAAGTATTCTAAACTTACACATTTCCCTGAACTCTTATGGTGATACGTCTATCTTCATTACTCGATTGTTCATCACCCTCCTGCATAATAGTATCATCTATGTCTTCAACAGCGGCCATCTGAGTACTTCAAGAAAAGGTAAATAGGTGCAATGATTAGTTGCATACTATGGAATAGTAGTTATATTATATTCTACATAATCCTAAATCCAGTTATGCGTGACTAACATTGAAAATGAGAAACAAATCTAGCAACACCATAAACAGAGATTGCTTCGTAATCCTAAATCCAAATGCTTGTGATGCTACGCCTATGTTAAAATGGAAATAAAGTTGTATCACGTAATTGGAGTTGCCAATTCAATCGTACCAAAAACATGAGTAGTCAAATTGAATCTCATTATGAGTTCATGAGTCCGTTTTCAAGGAATAAATAAACGAAGAGTCATTGGGGCAATTCCTTTATCAACGGCGCACAATATACCCACAATGTTGTAATCATGAGCAATTCGGTCATAACCAAACCCAAATACTACATGTCTAATAGAAGGATGGTGAGTCACTGCCACTTTGCGCCTAACTGAAAAGTTCCATAAACTAATCCAGTATGCATAAACTAATCCAGTATGCAAAAAAATTTTAAACACAGTATTCCATTGCATAAACGAAGCACTACTTCCAGTATGCACGAGATTGTATGCAGGATTAACTCGTTTGATTCGTTTCACTTTTAGCTTTTTTATCTCTATTATTATCTAAACAAATCGCACGCGCAGACTATCTAACTACCTATCCTTCATCAACTGTATGTTCGAAAATCGCACGCGCAGACTATCTAACTACCTAACAAATCGCACGAGCAAACTATCTAAACAACTCCTTATGTCCGAAAATAATCGCGCAAACTAAAGTTCACACCGATAACGGTCCGATATTATAACACAATAATATCAACAATACGTATCAATCTACAAAACGTATCAATCTACAAAACGTATGATTAACAATACACACAGTAAATACAAAACACACACAGTATAAACGCATCAATCTACATTCATCTCAAATACAAATTAAACAATCAATCTACAAAACGTATGATTAAACGATCAAAAATGATGAAGTATTGATAAGGTTTTAAAAGGTACCATTTTGAGGGGTCGTTTAAGTCCTTATTTGATCACTTTTGTATCCGTTATTGCTTAATATCGTTTCTTTTCACTTTTAGGTCTCTTAGGCAAAATGCTGGAATGGCACTTATTTGGACGAAAAGCGCGAATATCTGAAGAAAATGGCCAAAGTCGAATCGAGACACTCAAAGTCTTTGAAATGTGGCGGCGCGTCGGTGTAAGTGCGGCGGCGTCGGAGGATTTTGTGACGATCTGAAGCCAAAAGCCCTAAACCCTAAGTCCGATTCCGGGGTTTAGGTAGGTGTTTTTCCAACAACTTAAAGGGTTTCAAACACTCCATAAACATCGTGTAATGATTTGTTTGTTAATCCAATCCTATGGTATGTCTTCAATTATCATAATTGTTGCTTGCTCTTCATTAATTATGTGGCTAATTCACCTAGTGTTTGCTTATGATTGTATGAAACTTGTATATAATTAATTAGATCTTATTGATTTCTTAGTGATGCTTGTGTCTATCTTCATCATTAGGGTGTGACAATTTCAATGAGTCTAATTGGTTTAGTTTATAATTCTTGCATCCCACTCTCTTGTTTGATTGGTTGTTTCTTATCTTAGTTGATTAATGATCTAGTAATGCGATAGGTCATTCGTTGTGTATAATGCTTGATTCATCTTTGTGAACCTTAGAATATGATTACTTGAGTAGTTGTAGGCTAAACCATCCAAAGAGTGCCTTAGAGTAAGAGATTATTATCCCGATGGGTTTGTAGGCGAGACCCTTTGGTAAGTTCAAAGAGTTAGGGATTAATGCATACCCTACGACTTTAGACACACAACGCGTTAAGAATAAGGACGTGACAATTCAACCATCAATAGGACGTGACAATTCAAGGGTAGAATTGGATAACTAGCAAGGAGTAATACATCATAAGTAGATACGCTTCACGTTCATGGTAGACCCCTAATTTAGTTAGTACCTTTTGGGATAGTTGACTAGCAACTAATTCCACCCTCCCAAATCCAAACCTCGAGATTCGTACCTTTCAATTTCATAAAATATAAAAATACAAAATAATCATCCTCACCTTTAGACTTAAATCGATATACACTTCACCCTAACGACACTATTCCCTAGAGAACGATATCAATACCGTGGCTTACCCTAATTACTACACTACAACGATTAGGTTCACGCCAGGGTGTTATAAAACTTGCTCGAAGAAAGGAAGTTTCCTTGACCCCGAACGACGTGTGTAGCGTTATCAAGTTTTGGCGCCGCGCCGGGAATAGTTATTGTTTAGGCTTGATTTCTATCTTGTTTAGGTCTACTCACAAGATTCCTATCAAGTGAGATTTTTTTCTTTTATTAGCTTCCTTGTAGTCTATCCCCTTCTTTGTGCCTTTGTTCGTAAAACTTGTCCATTAACTCTTCCGCTCACCATTATGGAGAACGCGAATCCACTATATTCGCGATTAGGTTTTTCATAAGAAATTATGATATTACTAAAGCGGATTATTCAAGATGGTGGGAAGAAAGTAACCAAGTCCATAAACCTTTTGAGGGTTTCACCATTCCATCAAGCCCACAAAACACCTCATCTAGTGAAACCTATGCTTCGTATGAGCCTTTACCTAGGATAGACTTTCGTGAACAACCTCCATGTTTAGAAACTATTGTTAGTAAGGCCTTAGGAGAACCGACCAAATTTGTGAAAATATTATGGAAAGCAACCAAGCTTTAAACCATAAGTTGGATCAATTACTAAGTTTGGTTTCATCACGACCTAAGGAAATAGCACATGATGAGCATATAGATGATGTAGATGTGATTGAGGATAAGGTGAAAAGTCTAGACCCACAAGGTATCCAACAAGTTCCACCATCATTTAAGGCATACACACCGCACGTGACTTACCGGAAGTAGTAGAAGAGACTTTAGGAATCCCAATGGAGGTAGAACATTTGAACCAAACGCAGCTGGAGAATATAGGTTTGAATACTTGTAGTCTCGGTCTTACTCTTAGTTCTAGGAATTTCATAGTGTTGACGAACCGGAACCTCAATCTTTACATCCATCCTTAAATAAACGAGAACCGACCCACCCATCAACCAATTTAGTCCGGGTAGTTTTAGGATGAAGGAAGCCATTCACACCCCCTTCACCTCACGCGGCATATTTCCACCCTAAGGGTGTGTATCGCTACTATCACCCGCACTTAAACTTAAGTGTAGGAAAACTTCCCTTTATCTGTTAAATAAGGGTAGAGTCGGGGCTCGTGACTCGAACAAAAACAAGCTTCTTGGGAGGCAACCCATGTGTATTTGTTTTTATTTTTATTTGTGTCGTATATCTTTTATTGATTGTTTATTCTCATGTTTGAATTTGTAAAATGCTTTATTTTGTTTTTAACCTCGTCTTAATTGCATATAAAGGTATTTTACATAAGGGATAAGTGTAGGGAGGATTACACACGTTTTCAAAAGAAAGCGTAAACATGAGAATAACAATTAAATAAAAGATATATATTTGTTTGTTCGAGTCAAATGCTTGTATCGAGTCATAATGGATGTTTTTGCGAAATTTTCCAGATTCTAAAGATGTAAATTTTCCGAATTTTTTCGAAAATCGCGAACGGTTTTGTCAGGATAACTGTGCGTCGAGATTGCAAACGATGGCGTCGGGAAGGAGCGAAACAATCGATTACTTTTTCGTTTTCGTGCTACTTATAATTTTTTGGAATTTTCCAGGTCTTAATTTTCTAGAAAATCTGCAAACATCCATTCCACAAGCATTATATCTTATTTAAGTCTGGAATTACATCTTGTTGTGATTTTTCTTTGTTCGGTTTGATGCGTTGGGTTGTTTGTTTTCTTCAAGTGTGCAGGTTTAATTTATCAAGAAGAAGTTACATAAGATTGAAGAGCTTTTCACGCATAAATTCTTCTTGGAAAGGATTTAACCACTACGTCACACATGGATCCTACCGAGCTAATCAGGGGAGTACTAGTTTCTTTCGTTTTTAATTATCTTCCATTATCATAACTTTGATACTTTCGAGGAACATTGGGGACAATGTTCAGTTTAAGTGTAGGGAGGAAAAATAAAACGGGAACTTTGAAACTATGCTTATCCTTGATTATTTGCTTTGTCCAATTGTATTTGTGTAATAAACCATGAGAAAATGTCGGTTAGGGTAATTTTGGCACCAAATTTAAAATTTTTCATTACATATAGGAGTGGGCCATTAGTCTTAACAAAAGCGTCTCATGGATAGGAAGTTGCATGACTAGCACAAAACCCTTTACCACTTAAATTCCACCCAAATGTGAGGATCGCCACTTAGATTAGTAGGAATTGAAGCATTCATCTTCAATGCTTAGAGTGTGAACCGTAGTATAATAGATTCTAGAACTTGTTTTGTGATGCATTCGAGATCGCAAGTGAGGCTACACTTGTGTAGTTAGGAATAACTAAATGATAAGAGGCATTAGGATAACCCTTGTTTGATACCGTAATATAATTACTTCTTCCACATCGGTTGAGTAATTCCCCACACCTTTGCGTTGTACTCATTTTAGTACACGATACCCTAGTTAACCCTCAAAGCCTATCCTTTTCGCGGTTCTCGTGATGTTTCGGTTTTCGAATATCAATGAAAAGCATTGTTTACACCCCACCCCCAAATATACACCCAAATCGCCTTAGCCTACCCTTATGCACTCACTTTTAGTGCAAATGTTTGTTATCACCCTAAACCCTTAGTTCAATTATCGGTTGCTTGCATAAGTTGCTAAGTCGAGTCATATCCTTTGTATCTGATTTTGGGACGATTGGGATTCATGGGAAAAGTTAAAGTTTATGAAATGACGGAAGGAAGCGTTAAATTCAAATTCCCTTTGTTTGCATAATAATGTACCCCAAGTGTTTTGATCTTTTCAATTCGGGTCAAATTAGTGTTAGAGTAATAAAACTCAAGTGTAGGGATGTGCCTATAAATCCCTATCATTTTGAGGTTACCATAGAGGATGGTAGAGTAAAAGTGTATGAAAAAAAAAAAATCGAAAAAAATAGAAAAAGAGAAAAAAAAAAAAATAAAGTGTAAAAAAAAAAAAAAAAAAAAAACATACGGGCTACCATCCTACATTTATCCTATAAATTTATGTTTGTTTATTTCCGTTACCTAGAGTTTTAGAGTGTCGAGTCTTGGCTTAGCAACGCCATTCTTCGTATGCATTTAACATAGAGATTTTGACTTACCACCACTAAATAGCCTATCCCACCAAACCCTTGTTTCCTACCGTAAGCCTAACATTACAACCCTTTAAAGACCTCTTTGATAGTCTTTCCTAGGTGCTTACGCCAAAGCGATGGAGGTTTGATCTCTCAAGCCTATGGTAATCTATGTACTAGGACCGGTTAATGAGTGTTTATCTTCCATTTCCTATTTGTTATATTTCATATATACACCGAGAGAGATGTGAGTACCCAAACACCCCATGTGAGGTGCTAGTATGTAATTCCGTGCTTGTTATGACTTTTTGGGGCTTATATGTGTTGTGGACCATTTTGAATTAATGCTTCATGACCCTAACTTATAAATTAATTGGCTAAAAGCACATTTGCTTGAGGACAAGCAAATAACAAGTGTAGGGATATTTGATAAGGTTTTAAAAGGTACCATTTTGAGGGTCGTTTAAGTCCTTATTTGATCACTTTGTATCCGTTATTGCTTAATATCGTTCCTTTTCACTTTTTAGGTCTCTTGAAGGCAAAATCTTTGGAATGGCACTTATTTGGACGAAAAGCGCGAATATACGAAGAAAATGGCCAAAGTCGAATCGAGACACTCAAAGTGCTTGAAATGTAAGGCGACGGCGTCGGTGTAAGTGCGCACGCCGTCGGAGGATTTTGTGACGATCTGAAGTTAAAAGCCCTAAACCCTAAGTCCGATTCCGGGGTTTAGGTAGGTGTTTTCCAAAGAACTTAAAGGGTTTCAAACACTCCATAAACATCGTGTAATGATTTGTTTGTTAATCCAATCCTATGGTATGTCTTCAATTATCATAATTGTTGCTTGCTCTTCATTAATTATGCTTGGCTAATTCACCTAGTGTTTGCTTATGATTGTATGAAACTTGTATATAATTAATTAGATCTTATTGATTTCTTAGTGATGCTTGTGTCTATCTTCATCATTAGGGTGTGACAATTTCAATGAGTCTAATTGGTTTAGTTTATAATTCTTGCATCCCACTCTCTCTTGTTTGATTGGTTGTTTCTTATCTTAGTTGATTAATGATCTAGTAATGCGATAGGTCATTAGTTGTGTACTTAATGCTTGATTCATCTTTGTGAACCTTAGAATATGATTACTTGAGTAGTTGTAGGCTAAACCATCCAAAGAGTGCCTTAGAGTAAGAGTTTATTATCCCGATGGGTTTTGTAGGCGAGACCCTTTGGTAAGTTCAAAGAGTTAGGGATTAATGCATACCCTACGACTTTAGACACACAACGTTAATAATAAGGACGTGACAATTCAACCATCAATAGGGCGTGACAATTCAAGGGTAGAATTGGATAGCTAGCAAGGAGTAATACATCATAAGTAGAATCGTTTCACGTTCTTGGTAGACCCCTAATTTAGTTAGTACCTTTTGGGATAGTTGACTAGCAACTAATTCCACCCTCCCAAATCCAAACCTCGAGATTCGTACCTTTCAATTTCATAAAATATAAAATACAAAATAATCATCCTCACCTTTAGACTTAAATCGATATACACTTCACCTAACGACACTATTCCCTAGAGCGATATCAATACCGTGGCTTACCCTAATTACTACACTACAACGATTAGGTTCACCGCCTAGGGTGTTATAAAACTTCTTTCGAAGAAAAGGAAGTTTCCTTGACCCCGAACGACGCGTGTAGCGTTATCAAGTATGTATACCTGATAATGGCGGAGATGAGGGCGGAGTAACTGTGATGGCGGAGATGATGGCGGAGTAACTGTGATGGCGGAGATCAATCGAAGTAACTGTGGGTTTACATGGTTTGTATTTATGTTTAAGTGGAAATTGGGGGAAATGGTGGGAATTAGGGATTGGAGTGGGTTTTTTATACCCGAGATCTAAATTGGAGTGGGTGTTTTTTATAAAAAGTTTATTTTAATTTATGTTTAAGTGGTAAAAAAAATTTATTTTGTTCAAAAAATATAAAAAGTTTACTATTTATGAAATAATATGATCTTCGTAAAAAAGTGACCCGTTTTGACTTAATATGATCTTTAGATTAATATTTGATGCGCAATTGTTAATAAAAAGTTTACTATTTATGGCTAAAAGTGCTTCGGGTCAACTTGATCTTCGTAAAAAAGTGACCCGTTTTGACTTAATATGGTCTTTAGATTAATATTTGATGCACAATTGTTTATAAAAAGTTTCTTGGCTAAAAGTGCTTGGGTCAACTTGATCTTTGTAAAAAGTGACCCATTTTGACTTGTTGAATATAATTTGACCAAAATCAGAAACACGGGTCTTTTAAGCTACTAGTATGATGGTTATCTCAAAGTCTTTTAAGCTACTAGGACTACATTTCGCTTCGTCCAAGAAAGCTTTTAAGATTTTAACAAGATAGCATTAAAAGATTAATGGGTTGTTGATGAATTTAATGACATCACTTGCTCATTTTGTCAACTAAGATATACTAAAAACAGAAGGGATCGGATTTCACGTAAACTCGATCAGATACTTGTTAACAGGTACGAATTGCATGCTCATGTTAAGAGATACATGACTTTATTGCAAATAAAAGTTTGTTTAATATACAACAGGTGACTAAATAAGATAGCTAACCACAGTATCCCTAATACTCATGTCCATGCTGGAGGAGGCAAGTTAAACACGAAATGGAACTTACTAGGCGGCTAGACCACTCCTCACTTCCTCAGTCCTCATGCCATCTCCGTGCTCCATTGCGCACAATATCGATGATCTACACTTTAACCGCAGCCCTGCTGCATATTATATTTATGCAAAACGTAACTTAAATAGTGTTTGAATTGCAATCCCAAACAACCCCTAAAACAGCATGACTAAGCAGATAAGCATAAGTTAATAATCAAATCATAGCAGACTAAAGCAACACTAAAATAGTACACAGTATAAACACAGTTAATAATCAAATCACAACACTAAAATACAAAATTATTATGTGTAATACAAAACGTATACCTGAGATAATGACGGAGATGATGACGGAGATGATGGCGGAGTAACTGTGATGACTGAGACGATGGCGGAGTAACTGTGATGACTGATGACCGGTGTATTTTACCTGAGATAATGAAGGAGATGATGACCGTTTACATGTTTTGGGGAAATTGGGGGAATCGGTGTAATTTATTATAAATTAAACTTTTTTATATTTCTTTATCTTTATTATCATTAAATAAAGTTTAATTTATAATATAAAAAGTTTAATTTATAATAAAAGTTCAATGATAATAAAGATAAGAAATATAAAAAGTTTAATTTATAATATCTTTTTTATTAAAATGTTTACATACTTAGTAATTTATACTTTGTTATAACCGGGGATGGAGAGTTCCCGAAGGTGCTCGAGACCTTTATAAATTTTTTTGATGCAGTGTTAATTTTTTTAAAAACATTTAAAGTCACCTGGTTAATCGAAATGTGTTTTGATGTTTTAAAACATCGGTGTACCCAGTCATATTTGGCCCTGGTGCCCGAGACCTCTAGTTCGCTAAAAGACATCTTTTTAAAAAGATAATGATTATGGTAACAACATGTAGTAATTAGTGATGTTGATAGCGACTTGCTTTAGGAAGTCACAAAATTAGAGACAAGATTATTGACATGTTGCAAAAAGTCACAATTTTGCGTCACTAGTAGCGATCGGTTTTTAGAATGTCATAAGCTAGCGGCATGTTTAGCTACTTCTTTAAAGATGTCACAAAATTAGAGACATAGTTAACAACATGTTGCAATAAGTCGCAATTGTTGCGACACTATTGGCGATGTATTTTTTATATGTCACAAATTAGCGGCACGTTTAGCGACTTCTTCAAAGACGTCACAAAATTAGAGACGTAGTTAACAACATGTTGCAAGAAGTCACAATTGTTGCGACACTAATGGCGATGTACTTTTTATATGTCACAAACTAGCGACACATTCAACGACTTGATTAGTGACATCGTATTTTTTGCGACTTTTTAGTTGACTTAGAAGACGTGTAAGTCACTAAACATGTCACTACTTGGGTCGCAAATTTGCGACATAACTTCTTGAGTAGCTAAACATGTCACCAAATGGCTTATTTTTTGTAGTGTATGCAATGGCTGCTGCAATTGGTTCATTCAGCAACCGCAGAACATCAAGGCCAGCAGCGGCCGCTGCATCCTTTGTTGCTTGACGTTGTAAATCATCAAAATAAGCAGGAACAGTGATCACTGCAGTTTTCACGTCGGCAGTTAGGTATTTGTTAGCTACCTCTTTCATCTTTGAAAGTACCAAGGATGATACTTCCTCAGCAGCAAATAGCTTTTTAACACCCTTGTATGCAACTGCGAACATAGGCTTACCATTTTGACCTTCTACAACTTTAAATGGCCAAAGTATCATGTCACGTTGCACTGTGGCATCATTGAACCTCCTCCCAATTAATCGTTTTGCATCTGAAAAGTTCATACCAGAAAACTAATATGACAATGACCCACAACTAAAAGCCCATCGTTTCATAAGAGCTTCTACAATGCGAGTTATACCTATTGATAATTTTGACACAATCTTTAATTCAACTAATTTTACTTATTAAAATTTAAAAGATTTTTTATATACAATAATACAAAGGAGGGCTTTAAAAATAATAATTAATACAAAATGAAGGTGCTATAGTAATTTTTTATAAGAAAACTCCTTCAAATACTTGTGTATGGTCAAATAAGTAATTTTATCCCATAAAGAACAGTCTTTCTTTGTTGTCTAAAAGCAAACATAACCCATCAATTGCCTAGTGGAGATATATGCTCTAAAACTACATATATGAAATTAAGCATTAGGGCCTAAATTAACTCATCAACTTGGTTAACGTATATATGGGCTATTTAATTCGGCTTACATCTTATAAGCTCACTTCTTTGGCTTATTTTCGATCATATATATGTATTTCATCTTAAAAGCTTATAAACCAGCAAAAAGGCCAAAAAGTGTGGGCTTGCAACCGAACCAAATAAGTTCATAAGCCCGGATTTAGCTTAAACAAACATCCTGAGGGTATTAGCTTACAAAATGTGGTAAGGGGGTGTTTGTTTAAGCTTATATGTGGGCTTATGAGCTTATTTGATTTTGACTTAGATATATTTCATAAGCCCCCAATTTTCCGGCTTATTATGAGACTTATGAGCTTATATAAGTTTATCATATCATATTAAACTTATATAAGCCCACAAGTCTCAAAATAAGCCCGAAAATTCTGTTTGGCAAAGCTTATTTATCATAAGCCGATTTGGGCTTATTTTTTATAAGCTACGATTTTGTGGCTTATTTTGGGACTTGTCGGCTTATATAAGTTTATTATGATATGATAAACTTATAAAAGCCTACAAGTCTCAAAATAAGCCGTAAAATTGAGGCTTATAAAAAATAAGCCGAAATTTCAAGAAATATCTTAAAATATGGACATGCAACCGAACCAAATAAGTTCATAAGCCCGTATGTAGCTTAAACAAACATCCTGAGGGTATTAGCTTAAAAAATGTGGTAATATTTAACCTTTGCTAAATGTTTTGAACTTTGTAACGATTTCTAGTTCACATTATCTACATGCATCAATTATTCTCAAACATCTGAAAAAAAATAAACTAGCTAGACTCTAATAAAACTAATACCGAAAACCGTGTTGGCAGGGTTCATTGCGAGTTGATTTAGGGCTGCATCACCGACCAAACGCTCGTGAAAAGTGAAAGCAACACAAGAGGGTGTGGTCCTGTTGCCTTGTTCATTGGGTATTATCTCAACTCGATCATGTTGCCAAACAGCTACACACGAGTATGATGTACCTAAATCTATTCCGATTGCTGGAGCTTCACCTTTTTTAGCCATATTATTTGCAGAAATTTTGATCAATGCAATATGATATTGAGCACTTGAGCTTGCAAATATTAGTAGCTTTAGATAAGTTCAAAAGAAAATATATTAGAAGCTTTAATTTAGGGTTGAATACCCCAATTGGTTATTAAGACCACCCCCCTTTTTTTTTTTATTTTTTTTTATTTTTATAATTTTGTTTATATCAAAACGCTATAAATTTGAAAACGCGGAATCAGAATATAAAGTTTAATAAGCCAACGCTTAAAAGCTGTAAATACTGAACGTAAACCGACAAAAAGCGCACAGACTTGGAAAAGCGGGGACAAAGGGGGGACAAGGTGGCAGGGCTTAGGGGTAGAGAGGGTTGGAATAGTATGACCCTTAATTTATGAGATACTTTGGGAAACAAAATTGTCAGACTTGTAGGTAAATTATGGTTAACAGTGAGTCTAGCTGTTAATCATTATTTTTGTTTAACCATGGTGAATGGTAATACTACCGTACAAATCTAGTTGTGCCTCGTTAGTGTATTTCATTAGACAGGTGGCCTCGTTAGTGTACAAATCTAGTTGTGCCTTGGTTGGGGATTATAAGGGGTAAGGAATGAAAAAATAATAAAAAATATACTTAGGGGCGTTTGATTGAGGTAATTTGGAGGATATTAGGGGCGTTTGCGTTTTAATTCACTTCAAATATCGTGTTTTGTAACTCAAATATGAAGATTTGAAGTAATTCAATTCTCGAATTCTTAAAATGGAAGAATTAAAACGCCCAAAAAGTGAGAAATTTTAATTTCTTGAAAAAAAATTTATAAATTTTTTTCTTATTGTTTTTTATAAACTTTTAAATAAAATATTTATGAATTTTTTATAAACTTTTTATAAATTTTTATAAACTTTTTTTATAAATTTCTTATAATTTTTATAAACTTTTTTATAAATTTTTATAAACTTTTTTTTATAAATTTTTATAAATTTCTTATAAATTTTTACAAACTTTTTTATAAATTTTATAAACTTTTTTTATAATTTTTTTATAAATTTCTTATAAATTTTTGTAAACTTTTTATAAATTTTTATAAACTTTTTTCATAAATTATTTATAAAAAAAAATTTATAAATTTTTTATAAACTTTTTTTATAAACTTTTTTATAAACTTTAATTATTACTTTTTTTATAAACTTTTAAGTAGAATATTTATGAAATTTATATTAAAAAATAAAAATATATTATAAATTTACATCAACCAAACATGCGAAGTATTTTAAATTCTAATTTTAAATTCTCAAAATTTAAATTTTCTAGAATTTAAAATTCGAATTTCAAATTATCCCAACCAAACGCCCCCTTAGTAGAGAATAATGCAATGTCTTATTACCCAATAGTGGTTAATGAATCATTATCCAACAAATTGCGATTTTTCTTTCCCTTTCCTTTTCCTCACCATTATGATTGCATTTCTTTTTCTCTTTCCTTAGTTTGAACTAAGCACACCCTTAATCTTTTACTCTCTTCGTCTCAAAATAATTGTTCTCCAATAAAAACATACAGTTTAGAAAAAGCATAATTATTACTGATTTCTCTTTTATTTTTTTGTAAAATCACAGTTTTACCCTGAACAAATTAATTAATGTCTTTTCTAAAGTTTGTAATATTAATTTCAAACAAAGGTAAAATAGTAAACTTGAGCAAACTTCATTATCTATTTTTAGTAATAGACAATTAAATTGGGACATCTCAAAAATGAAACGTGGACTATAAATTTAGTACGGAGTGAGTAACATTTTCACATTACACATCAGCGCCTCATATTTCTCTTCTCTCACTTCTCTTCACTCTCACTCATCTTTTACTGGACATGTACAACTTACCCTAACCTTTCATTAAAATATACACTCTATACAAATATACCCCACTAAATACTTCACACACACTCATAAACAAAATATAAAACAAATAAAATAGGCCCATTTCACCTCAAGTCACTTAAGTTGAAGAAGTCATCATATCTCCTCCTTTTTTGGTATAGTAACTAAGTGGCTTTAGTGTTGACATGAGGCTCACCCGCGAATGAGAATAACTAAGTGATCAAGTCACCCTTTGCCTACCGGTCTTAGGGAAGTTATTGGACATTTTTTATGCAAATCACTTTCCATTTCATTATGAATGAAAATTATGAGTGTTGCGTGTAGTAAAATACCAATAACCGGTGTGTTACCTCATCATTTCATCAATAACATCTCAATAACTAAAATATCATTCTTAACAATAACACACAATAACTGTTATTAGTGCATGTGGGTCCATAACACACCACAAAAAATATCACACTCACTCATAAAACAACAAAAAAAAAATAATAATAAAAAATGTACAATATGGTTTCATTGGCGATAGACGAATGACATGGATGGGACGGTGCACTATAGCATGCCATTGGGGGGAAAATGTTAGTGGCGTACCATTCCATTCCTACACCTTGCTCTCTAAAAATATGTGTGTGTGTATGTGTGTGTGTGTGTGTGTGTGTGTGTGTGATTGTTTTAGGTACGGTTAATATGATAAATAGGACACCAAAGCTTAGGAATGTCCATAAGACGAGTTTAGGTGAGGCGGTCGTCTATTATTAAACCCCATGAATAAACCTTACCGCAAACTTGCCCTAATATGAAAAAAGGTGCATTATATACCCTCCCCTCGGTAACAAGCCTTACCATCATTCTGGTACTTAACTTACCATTCATATAAAAAGTGAAGACGTGCCCTTCAAATGGACGAATCCTATGCCTTCATATTACACATAATTCTACGCTAAAGACTAAAGTGCCGACATAAAGGTAGACAAAGGATACCATAAGGGAATCCGCCAACCTTCACCCAAAACACTCATAGAGTCTAACCTTTGTCAAGGTACAAGCCTCACCTCTGTCAACATACGAAACCTACTCATGACATAGTTCAAATCCTATGCTCCATCAAGGTTCGAAGCCTAACCTCTGATCTCTACCCAAGTTCTGGTTGTTAGGGAGCGTGGGTATGCTCAAGAGCTAGTCAAACAAGAAAGTGGCTTTGTAATTGCTATGATCTCGGTAACTGCCTCCATATCTCTATCAGATTAAGCCTATAAATAAGGATGTCATCATAAAGGTATGTAAATTAACTTAACCCATGAGATATGATTTTCTCTACCTCAATACTTTTACAAACATAATCCCCATGACTGATTCTCACACGGAGGCGGCTCGTGGGATTCCCCTGTGCTTGGTCTAACGTAGTGTCTTCTATTTCTTATTTTCGTGTTATCTTGTACCACCCGGTTCTCCCAGAGGGACGATCCTCCTCACACGGTGAAGAGTCAACAAACACCGAAAAGAAACTTTACCGCTTCTAGTTGTAAGTGCCCCATCTTTCTAGCCGTACTTATAGGTCAAAGAAACGAATCGGTGGGTTACACTGGCAAAGGACCATTGGGTCAAAGTGCGTTTGATGGGCGCGTGGAACTCACCCACAAAGACGCAGTATAGATGAAGTTATTTTATACGTCACATACAGTCGAAGGGACAAATCAAACACACCGCTCGATAAAATTTAGGATGACGTAGTCTACAGTCGAAAAAAGAAACACGTCAAAACCCAATGATGGTGAATAAGCCCAAAAATGGAATTTCCTACATTTTCCATGCAAACATTGAATACCCATCTTTCCCAACGCAACTTAAAACCTTGATCGAGGTAAAAATATCCTACACCCAGTCATCATCATGAAAAAAAATGATGACATCATCCTAGAAACAAGAAGACTGAGAGCGAACCCTAGTAGCGCAACACGGACTGGAAGGACTCAGTTGAAAAGTCAAGCATTGTGGAGTCCCAAACCTTGGATCTAGAACACTTGGCTTGTAAATGTGTAGTTGCCTTGGATAGTTCCAAAACAACAATGAGAAACTTTGTTGTAGATACACACAAGTATGCGTAATCTACTTGAATGCACTTAGAAGATTAATGTAAAACACAAATGTAACACCAACACTTCAATATTATTGATTAATAATACAGTACTCTCCTAGTACTAGGGTTTACAACCTGAAGCTTTTCTTAAGACGGCTATAGTATTGGTATATGCTTAACCTAGCTAGGATCTCCTTTTATACGATGAAGGAGATCCTTACGAGATAACTATGCATTAAGTATATCATATCTTCTATTGGAATAGAAGATATCTTTATTACAAACCTTACACAACATACTTAATATAGATCAAGACAAACTCAACACTATCGATTACTAACTAGTTAATACTTTTCTAACACCACTATCAAGACTAACTTTAATACTATAAGTATTAACTCCCAGTGAATTTCCCAACAATCCTCCCTAAACTTGTGATTGGGTTTCGTAATCACAAGTTTCTTCATCCTGAGATTCTTCCAAACTCACTTTCCTCTCGCTAGGTCTTCCGGCTTGGTCAAAGATCTTTATCACAACTTCTTAGCCATTTCAACTGCATTTCCCATCCTTAGCCCAAGATCCGGCATTTGTAGAAGAGTTCCAGTGAAAGTGGGTAGGTTCTTTCAACCAACATATAGATATCGGCCCATTGCATGTAGTGACCAAGTGCAGTCCACAGGAATCCAGTAAGGTCCAAGTGAGAGCTTCATAACCAGGTTGGAACTTCCATTGTTCTCCTGTTGGATCAGGTTCAAATATGTTATGAAGTTCATAGAGTAGCTCCAGATCCTTATCATTATCTGGATCTCTGTTCTTAAACTTATTTTTGACTAACTCCCATAGCTTAAGCAAATCATCTCTGTCAATAGATGCAAATAGATCCACTAAGTACAAATAAGCACTTGTCCTTCCAACAACTCTGTGAATCCTCCAATGCCTCTTTCCATCTTCAGTGTAGATATCCCAGTTGAGAATTGGGTATCTGGTATTGATAGGCTCTGAGTATAAAGCTTCTTCTGGAGCTTCAATTAGCATCATCCTATTGAGCTCTTCTTCAGTAAGTCCACCTTCATCTTCATCAGAGGCTTTCAGTCTTTTAGGTGCAGTTGAGGAAGCTCCTACTTCAGATGGTCTTTTGTAGCTTCCAATAGGTTGTGACCTCTCAACAATATCATCATTTTGCATAGGTCTGAAATCCAGAAATCTTCTTTGAATGGTGTCAGCAAGTCTTTGAAGAGTCTCCCAAGACAGTTGATTAAGCTGCTTCAGTGTTCTCCTATCTTCACTTTGATATCTGATGTACTTACAGAGATACATCTTTTGCTGACTATTGTTTGGAGGCTTTGAGGCTTTTTCAATTTCTCTTTGCTGTCTGAACTGACTCTGTCTTCTAGCCAAGATTTCAATGAACAACTGAGTTGCTTCATTGATACTTGTACCCCGATCTTGTTGCGACTCTGTTGTACCTCCTTGGTTGCTTCTACTTTGGCTCTCATGTCATCCCATGTTTGCCGCCTTCATCCGCTTAGCCGTCTTTTCTTTTCTTTCTACTGACTTCATTTCGCAACTCTACCTCATCCCAATTTCTTTCTTCTTCTTTGGTACTTCCACCAATATGCCCTTGCCTTTATCTTTGGGATCAATCTTTGGAGCAGGAGGTTGGTGATGCTGGAACACCTCCTTCTTGAATAACAACTCCCTTTTCTTTAGGCTTGGGTGCTGTTGACTTGCTCTTCTTCCTTAAGTATAAAACAATAGGCTTCTTGTAAGTATAAGAGATAGGAACAGTTTTCTTCAAGCTCAAGTCCCAATATGTCACACCCCAAATTACATTTTGCAATGAATGGAATTCACGGGATTGATTGTCATATCATCACAATCACAGTTATATTGAGCGACCTAAAGTGTCGTTTGGAAAATACATCGTTTGACTTAATAAAATAATCGAGTTTACAAAGTGTAGGTCCCAAATGAAAATCAGCGTGTGCGGAAATAAATTTGATACAAGCCAAACGATGTTTTAAAGTTCATAAAACCCAGTGAGACAGCGTCGTCACCACGACTCTATGATGTGTCCATATGCATGCCATGAAGTGAATGCCTTAGATACCGAGATAAAACATGCTAAAAAGTGTCAACACAAAGGTTGAGTGAGTTCATAGAGTTTGTGTTGAAATGTAAAGCCTTTAAAGAATGTTCATGCAGCAAAGGCATTGTAAATCCACTCGGTTCAAGTTCCGCCCATACAAAACTTGCAACCTGTGTGTTCACAACCCTTTGCCAAAATGTGTATAGTTTATGTTCAGCGCATGATGACAAATGAATTCACATAATAGTATATATAACTTAATGTTTCAATATTCAATTGATATAACACATATCAGTGTTGTTTCAATTAATTCCAAGACCATTAGTTCCATGATTATACCACGACATTTAGTTCAATGATTATACCACGACATTTAGTTCAATGATTATACCAAGACATTTAGTTCAATGATTATTCCAAGACATTTAGTTCAATGATTATTCCAAGACATTTAGTTCAATGATTATTCCAAGACATTTAGTTCAATGATTATTCCAAGACATTTAGTTTAATGATTATTCCAAGACATTTAGTTCAATGATTTATGATATAGAATATGACTAAACATTCAGTTCAGATAAACATATAGTTTGCAAATAATCATGATTGTCATAAAATAGTTGAGCATGTATCTCACCAAAAGTAATTCAAAACAATTACAAAAGAGTAGTGGGGCTATGACTCACCGATGCAATGTTTATGATGATATAATGGCAAAAGTGGATACTGCGAAATGAGGCGCAACCTCTAACCGTGACCTATTATAAATGATATGTTCTACAATAAGTTATGATGTAATGTTATGCATGCAATTAGTATGATATCTATACCACTTGTACATTTGAAAATAATGTTTAACGTCGAAATGTATGTTTATGACATCTCATCATATTATAAAATACTTTACAAGTATTTACGTTGAGATGATATCCACGATAGTCATTTAATGATTTATTATGAAATTATAACTTTTCGTCAGTAAAATAATGTCATTTGACAATTTCGTGAAAGTGACTAAACGGCCTTGAGAAGCTAGTCGTAAAATGGTGCACGTCGAGTGTTAGGAAACAAACTCAACGGTTTTGGGAAGCTTGTATCATTATCTCAAAGTTTTAGCATTTAAGTTTTCATCATAGAGGTCTCGATCATGGAGAAAAATATAGGTAAAGTATGGTACTTGTGTCCAAAATATTGTTTAAGGGTGGTTTTCGGCAAAGTTTAAGTGACCGTATTTTACTCGTTACAACTCCGTTTGACGAACGGTTGGACATTTTGGAAAATAAGCTAGGCGAACTTACTTTTACTAGAAGACATCATGTTATAAAAAGTACTCCATCAATGTTAAAAACGACCCTCAACATGGTCATTCGCGGCCGATATGTTTGTCTATTAGAAAATATATTAGTTATACTTATATAAAATAGTTCTGACAACTTTGTTAAATGTGTGTAATTTAATCGTTACAAGTCCGTTTTCTCGTTTTATATATCCACGGTTTCGTGTTAACATATACTAATATATATTTGATAAGTCGACACATTTTATAACGCTTAAGACTCATTTTTGACTCGTGAAAAGTTGAGAATACATGCTGAATTTTACGAAACAAATAGTTTTCGTCGTCAAACTTAAAAATAGCATAACTTCTTCGTTATAACTCCGTTTAACCCGTTCAGCGACCACGTTTTCGTTTTAAAGTATATTTTCTAAATATCTAGCCCAAAATTTTTACCTACTGTCGAGAATTCCAGATTTTAAAATAAGATCAGACCTCTAAATAAAGTTGTCGAAATGAGTTTTTCTCGCAAAACCTATTCTAACCAATTCAAAACAACTCCAAAGCTATTCTAATCCTACCATACACCTTCTTAGGGTGTCATGGGTTCCTAGACATCACCAAAAGTGATATGTTTCAAGGAGTAATTATAGGATGATATATATATATATATATATATATATATATATATATATATATATATATATATAACTCTTAAAACAATTAAAAGTGGTATAAACACACATGATACTTGCATATATTCTTGCAAAAATGATGAAATAACATAAATATGGATATGATAGAGTTATAAAAATCATGAAATGCTTACTTGAATGATTTATGAATTTTTGAACAAAGTATGCTTAATAATCTTGAGGTTTTTATTTCAAAACCTTAACAAGATCACTAATGGAACTAAATAAACACTTGAACTTCAAAAATTAATGGTTTCTTCATGGTGTCTTGGGTTGGCCGGTTCTTCAAGAGAAAAGGGGAGGAGAGGATTTATTTTACACCTTGAGTTAGTGTTTTGTATGTGTAGAAAAATAATATAAAAACTTGTATATAATTAAAATATCACAAGTATAGGTTTAGGTGTAAAAGCTAGTTGATATTTTGGTGTCCAAATGTGTTGAGTCATGTTGTTAGGTCGACAAGGATAAAACCAAAACAAAGTTAGTGTATTTTGTATTAGTACATGTATAATTGTTTAAGTATTGTTTGTAATTTATGAGTTAAAATAATATTTGAGATAGCGTTAGCTAAAAATAGATTTTACCGGAGCAAAATAAAATATATGGAAGTCATAAAAATTATAAAAATACATTTCTTACAAAGTTTGAGTGAAATAATAATTATCGTGTAGTATTTACGAAAACCATTGTAATTATATAAATATAACAATTTATATACAAAATAAATTTAAAACACCGGTAAACTAATAATATTATTTTTATAATCTTAATATGAGTATAAAATATATCGGGATAATTTTTGAAGTGTCGGATCAATTATTCAAAATAATTAATTACGCGATAGCGTTTATTTAATAAGAAATAAGCGTTTAATGAAAATGCAAAACCATGCATGAACTAATATGATTATAATGATGCTAATGATATGTAGACTAAACCTAGTCTATATGAAATGTCCTTGATGATTGTTCATGAATTCGCAGCTAAACCACTAAGGTTACGCGAATTTGATACTCGTAAACCTAGTTTACGATAAATGATGAAATAGTGAAACTTGAATAGTGATTTTCTCCGGGAATGAATAGTGTTTCGTGAATAGTAAAATTTTGAAATACGTTCTCGAATATCAAATTGACATAGAAAAGCGATGAATAGTAAAATTTTGAATAGTAACGGTGAATAGTAAATTCGAGATGAATAGTGAAATTTTCAATGTTTGTAAAATGACACGAAATTACGAGTTGTCACATTCGCCCATCAAAAAATTCGGTCCTGAATTCAGTCCATGTTAGGTTCTACGGTGTTATCGGTGAAAAGGTGAGGATATTTGAGTCGTATCGGGTCTTCCCGTGTTTTTCTGAATCATACCACGCCTTTACAAGACGGAACTTTGAACATATATTTGTTGCCAACTTGAAATTCTAATGGTTTGCGACTTATGGAACATACTTCCAATATTTTGCGTCGTATATCGGCGTAGCTTATCTAGCTATATGTTGTTGCTTATGGCGATTCTTGATTTGTACGATTACTTTGTTGTTTCATGAATAAGTCATGGACTAGTGAGTTGGACTTTCGGTTTTGACCCGTGAATAAGTGATTGACACCTCAACCATAGAGTGCCTCAATTGGTGTAGTCAATATGTTCATGTGCAATAACTATTGTTGTAAAGCAACTTGTTTGATGAAGAATGAGTTGCCTAATCATTTCTAGAAAATTACACATGCCTTGAGTATATCTTTTAATGTTTGAATCGTTCTCTCGCTATGACCAATGAGCTGAGGATAATAGGTGGTACTCATGTCCTAATAGATTCCATAGGAATCTTGAAATGATTTTCAGGAGTCTAAGGTGAATCGAATAGCTTATAATAGGTACAACTGGAATTGATACCACGTGTCTCATGCCAAATTTCAAAATGTTAAGTCTGTCGAAAAGGGCATTATTGAAAAGAAAAGATTATGGGTATGATTGTGATTCCTCGCTTCTAGTTCTAGCGAATGTCATGACTTGATTCTTCCTTGCCTAAGGTCTCTTATCAAAATATTTCCATGCTATATGTTGTAAAGTCACAAAACCTTAAATATTTAAGTGATGTGGTGCGGTGATTGATTTCCAAGATTTGTTCCGATATTGAGTGCTGCTAAAATAGTTCATCACCTAGATTGTTATCATGCTAGCAAAACATAGATTTCAGCTCATACTATGTCGAAGAATGTTTGTTCTAATTTCACTTGTAGGTGGAGAGTCATTGATTGTCCAATATGTTTAAACCTGTTGCATCTCTTGATATAGAAGTAGGTTATTTGGAATTTCTAGAGAACACAATGCCGTAGGGGAAGTTTATATCGATAACCTTAATTTAACCAAATTTTACTTTAAGGGAAACTCATTGTAGGGAAGTTCACATATTGTTGAGGCCATGTTTAATGAAATGTTCGTAGTCTCGGTTAGAAGACTTGGTTTATCTCTATAGTGTGGCTTAGTGGGTATTAAGCCGCACTAAATCTTGTAACTCGGTCTAGTGTACTTTTGAAATGATATAATTTGGCTTCTAGTCCAAAATAGTGTTTGAATGTCTCGTGATGTCTTAAGATTTATGTTGAGTTTGAATCATCTTACTATATACTTCTAGTCCTTGTGGGAAAATGAAATCCTTTCATTGTTTTCTTGTATCGAGGAATCCTCCTCATAGATGGTATAGAAAGCCTTTCCCAAAAGGTCACTCGTCAAATTCTAACTTATCGGTTGAGTGAGGATGAATGGCGTGAGGCTTCATAGAGTGTTAACAAAAGAAATGTTTATGAACAATTTATCGATTACAAAGCTTTGCTTTTGAGTGAAGATTGTTTTAAGAGATTTGAAATGATGCTTGTTACTTTCATGACATAATTCTTCTGAATTATACATAGGTGATCGGCTATGTATAATCAAGGACAAATGATGTGATGCTTGGTTTTGTTGAAATGGTATTATGTTTCTCGAAGTTTTAGATGGTATTCAACGTTTTGTTTTGTAAAATAATGGCTCAATAATTTTTCAGAGTAACATGAAAATCGTTTCGCATGATGGTATTAAATAGTTGATAAAATGACCGAAAGCCAATTGATAGGGTGGTAACGAAACAACTTGTTTTAAAACTTTATGAAACAATGTTTCTAAGATGGTGGTAAAATAGCTTGAAATAAAATTAAGTGAAATAATTTTATGAAGTGATAACAAAATAACTTGAAATAAGATTTGTTGAATGGTTTGTAGGATACAAGGGAGAACCTCATTGAATGGTAATATTCTCCTAATTGGTCAAGAATAAAGTTGACCTAGGCCCCTAGTACAATAGTGATGTATTGTCGCGTAAGAGATTGGAAATTGGGCAATTGGAATGGAATGAAATGAACAAAGGTTGTGATTATCGTGGAGATAATAAATGATAAAGATTACATTAGCTAGAAAGGTACTTATTATAATGCTCCTGAAAATGGTAGTCTAATCATGTCTTAAGTGTAGGAATGATGGGATGTCTAGTAACAACTAGCCTTTGAAATTCTCACGTTCCTTAAATCTATAAGATAGTGTAGTTTAATAGTCTTAGTGGTAGATGGTAGTGGTGTGTCAAATCATGCACGAATGAGGGCGAGCAAATCAAATGTATGACTAATAGGTCCACTAGGACTAAGCTTGTAAGTCCTACCAAATGGTATGATCTGTCCCAACGAATGATAAAAGCGCCACGATCCAACGGTGAATCAATGGTGATCGTGATGGTGTAGGTGCAACTTTGTCCTCCTAAAGGGTTCGGTCTCATCATCGATGTTATCGGTGTTGAGTCAAGCGATGTTAAAATTGTGATAGGGAATGACGGGGCATTCTTCATGTCAAAGTCGATGTGAGTATGATGGGATGGGTATTTGAAGGCATTAATGTGACAATCGATTTGAAATGAAAGTAAATAACTCGCAAAATGTGCGTATGAAACCGCATGTATAGTGACTATGCACTTATGATGAAATGATGAGATGCTATGATGATGTAGTTATAGTCTAGGGTCAATGATGCAACCTAGTTCTCTATAATCAAGCTCGATGCCAATCATCACACCCCAAATTACATTTTGCGTGGAATGGAATTCACGGGGTTGTTGTCATAGCATCACAATCACAGTTATATTGAACGACCTAAAGTGTCGTTTGGAAAATACATCGTTTGACTTAATAAAATAATCGAGTTTACAAAGTGTAGGTCCCAAATGAAAATCAACGTGTGCGGAAATAAATTTGATACAAGCCAAACAATGTTTTTAAAGTTCATAAAACCCAGTGAGGCGTCGTCACCACGACTCTATGATGTGTCCATATGCATGCCATGAAGTGAATGCCTTAGATACCGAGATAAAACATGCTAAAAGTGTCAACACAAAGGTTGAGTGAGTTCATAGAGTTTGTGTTGAAATGTAAAGCCTTTAAAGAATGTTCATGCAAGCAAAGGCATTGTAAATCCACTCGGTTCAAGTTTCGCCCATACAAAACTTGCAACTGTGTGTTCACAACCCACCGCCAAAATGTGTATAGTTTATGTTCAAGCGCATGATGACAAATGAATTCACATAATAGTATATAACTTAATGTTTCAATATTCAATTGATATAACACATATGAGTGTTGTTTCAATTAATTCCAAGACCATTAGTTCCATGATTATACCACGACATTTAGTTCAATGATTATACCAAGACATTTAGTTCAATGATTATTCCAAGACATTTAGTTCAATGATTATTCCAAGACATTTAGTTCAATAATTATTTCAAGACATTTAGTTCAATGATTATTCCAAGACATTTAGTTCAATGATTAATGATATAGAATATGACTAAACATTCAGTTCAGATAAACATATAGTTTGCAAATAATCATGATTGTCATAAAAATAGTTGAGCATGTATCTCCCCCAAAAGTAATTCAAAACAATTAAAAGAGTAGGGGCTATGACTCACCTGATGCAATGTTTATAATTATATAATGGCAAAAGTGGATACACTGAAATGAGGCGCAACCTCTAACCGTGACCTATTATGAATGATATGTTCTACACTAAGTTATGATGTAATGTTATGCATGCAATTCGTATGATATCTATACCACTTGTACATTTGAAAATAATGTTTAACGTCGAAATGTATGTTTATGACATCTCGTCATATTATAAAATACTTTACAAGTATTTACGTTGAGATGATATCCTACGATAGTCATTTAATGATTTATTATGAAATTATAACTTTTCGTCGTAAAATAATGTCATTTGACAATTTCATGAAAGTGACTAAACGGCCTTGAAAAGCTAGTCGTAAAATGGTGCACGTCGAGTGTTAGGAAACAAACTCAACGGTTTTGGGAAGCTTGTATCATTATCTCAAAGTTTTAGCATTTAAGTTTTCATCATAGAGGTCTCGATCATGGAGAAAAATATAGGTAAAGTATGGTACTTGTGTCCAAAATATTGTTTAAGGGTGGTTTTCGCAAAGTTTAAGTGACCGTATTTTACTCGTTACAACTCCGTTTGACGACGGTTGGACATTTTGAAAAATAGGCTAGGTGAACTTACTTTTACTAGAAGACATCATGTTATAAAAGTACTACATCAATGTTAAAACGACCTCAACATGGTCATTCGTGGCCGATATGTTTGTCTATTAGAAAATATATTAGTTATGCTTATATAAAATAGTTACTGCAACTTTGTTAAATCGCGTGTAATTTAATCGTTATAAGTCCGTTTTCACGTTTTATATATCCACGGCTTCGTGTTAATATATACTAATATATTTTTGATAAGTCGACACTTTTTATAACGCTTAAGACTCATTTTGACTCGTAAAAGTTGAGAATACATCTGAATTTTTCGAAACAAATAGTTTTCGTCGTCAAACTTGAAAATAGCATAACTTCTTCGTTATAACTCCGTTTTAACCCGTTCAAGCGACCACGTTTTCGTTTTAAAGTATATTTTCTAAATATCTAGCCCAAATTTTTTTAAATACTGTCGAGAATTCCAGTTTTTTAAAATAAGATCAGACCTTTAACTAGAGTTGTCGAAATGAGTTTTTCTCGCGCAAAACCTATTCTAACCAATTCAAAACAACTCCGAAGCTATTCTAATCCTACCATACACCTTCTTAGGGTGTCATGGGTTCCTAGACATCACCAAAAGTGATATGTTTCAAGGAGTAATTATAGGATGATAAATATATACTTATAACTCTTAAAAACAATTAAAAGTGGTATAGACACACATGATACTTGCATATTTTCTTGCAAAAATGATGAAATAACATAAATATGGATATGATAGAGTTATAAAAATCATGAAATGCTTACTTGAATGATTTATGAATTTTTGAACAAAGTATGCTTAATAATCTTGAGGTTTTTATTTCAAAACCTTAACAAGATCACTAATGGAACTAAATAAACACTTGAACTTCAAAAATTAATGGTTTCTTCATGGTGTCTTGGGTTGGCCGGTTCTTCAAGAGAAAAGGGGAGGAGAGGATTTATTTTACACCTTGAGTTAGTGTTTTGTATGTGTAGAAGAATAATATAAAAACTTGTATATAATTAAAATATCACAAGTATAGGTTTAGGTGTAAAAGCTAGTTGATATTTTGGTGTCCAAATGTGTTGAGTCATGTTGTTAGGTCGACAAGGATAAAACCAAAACAAAGTTAGTGTATTTTGTATTAGTACATGTATAATTGTTTAAGTATTGTTTGTAATTTATGAGTTAAAATAATATTTGAGATAGCATTAGCTAGAAATAAATTTTAACGGAACAAAATAAAATATATTGAAGTCATAAAATTATAAAATACATTTCTCACAAAGTATTGAGTGAAATAATAATTATCGTGTAGTATTTAAAACCGTCAGTAATTATATAAATATAACAATTTATATACAAAATAAATTTAAAACACCGGTAAACTAATAATATTATTTTTATAATCTTAATATGAGTATAAAAATATATTAGGATTATTTTGGAAGTGTCGGATCAATTATTCAAAATAAATAATTACGCGATAGCGTTTATTTAATAAGAAAATAAGCGTTTAATGAAAATGCAAAACCATGCATGAACTAATATGATGATAATGATGCTAATGATATGTAGACTAAACCTAGTCTATATGAAATATCCTTGATGATTGTTCATGAATTCGCAGCTAAACCACTAAGGTTACGCGAATTTGATACTCGTAAACCTAGTTTACGATAAATGATAAATAGTGAAACTTGAATAGTGATTTTCTCCGGAATGAATAGTGTTTCGTGAATAGTAAAATTTTGAAATACATTCTCGAATATCAAATTGACATAAAAATGATGAATAGTAAAATTTTGAATAGTAACCAAATGAATAGTAAATTCCGAGATGAATAGTGAAATTTTCAATGTTTGTAAAATGACTCGAAATTACGAGTTGTCACAGCGATCCGTACTTCTTCTTCATCGCAAAAGGACTTTGAAAAGCGCACCACCTTGCCATTGACCAAATTCACTTCTACCTTGAATATCGAACTTCTCCCTGCTTGGTAGAATCCTCCGCTGAGGTACTAGAGACCGAACTTGGCCTTTCTTGGGTGAGATGTAGTGACCGGAGATGTTTCGTAGTAGGCTTGAGAGAAGCTTGACCGATGCTCTAGATTTTTCATCTTTAGGAGCATCCGGTATGAACTTTGTAGCAGACTTTCTTTTGTTCATCCAAAGCAATCTCCCAGTGTTCACCTTCGCATAAAAATCAGACAATTCCGTCATATCCTTATGATAAGCTGCCTCACCACTTCCACTATGTTACCTGCTGAGAGGTGGGTCATTGGGCAATTGAGATGCACTCCCAAGCCTAGCTTGAGCAGATACACCCCCTTTAGCCTTTGCTCGGGTCCACCGTGAGGAGTGCTCACTAGGTGTTGGCATGGGTTGGGTCTTATTTATGTTACCACTATCCTCACCAGCTTCTAAGCTTGGTTGAGTAGTGGCAGCCCTTACCATTCTATCTCCTACATCAACTGAGATAGGCTCATCTGGTACAATGTTAGGAGGAGAATGGGGCTAAGTTGTCCCACTCTCTTGTCTGGAGTGCCTACTTGGTGATGAAAGTTGTTGATTGGGAAAGTTTTCACCATCTGTGGGTGTGTGTTGGGAGCCACCTGTGCTTGATGGTCCTTCACCCTCTGCAATAAGCATATTAGGAAATAATGGCACTACAACTTCACTACATCCTACCACAGCCCTTAACATATTAGAAAACACTTTGGTTGTGAGTATTTTTTATGGATAAATATTTTGTGAGGTCGCAAGTTTTGTCTCGAAGATCCAAAAATATTTGTATAAACCTCGATACATCGAAACTTGGTTTTGCTAATCGCATTTTAAGCATACCTCAAAAATATAGTTTGAAAATTGAACACCACACTGTTGCAAGGCGCATCAAGGTCGTGGCTATGTTTGTGGGAAAAGCATCCCACCAAATCCTTTTGTGGCTCAAGCAATGTAAGAGGGTATGAATTAGAAACTCCATTGTGGGGAAAACGACTTTTGTAAAAGTTGAAAGTATTGTCATGTCTATACCCCATAAATGAGAGTTGTTCAATTATTTCGATGGGCGGCAAGTGCTAATGCCTTCAAAGATCTCTAAGATGAAGATGTTCTCTTAGAGAAGCTTCAATAATAACAATTTGTGTGCCATCCATCGTGCCAATTAACTGTTGTACCCATTCCTCGCTTGTTGAGGCAATAGCGGTTACAAAACTTCACGATAGGAGTACATAAGATAGTAGGGTTTAAGAGTAAAGCAAACCTGATGCTTCTTCTGTTTAGAAAAGCTACTATCTCAGTGAATTCTTCATTGCCGTATGGCAAGTCCAAGCACGCCACCATGTTCTGCTTATCGACAAAATCAAAAGGAGCCATGAGCAATAAGAATGAGGGTTAGTAAGGTAGGATTTAATCGCAAAAGCCTTTAGTGAATTGTGGTGAGAGTAATTGAAAAGTTATGCAATATATAGAGAGTTGGAGAATTTTAGTTGAACCGCCTTGTAAATATTTATGGTAATAAGTGAAGAGAAACCAATTAGGAAACCCTTATATAAAGTAATAGACGGTAACAACTCAATTTGCAAAAGTAATCATTGCATAACAGACTTTTGGAATAAGTACTAACGGCTAGTTCATCAAGACTAACTATGCTTATCAAGACTAACTTATAACCATCAAGATTAAATTTAACCATCAAGATTATCTCATTTTTGGAAATTATATATCGAAATCTCATTTTGAAGGGATTAAATGTGGTGACAGACATTTAATCAAGGTCGGCCTTACATGGCCTGGGTTTGGTGAAAACCAATGGTTTCAGCATGCATAGCACCGCTCGTGATGGATAGTCTCATTAAAAGGCCCTTCTTGGCGGGGTTTCCATTCGTGGCGGTGTTGCCTCCAACACAAGTGTTGGATTCACGGTTGCTCATTTGTTCTCTAAGCCGATGCCCTTGGGTTAGTCACACTATCTGTAAACAGATAGAATGGCAAAGAGTGGGTTAGTGCAGAATGACCCGACTAACTGAAACCATCAATTCATGTTCATTAATACCACAAGATGCCACATAATGTTTTGGCATCACTAAATCCAGAGTTACAGTAAGTTCCTTCATGTGGTTGCATCAGAATAAGCATAAGTGAGAGAACCACACTTGCTGTAACAAGCAGTCACCAAATTCCATCCATACTGGTTGTGCTAAACCTGAAAAGTTAGTCCAATACCAAGAAAATACAATCCAAGAGATTTTCTTGCCAATCCATATTAACTTAACACAATCAGTATTAACTAGATAACAATCAGTACTAACCACTAGTTAGAGAGATAAGACATATTATGGATGAAGCATCCCAATACTTGTGACCAAGTACTGAAACCTTCCCAATTCAAAAGCTTTTGTTAAAAGATCTGCAACATTAAACTCAATATCAATCCTATCAACTTGAATGAGTTTCTTTTCATTGCAGTCCCTTATAAAGTGATGTCTTATCTCAATGTGTTTAGTTTTAGAATGAGCAACTGGATTTTTTATAATACATATAGTACTGTTGTTATCAATGTAAATGACAGTGCCCATGAAATTATACCCATAATCAAGCATTTGATTCGAATCCGTAGAACTTGACCACATCAACTTGCGCAGCCTACATACTCGACCTCGGTTGTAGAGTTTGCCACAATGCTCGCTTCTTGCACCGCCATGAAATCAACATGTCACCAAAAACCGACATCCTCCCGTGCTATCAAGACTTGCCCAAAGATAATCACCGTTAGAGTAAGCTACGGATCAAATGGAGAGTCCTTAGAGACCAAAGGCCTAGGTGAGCATGGCCTTTCGGATATCTAAAGATTCTTTTAACGATGCATGTGAGAAAGCTTTGAGAGACTTGAAATCTTGCACACACCGCAAAACATAATATCCGGTCCGGAGGCGGTCAAATACATCAATGATCCAATCATCGACCAGAGATCTCGATCAACTTCTTCACCATCAAGATCCGGAAGTAGAGGCTTGTTGTGCTCCATAGGAGTGCTTGCAGTTTTTGTATTCTCATAGCCAAACTTCATCAAAATTTCTTTGACATACTTATCCTGACTGATAAATATCCCATCTGTCTTCTTCTTGACCTGTAGCCCAAGAAAGAAGGTGAGTTCTCCCATAGAACTCATCTGAAACCTATCATGCATCAATTTTTCAAACTCTCTACATAGATCCTATTTGGTTGAGCCAAAAATAATGTCATCTACATATATCTGAACCAACAGGATGTCATTCTTCACATTATTGATGAATAGAGTCTGATCAATCTTTCCTCTTCTGAAGCCATTGCCCAAAAGATACTTGGCCAAAGTTTTATACCAAGCTCTTGGGGCCTGATGCAGACCATATAGTACCTTTTGTACCTTGTAAACTTTTTCAGGAAAGGTTGGATCTTCAAAGCCAGGAGGTTGACAGACATAAACCTCCTCCTCAATCTTCCCATAAAGGAAAGCGCTCTTCACATCAATCTGGTATACTGTGAAGTCTTTATATGATGCATAGGCCAGGAATAGTAGAATAGCTTTAATCCTTGCCACTAGAGCAAAGACCTCTTCATAGTCAATCCCTTCCTGTTGTGTATACCCTTGAGCCACCAGTCTAGCTTTGTTCCTTATTACCACGCCCCTTTCATCCTTCTTGTTTCTGAAGACCCATTTAGTGCCAATAGCTCTCTTGCCATTAGGAAGATCCACAAGAATCCATACATTCTGAAGTTTGAACTGGAGAAGCTCTTCTTGCATTGCTTCTACCTATGCTTCATCTTCAAGAGCTTTGTAGACTTTCTTTGGTTCTGCCTGTGAAACAAAGCAAGCAAAGAGACATGTCTGAGAGGCACCATGAAATCTTTCTTCATATATGGAACTGAAGAATCCAGTCTCACTATGCTGAACTTTAGATCTTGTTGTTCTTTCAGCATTAACATCCCCAATAACATTTTCCAAGGGATGATCCTGATTGATTCTTCTGTGTGGTGTAGCAAGAACAACATAAGATGAAGCTATATTAGTAAAATCAATCTCATCAGCTTCACCATAGGGATCAGGAACCTCTGTGTTAACTGATGGAAAAGAATGAGGACCATCAGTACTAAATTCTGGCTCATCAGTACTAACATGTGGCATATCAGTATTAACCACATTAGTACTGATCACTTGAGGTTCTATCACTGTGTCATCTGTATTGGTTACACCTTCCTCAGTATTAGAATTATTTGTCTTTTGAGGCTGATCATCATCTTTGTTTGCCTCCTCAAGAAGTGCTTCCAATCGAGTTGTCCTTCTAAATGGGCAATAGGATGCGCATCATCATCATCGAGAATCGCATCGGGACCTTGCTTTTCTCCCGCAATAGTGTTAGAATCCACGTAAACAGGCATATAGTTCATAGATTACATTAGCATATCAATATCAAAAGCCATTTTGGTCCTTGCCTCTACACTAGGTTTGTCCTCAAGAAACTCTATGTGCAGATTCTCCTCTATCCTTCGGTTCTAGAATTATAAACCCTAAAGGCTTTACTATTCAATGAGTATCCAACCAGATATCCACTATCAGATTTTCCATCGAACTTACCTAAATGGTCAATGGTATTGAGAATAGAGACATGACACCCAAAAGGTTTAAGAAAATCTAGTATAGGCTTTCTACCTAAGAACAGGTCATAGGGAGTCTTGCCATGAGGCTTTACTATTAGTACCTGCTCGAACATAACAAGCAGTTTAACCGCCTCACCAAAATGTTGTGGGTAACTTGAATCGCTAACATAGTTCTAGCAATTTCAATCAATGTCCTATTTCTCCTTTCAAAGAACCCCATTTTGTTTGAGAGTCCTAGCTACACTATATTCTCTTTAATACCCTTAAGTTGATGTAAATCATTCATCACTTGGTTTTTAACCTCGTCCCATTATCACACCTAATGATTTTAACTCTCTTATCGCCCGTGTTCTCATCTAGATTATGTATGACTTAAGGATTTCACCGGTCTCATCCTTAGTATTCATAAAGAAAACCCAAGTAAATATGCTAAAATCATCAACACAACCAAACAATACTTAAAATTTAGGTCGCTAACAGAGGTGGGGCCAAATAAGTCCATGTGCAAGATATGAAGTGGTTGGGTGATAGAGTTAAAACCTTGGGCTTACAAGAGGCTCTATCTTGCTTCCCTTTAGGCATGCAATATAGGTATGTTTATTTTCAAATCTTTTTGAAGGTAAACCTCTTACAAGGTTATTTTTAGCTAAAGATTTATTACCTTAAAGTTCACATGACCTAGCCTTTCATGCCATAACATAGATTCATCCAAAGAAGATGTAGCAACTAAACATGTGAGGTTTTCTTTGGGCACTATGTTTTCATACTTACACCTGCATGCATTGGTTTTCCTAGGGAACTTAAGAAGTACCTCATCTTCACTAGGCAACTTAAAATTAGGAGATAAAACCAAGCAATCAGTATCTGTGAATAGAACAAATTCTTCTTGTCACACATTTGTGACACACTGAAAAGATTGTACTTGAGTTCTTTCACATAGTACACATCTTCAAAGTCCAAATTACCAGTCTTGATTATGCCTTTACCAGTAATTCTTCCACCAATTCCTCCTCCAAAAGAAACATATCCTCCATTCAAATCGGTGAAGTCTCGAAAGATAGGATAGATTTCGGTCATGTGCTGGAACACCCACCGTCTCGAATAGCCAAGATCATCATTATTGTTGCAATGTCCCTCACATAAGATAAAGGAAATTAGTTCCTTTTGGGGACCCAAGCCATTCTCGACTTGGATCGCCTCGCATCAATGTAATCATATTTCTTGAGATAAGCGATGCATTGTTGGGTTGAGTAGTCTTTCTAACCCAATGTCGAGGGCTTAACAAAGATTGCCCTTGATTCCTTAGCAAAGACTCACTTTAGAATCGCAGATTTCATTTTAGGCTTAAAAGTATTAACTTTGGCCTATCAAGATTAAGTATTGGCTCATAAGTATTAACCTTTTCTTGTAAAATTGATTTTTCATCATAAGATTTAAAGGTTTGTGATGTTCTAACATGAAAGAGCCTTGGTGAAGTAGATGGTGATTTAGAAAAGTTTCCTGTGGGTCTTTCACCAAATATTCTGGGTTGTGGTCTAGTAGTATTAACTGGCTTTGTAGTATTCAAAGATTTTATGCCAGCTTTAAGAAGAACTGCTCTTGGGGTCATGATGGGTTGAGGTCTCATGGGGTATTTGCATTGAGCCTGCAGATGAGAAAAACTTCCACACACAAAGCAAGATTTATTATACATGACAAATTCATCTTCTAGTTGCTCCGATTTTAGTTGGTTCTAGTTTCTTTTGCTACCTCTAGGAGTAGATGACCTGTTTCTATACATCTCAGCATATTTCACTGGTTTCCTAACAGGTTTTTCAGTTGGGTTTACAGGTTTAGTTGCATGTTCTTGCTTTGGTTCACCAGTTTCTACACTTGTCTTTTTATTTTCAAACACATATACCTCAGGTAAGGAAGTGTCACTGGTACTTTCAAAGGTCTCATCAGTCTTTTCAGCCTTGGACCCAATGGGTTTACGGACAAATGTGGGTGCCTTAAACTCTTCTAAGCTAGTGTGTTCAAGGTCTATGCCAGGTGGTGAGGGAATACCTCTGAATGGTGGTGGTGTTGTCTTATAACCCATACCAGATTTGGGTTTGCCAATTAGTGTTTTTTCAAGGTATTTATCAATTCTCTTTGAGTTATAATGTTGTGTATCTTGAAGAGTATCAATACTTAGTTCTATGTTGTTTTTAATTTGTGTGACTCTTTCAAGTTCCTCTTTTAACACAGTTATGGTGGTGTCTTTAAAAGAAATTTCCTATTAAGTACAACAGCTTGCTTCAAGAACTTTGACTCATTTTCTTTATAATGCAAAATTTGTTTTTCTAAACCGCTAAGCCTCTTTTATGATTTGCTAAATTATAACCGGTTTTGGAAAACTCTTCACCGGTTTATCATATCGAGTTTTAAGAGACTCATATTCACTTAAGGAGACACATGTATCTCGAGCAATTTGATTTAGTAAGTACCTCGTGATACCAAAGCCATATTGATTGGACTCTCCTCATCATCAGCCATGAAGCTCCAATCATACCCAGCACCATCAATAGCCACCATTGCTTTAGAGGAAGAGTCATTGGTTTCACTACTCTTTCCCTTGTTCCTGAGGCTTCTACATTCCCTGGAAAAATGCCAAAGCTTGCCACAGTTGTAGCATTCTACCTTTCCTTTGTCAAACCCAGCAGTATCTCCATCATTGATCTTAATCTGCCTACCAGTTCTCTTCATGAACCTTCTTGCCCTCATACTAATCAAGGCAATGTTCCACTTGATATCCATCTCTTCCATATCATCCTCATCGATCTGTCTCAGATCATCATGGGTGATCTGATACCCATGTTGTTGCTCAGAGATGAAAGCATAGATTGTACTTTCATTGATGCTTTATGCGATGGTAACTAAACAATCAAGATTAATATTAGTACTAGAAGTACTAACACCAAAACTCGTTCTTATCGACTAGTGATCTGGATGAGCCACAAAAGCTATGTTTTGTGATCCAAAGACCTTTGGAAGATGTAGTTGTAGCTCTCTTCATATCTTGTTCAATCACCTTAAAGCTATTGAATGCATTGTCCAACCCCATAGTTTCAAATTCTACTTTGTTCTTCCATACAATGACATGAGTGTCCCATTTTAGTGATGGAAGACTTCTAACAAACCCGAGATTGATATCCTCCCGAGGATGTCCACACCCAATACTGACTAGTTGATCGATAAGCTTTTGAAGCCTATTGTAACCGAGTCAATGGACTCAGTTGCACCAACAATGAATTTTTCAAATTCTTGCTTCAAAAGAGCTTTTTGAGTCTTCTTGGTGACAGAGTTCCCACCAAATCTTGTTTCAATGGATTTGAACAAGGATTGAGCATCCTTATGTTTGTTGAAGGTGAGTTGATGATCATCAGGTAATGCCATGAGAAGGAGACTTCTGACCTTGAGATCATTGCCTCTTAGAGCCATTTCTTCATTAGTGATGGGATCACCTTTGTTTTTAATAACAACCTTACCACCAACTTCTTCAGTGACAATGGATTTGTAAGAGTCTCCATTGATCACAATGTTCCACAACTTAAAATCAAGCACCAAAAGTATCGCTCATGCGCATTCTCCGTAGTTCATATTCATTTGGTCGCAACTTAGGAACTTTGGTAACAAAGACCGATTTGCTTGAGTCAAAATCAATTTCTTGATTTGTCACAGTGATCTTCTAAAACAAAGCTTGAACCAAGCTCGATACCACTTGTGGAGTCCCAAACCTTGGATCTAGAACACTTAGCTTGTAAATGTGTAGTTGCCTTGGATAGTTCTAAAACAACAATGAGAAACTTTGTTTTAGATACACACAAGTATGCGGAATCTACTTGAATGCACTTAGAAGATTAATGTAAAACACAAATGTAACACCAACAACTTCAATATTATTGATTAATAATACGAGTACTCTCCTAGTACTAGGGTTTACAACCTTGAAGGTTTTCTTAAGACAGCTAGAGTATTGGTATATGCTTAACCTAGCTAGGATCTCCTTTTAGACACTAAGGAGATCCCTTACAGAGATAACTATGCATTAAGTATATCATATCTTCTATTGAATAGAAGATATGTCTTACAAACCTTACACGACATACTTAATATAGATCAAGACAAACTCAACACTATCAAGACTAACTTTTGCACTATCAAGACTAACTAGTTAATACTTTTCTAACACCACTATCAAGACTAACTTTAATACTATAAGTATTAACTCCCGTATGAATTTTCCAACAAGCATCATATCATTAGTGCATGATCTATTACTAGACGCGGGGACTTGATAATGTTTAAATATTAGTTGCCCAAGCCCACTAAATACACGTCAATCAAGCCCATTATCAAGGCCCATCAATAAACACTGTAGCGGCCGACTTAAATCTCGTGCCACGTTAGGCATGTTAAAGCTCATCACCTATACCGAGCGCTAGTACCACCGCCCCCAACCGGTCACTAATGGTTAAGATGTACCCCACTTGTACGCGAGCCAAGGAAGATAGTCCACTTTTCCTTCCTTGTTCGCTCCTCGAATGATCAACATCCGCTAGCGGCACCGCTGATCATCCCACACGGGTTTATGCCTAAACCCTACTCGCCTCTCTACAAATAGAAGGCAACACACATAACTTCACAAGTTTCGCATACTTGCGCAAATACTGCTTTATAGCAGTAAAGTATGATAATTGTTTATGTGTTACCCGAGCTTCTTGATCTTAATCATTCTCATCGGGGTCTTTACCGCTCTACACGATAAACCAAACAACAAAACAATTCCCATCTCATCTCTTAAGCCGATTTACATACCATACGTAAACAGAAAGTGTAAGTCGTTTATGAAGGAAGTTTACTGGTTTGTGAATGGTTTATAATTTGGATATCAATCTGAATCATGTAATCACTTTTCAGATTAAAGTATTTCAACCCTATATGCCTTGGGTTCACGAAATCCATAATCAGAAAATACAGATTGGCAACTGAAATTTAAGGCAAATGAGACCATAATTGTGGTTATAACCACCAACTTAAATTCAGTTATTTTCGATTATTTACCAACTATTGTGTTGGTTGACAAAAAGATGCGTCTGTTGGGTTTTGGCAGAAAAAATGTTAACAACGATTAGTAAAATCCTTTTAAGTTTTGGGGCTTTGCCTCTTTACCGTGCAAGGTGGCGCGACCCCTTAACCCTGCAGATTTTGTTGTGGCGGTATCAAGCTAACTACAAAAGTGTGCACTCCGCACCTCCTAACTCGCCTTGAGCTAAACTTGTATAAGGTGTTGGTATTAAGTAAAACACAATATCCAAAAATAGTTTATATGAGAGCCGGTATCTTGGCTCATAAGTCACGCCATCCTATGTGGATACAAAAGTGGTGCCGCCATTGTATGTTACTACACCCCGCGCGAGTTCGTTGGAGTGAGTGGAGTGGCATGTTAGTTTGTGGGAGAATGGAAAATAAAATAAAATGCCGCTTAATAACGACTACTTTTTCAAAAAAAATTCCAAATTGATAGCGGAATTTTGCAAAACCACAAAAGTTTTACAATCCTCCTAGGAAGTGTACCTAATCGTTGTAGTGTAGTATAGGTAGGACCCAGAAGATTGATCGTTCTCTAGGAGAATAGTGTTGTGAAGGCCGGAGTGTATGTCGAGATAGATCTAAAGGTGAGGGATGAGTCTTTTTGTATTTTTATAATTTTTTAAAAAGCAAATTAAAATCTCAGGGTTTGAATAGTGGGTGTTTTAACTACTAACCATGCTTACCAATGGACAAATCTCCACCATCTATCTAGTTTGATCTAACCGTGAGGATTAACCTAAGATTTAAATATAAACATAAGTCAATGTTTTTTTTCTTGTCTTTTTGTCTTTCTTTTTTATTCGCGTTTTTTTTATTCATGTTTTTTTTGTTTAATTCACGTTTTCTTTAATTCGCCATTTTTCTTCGCTTTCATACGTTTTCGTCCGCTTTCATACGTTTTCATCTGTTTTCGTCCTTTTCATACGTTTCGTCCGCTTTCTTACGCCGCCCGCTTCATACGTTTCGTCCGTTACACGTTTCGTCCGTTTTCATCATTTTTCTTTCATTTTCGTCCATTTTTCATACGTTTTCATCCATTTTCAGACGTGTTTTTACTATTTCATAAGTTTCGTCCGTTTTCATATGTATTTGTCCGTTTTCTTACGTTTTCTTAAGTTTTCGTCCGTTTTTATACGTTTATGACTATCACAAGTGATATTCTGTGATATTCAGAATATTACAAAGTGATATTCAGAAAATCACAAGTGATATTTTGTTAATATCACTTTGTGATTTTCTAAAGTGATATTCTGAATATCACTTGTGATTTTCTCAATATCACTGCGCGATATTCGAATATCACTTGTGATATTATGAATATCACTTGTGATTTTCGATATCACGATGTGATATTCGAATATCACGTGTGATTTTCATGTTACAAAACATTGGTGAAAATCACTTGCGATATTCTGGATATCACAAGTGATTTTCTGAATATTACTTGTGATATTCAGAATATCACATAATATCACTTGTAATATTCAGAATATCATTTGTGATATTCAGAATATCACTTGTGATATGATATTCCGAATATCACAAAATATCACTTGTGATATTTTGATTATCAAAGAATATCACTTGTGATATTCAGAAACGTATAAAAACGTCTCAAAACGGCCGAAAACCTTTAAAAACGAACGAAAGCATATAAAAACGGACGAAAACGTAAGAAAACGGACGAATATGTATGAAAACGGACTAAAATGTATGAATAATGGACGAAAACGTAAGGAAACAGACGAAACGTATGAAAACAGATAAAAACGCATGAAAACGGAAAAAATGTGTATGAAAACGGGTTGAAACGTATGAAAAATGACGAAAATAGATGAAAACGCATAAAACGGAAAACGTATGAAAGTGAAGAAAAACGAATTAAAAAAAAAAAATGTAAATTACGAAAAAAAAAAAAAAAAAAAAAAAAAAAAAACGTGAATTTAAACAAAATGTGAATAAAAAATACAAAAGACAAAAAAAAAAATAGACTTAGTTTATCTTTAAATATTGTTAATCCTCACTATCATATCAAACTAAATATATGATAAAAATTTGTCATTTAGTAAACACTAAAATAAGAGTAAGCATTTGAAAATTACTCTACTAAATAATTAGTTATTTTAACAAGAAAATTTTCACTTTTAAATATTAAAATAGTCGACTAATCTCATATATACTACATATACTACATACATATAATAGAAAAACGGTCAAACTTTGGAAAGTGAAAAGTTGAAAGTCAAATGTGAGAGAAATGTATTGTGTAATTTAAATTTTGTACAACTTTTCAAATGTGAAAAGTGAAAAGTTGAAAGTCAAATGTGAGATAAATATTAAAACACATCATTACTTAAAAGTACAATAATTTAGTCATATTGTACAACCAATTAAAAACATATATACCAAATTAAAAACAACCAATTAAAACACAATTTACTAAAAAGTATAATAATATTTTCACAATGTACAATTTAAACAAGCTATAACATAATTCTAAATATAAAATAATTAAACACACTAATTAAAGTTATTTTTAAAACACCATAAAATGAAAAGCACATGTTATCATATACATTGGGCCTGTTTGCGTAGGCTTTTGGAGGAGTCATAGCTTTTGTTACAAAATAATCTCCTATAAACTAAGTAGCTACGTTTGGACGCATTAACTACAAGCTTTTATTTCAAACAAATGCTTCAAAATGAAAATGATTCATGAAGTTTTTAAATGTTTGGAGTCATTAAAACTTTAAATCTTGATATACCTCCAAATATTTATTTACAATTATAGATTTGTCCTTTTATGTCATTTTACATCTTATAATTATATTTAACAAATAATTTACCAAACACTTTTATTGAAAAAGGAATACAAACTTGTAGCTCGTTATTATGTTTACAGCTTTATACTTACTATTTTAAAGCATACAATTTACAACTAGTTTTGCCAAACATACCCATTATACAAATTAATTAAACACACAAAGCTTCATACAAGCTAACAAGTTGATGGTACATAGTTTTGAAAATCGGACCGGGACTAATCGGTTCAACCGAAAACCGGTGTCGCCACCGGCTCTGACTAACCAATAACAACCATCCGAAAATGGACTATAGAGGACCGTTGAAACCGATACAAGCGGGAATTAGGTCTCATCGAGATCTATTTCTCGGTTAATCGCCAGCAGTGCCATGCTACGCAACGCCGCAGATGCACGTTGCTATACTATATATAAAAGAAAACCAAAAAGTAAAAGTGAAATTTGAAACTATTAATACATATCGAAACCGGTTGACCCGGACGCTTCAAACCCGTGGGTTGACCTCGTTCAATTTGACCTGCTTTGACCCAACCCGCTCAAGTTGACTCGGCTTAAATCGACCGGTTTTTCGACGAACAGTTCAATCGGTTGAACCACCCGGTCGAACCGGTTTCAAAACATTATGTTTAATCCCAAATCATCAAATTTTTATTATTTTTCGTTTAAAACTCATAAACTTTTTTTAACACAAAACGATCTGTCGCTATATAAATATATTATATATATAAGTTTTTCTTCAAAAACGATTATAATGTTTTACAATTAAGAGAAAATATGTGTCCGTTAGTGCACATATAACTTTTCAATCGGCTAAATACGCCCATTTTTTTTTAATAAAAATATGGGGCTAAATGTGCCTAAATCTTTTATAAAATAGCCAAAATTAGCCATTTTTTTTATTATTATTTTTTGGCTAATCACATTCATGCTAATTTTGGTACTTGCATTCTTCTTAACAACGGCACAATTAATCTCATCATTGTTAGTTTTTATCTCATAACTGATGTAATGTTACTTTCATTTTCATTAAATGTTTTTATATGTTGTTTGATAAATGTTAAGAATTTTTTCTAGACTTTAGTTATCGTATAGTACAACCGTTTGCAATTGCATTTTCATCGGTTCACGTTCTATTTTAAACGCTACACAAAACTGTTTTAAACGCTACACAAAACACTCACCACAATATCACAAATCATTAATTATTTGACGCTAGAAATCGTTGCCGCTAGACGCGGGTACTCGCCTAGTTTCATAAATGCTCTAATTAAAAGTTATTAACTAAGCTCAAAGTCTCAAACAAATGTAATGAAACAGTTGACATATATTTAGCAGTGTAACACCTAATTGAGAGTAAATCCCAGATAACTTGTATATTTAAAAACGAAATGAAAATAAAGCAACAAGTATTAAAATTGGTAGAAACATGAAATTGATGGTTTAAAGCAACGGAAACATTGGCTTTGTGAGTTGGGTAAACCGTTTATGGCTCCCTGTCCAAACGGATTAAAAGTTATATGCGTTTTAAGTTGAGACTTTCTTCACCGAGTTTATTTTTTCTTTTCTTTTCTTTTTTTTTGTTTTCTTTTCGGTCGGTATGTAATTTTTTTGGATTGGTAATTTTTATATAGATCTATACGATTTTCATGGTTTATTTTATAGATTGATATATTTGTATTATAGATCTATGTATTTTATGTGTGTGTGTTTGTAGATCTATATTTTTTGTAACCGATTTTATAATTTTTTTCAGTCGCCGTTGCTGGAATCTTCCATGCCGCTGCTGGAGCTGTTGCCAAGGATGCAGACGGCGAATGAGTAGACACTGGACACAAAATGATTGTGTGCCTAATTCATTTATAATTAAGCATCCGTCTAGGACTAGGTTATTGGTGTTGGTGATTGTTTACAACTTTACATCATTTTAAAGACTTATTTTGGTGATATTATTCTTTAAAGGCCATTAATTTGGATGAAAATGAAAGTAAACATTTGGATTAATTGTGCCGTTGTTAAGGGCCATTAATTTGGATATAAAAGATTGATTTATTCCTTTTTTTAAAAACATTTGGATGAATTTTCATTGCAAACTTATCAATGTAATTCTAATATTTTTAGAAAAGAACATGTTCGCTGTGGAAAGTAAAGAATCAATACATGAAATATATATTTGTATCTTTCTACTTTTGGAGACCATGAATGAGTTAATATGGTTTTTAGAGTATAATTACTTTTTTGAGACTTGCATCTGAATGAACCATGAATATACAAGTATTTGGCCAAGTGATTTTCTGTATGACTGTATGTTCTTGATGTTCTCGTAAATGATTTCCTTTTCTACGTACTTTGTTTCTTTTTTGAGAAATAAGTTATGCAGATGATAGCTTATCTTGATGCCAACTTTGTTTTCTCTTTATGTGTTGAGTGACAGAGGTAAATTTTAAAATCACGTGCACCCTTGAATCATGCTTATTTGTTAGTTATCTTCTGGCTAACTAATAAAGCCATACACAATTATCTATTCTTGTACAATGTTAACATCTGAATTTTTTTATCCTTGTATTTCCGGTACTTCGAATTTTCTTATAATTTTGTTCATATAGATGATCTTTACATGGTTTGAAATGGGAAGGGATCCAGTAAGAAGTAAATTAAAATAAGAAATGATAAGAAGTGACTATAACCACGCATTTGAGATGCAACGACTTGAATTAGATGCATCTCTATTCATTTAGATGCACCTCCGAGTTTCGAAGTTATTTTTAGTGAAAATGATGCAAATTGATTTTGTGATTTCACACATGTAGAGAACAAAAAAGGAATCGATGAAATGCATCTAACATACATATATGTATCTAATTAAAAGCTTGAAAACACAATATGATGCATCTAAGATAATAAGGATGCATCTAATTTAGGTCGGTGCATCTCAGATATGCGGGTATTGTTTCTTCTTACCACTTCTTATTTTAAAATTACTTCTTATTTGATCCTAACCCGGTTTGAAATTATCTAACTTGTATACTGTATAATTATGGTGTGTAGTTGCAGGAAAATTAAATGATGAAACTTAATGGCCATTATAAAGGTCTCACGTTATTTCAAGAAAACGCCACAATAAAAGCAATCAACAAAATTGTTCGCTCACAAAATAAAAGCGTCTCACAAAATTTGTTCACCGAATACAAATTACCATCAGTTACATCGCGTGTAATAGAGTATATATGTCGTCGCTACTAAGCGTGAGCTTTACTTTACCACAATTGTTATTTGAGCCTTACAATGAAAAGAACACGCGAAAATATCGATCTATCTAAAATTTCTACACAAAACCGTTATCTCTAAGCCTCGAAACTAGGATAAAAGAACATGCAAAACAATTGATCTAACCGGAATTTGTCGAAGACTATACACCGCTGCCGCTAGGCGCGGGTACTCGTCTAGTCTTAAATAAAGAAATTTGTATATAACCAAGTAAGTTATAGAAAATCAAATGTAGGGGGGGCGTTCATCAGATCATTTTTTCACGTTTATTGTGGGTTAAAAGTTTGAATTTATCGGTTTAAGAAATCGTAGAGGCAAAACCAAAGCTAAATTAAACCAACCCAATTTTAGATTAAATAAAACCAAACCAAAACAAACCGATTAAGTTCGGTTTGTTAACCCTAATTCGAAAGAGTTTATAACAAAGCTTACAAAATAGTTGATAAACAATTCAACTTATGCCCAAAGCTAGAAGTCATATGGAAACATATAACTGAAAATATTGTTCGCCAATTTTGTTACAGCATCGTTGTCGCAACGCGTGATTACCCTACTAGCTTATAACAAATGCGCAATTAAGAAATAGGACATTTGACAAGTTCCGTAGCTAAATCCTTTACAAGATTT
>CM040239.1:265518550-265838701 GCA_022545495.1 Chrysanthemum lavandulifolium | reverse complement strand
CTCTCAAAGCCATTATCGAATAAAGAGTTAATGTGGTTTGGCTATAATGGATGATCTAAATGGATATTCGTTACTGAAAAGAAGGAGACACATTTGATCCTAAAAAAGCATACGGTATAATTTTTAGGGCTAATTAAAATTGAATGTTTTTAGCTTAAATTGAACATGTGAAAACAATTGTTTATTAGTTGTTTTTGTTTATTAACTTGCATTTTTTATCAATTCACCATGTAAGTCAAAGACCCGTTTTACATTGGAGCTGCACCATGCACCATGGGGGGTTTTTTACAATGGGTTCTGGAAGGCGTTATATGAATGGTAAGGTGTCTTGGGTTGATGGAGTTGATATTGATGTGTTTTCAGTAATTGACCCCTTTTTTTCTACTGGTGATGTTGGTCAGTCAAATGAGGTGCATGTTGATAAAGATGAGGAAATAGGTGAATCTAGTGGGAATAAGAATCAACAAGATGAAGATAGTGATTTCCTAGAATTTGATGAGAACCCAATTCTTGATGTAGAGGTTACAAGGGTCTTGATGGGTGTTTTTTATCTAGACCTTGGCCTAGTCAGATTTTGACTGCTGTTGGAGTAGATCTTATTTCTCTGGTATGCAAATATTCACCATTTAACTTATATTTTTCTAATTTTTTTTTGTATAAATGGTCACTGTGGCTGCAAAATATCCAAAACTTACTATGTTAGCACAACTTTTGAATCTCCTTCCTGGATTCCGTGCTGTCCAAGATGTTACAACCTTCAAAGGGGAAAAATGACAAATGGGGCATTCATCATCCATGAGCTTTTGATACGATAAAGGATGTTACAACCTTCCTGGATTTTTGGGTTACATTATTGTGAGCTTTTGTACGTGTATTTTAATTAGGGATTTTGACTATGCCAAGTCAATTACCTAAATAGGTATCAAAGTGGAAAAACGGGGAAAAGGGGGAAGAATAAAATGACTAATATAGCCCTGACGTGATTGTCACGTGTGTGGGTTTAACGAGTGTTTTAACAGAATTACCCAAAATGGCTTGGATCTGTAATACCATGAAACCACGGTGACTCAACCCGTCAAAAAAAAACACAGTGACTAAAAGTGAAAAAACAACCAAACCACAGTGACCATTTATGTAATTAACTCTTATTTATTTATGTTTTTTTAGAAGGACAATTTTTAACTATCTCACAATATTTGTATCACAAATCAATCTCACATGTCGTAAAACACAACCATTTGTTTAGGGAGCTTCTCACACAACATGGGGTACTATTATGACACAAACCCTTTGGTATTAGAGCCTAAATTTACTCAACTTGGTTAACCGTATATATGGGCTTATTTAATTCGGCTTACAGCTTATAAGTTCACTTCTGTGGCTTATTTTCCATCATATGAACGTATTTTCATCTTAAAAGCTTATAAACCAGCAAAAAGGCCAAAAAGTGTGGGCTTGCAACCGAACCAAATAAGTTCATAAGCCCGTTATGTAGCCTAAACAAACATCCTGAGGGTATTTGCTTACAAAAAGTGGTAATATTTAGGGGTGTTTGTTTAAGCTTATATGTGGGCTTATGAGGGGTTTTTTTTTTTTTTTAATTTCGACTTAGATATATTTCATAAGCCCCTAATTCTCCGGCTTATTATGAGACTTATGAGCTTATATAAGTTTATCATATCATATTAAACTTATATAAGCCCACAAGTCTCAAAATATGCCGGAAAATTGGAACTTATGAAATATAAGCCGAAACACAAATAAGCTCATACGCCGCATATAAGTTTAAACACACACCCTCTTAAAACCTTATAAACCAGCCAAGATCTACATAATATCTTAAAAAGTGTGGACATGCAACCGAACCAAATAAGTTCATAAGCCCCAATGTAGCTTAAACAAACATGCATCCTGAGGGTATTAGCTTAAAAAATGTGGTAATATTTAACCTTTGCTAAATGCTCTGAACTTTGTAACGATTTCTAGTTCATTTATCTACATGCATCAATTATTCTCAAACATCTGAAAAAAAAAATAAACTAGCTAGACTCTAATAAAACTAATACCGAAAACCGTGTTGGCAGGGTTCATTGCGAGTTGATTTAGGGCTGCATCACCGACCAAACGCTCGTGAAAAGTGAAAGCAACACAAGAGGGTGTGGTCCTGTTGCCTTGTTCATTGGGTATTATCTCAACTCGATCATGTTGCCAAACAGCTACACACGAGTATGATGTACCTAAATCTATTCCGATTGCTGGAGCTTCACCTTTTTTAGCCATATTATTTGCAGAAATTTTGATCAATGCAATATGATATTGAGCACTTGAGCTTGCAAATATTAGTAGCTTTAGATAAGTTCAAAAGAAAATATATTAGAAGCTTTAATTTATGAGATACTTTGGGAAACAAAATTGTCAGACTTGTAGGTAAATGATGGTTAACAGTGAGTCTAGCTGTTAATCATTATTTTTGTTTAACCACTGGTGAATAGTAATACTACTGTACAAAATCTAGTTGTGCCTCGTTAGTGTATTTCATTAGACAGGTGGCCATTGTCACTTAGGACAATAGTTGTCAGGATCCCGATCTTGATCTTATAATCTTACGATTTTACGATAATGTAAAGCAAAAACGATCCAGATCCTACATAGGATCTTTGCAAGCTTAAGATCTTATAGGATCCCAATTTTTACCATACGATCTTACGATCTAATCCAATATGATCTTACTTTTTTAGAATTCCAAACTAAAACACTACAAATTTATGGGTTGTTTGTTTGTAGAATTCGAAAAACAACATGTTATTCTTTTTAAACATTTTATAATCATAATTTATGGCAACATGTATATGAAATATTTATAGTATTTTATGGTTATAAAGTATTAAAATTTGTAGATTTGTATAAACTTACATAAACTATTAAGAAGTAACATTAGAGTAGGATCTTAAGATCCCGATCCGATCTTACGATCACGATCTTGCAAAGACGAAAACGATCATGGGTAGGATCCCGATCTTGACAACTTTGCTTAGGACATGATTGGTAGGGGATTATAAGGGGTAAGGAATTAAAAAATAATAAAAATATACTTAGTAGAGAATAATGCAATGTCTCATTACCCAATAGTGGTTAATAAATCATTATCCAACAAATTGGGATTTTTCTTTCCCTTTCCTTTTTCTCACCATTCATTGTCTTTCTCTTTCTCTTTCCTTAGTTTGAACTAAGCACACCCTTAATCTTTTACTCTCTTCGTCTCAAAATAATTGTTCTCCAATAAAAACATACAGTTTAGAAAAAGCATAATTATTACTGATTTCTCTTTAATTTTTTGTAAAATCACAGTTTTACCCTTAACAAATTAATTAATGTCTTTTCTAAAGTTTGTAATATTAATTTCAAACAAAGGTAAAATAGTAAACTTAAGCAAACTTCATTATCTATTTTTAGTAATAGACAATTAAATTGGGACATCTCAAAAATGAAACGTGGACTATAAATTTAGGACGGAGTGAGTAACATATTCACATTACACATCAGCGCTACATATTTCTCTTCTCTCACTTCCCTTCACTCTCACTCATCTTTTACTGGACATGTACAACTTACCCTAACCTTTCATTAAAATATACACTTTATACAAATATACCCTACTAAACACTTCACACACACTCATACACAAAATAAAAAACAATAAAACAAATAAAATAGGCCCACTTCACCTCAAGTCACTTAAGTTGAAGAAGTCATCATATCTCCTCCTTTTTTGGTATAGTAACTAAGTGGCTTTAGTGTTGACATGAGGCTCACTCGTGAATGAGAATAACTAAGTGATCAAGCCACCTCTTCCCTACCGGTCTTAGGGAAGTTATTGGACTTTTTTTTTATGCAAATCACTTTCCATTTCATTATGAATGAAAATAATGAGTGTTGGGTGTAGTAAAATACCAATAACCGGTGTGTTACCTCATCATTTCATCAATAACATCTAAATAACTAAAATATCATTCTTAACAATAACACACAATAACTGTTATTGGTGCATGTGGGTCCATAACTGTAACACCCCCAAATTTGTTTAGCGGAAGCATACGTGTTATTCGGGAGCGTTACGGAATGGGTGAATCATAACACAAGTAATAAAGAACGGAATACATACTCCGTTTGATTTTATAAAATAGTTTTAAAGCGTTGTCGATGAGTGTCTAAATACTCATCTTTTGTATAATCTAAACTGCAAAATCATCTTAAAACACTCGAAACACATCAAAATGATCAAAATATCACAAATCGTGTTTTATGTGTTTTAAATGCAAAAATATCAAAATCGGATGAAAATGTATCAAGTTTGCATCCCCTTTTTTTTAAAAGACCCCCTGGGACCCCGCCCCTCCCGGGGAAAACCCTTTCCAAAGAAAAACGGAAAAATAAAGGGTTTTAAAACCCCCTTTCATTGGGAAAACCAAATTTTTCCCCAAAAAAGGTTTAAAAAAAAATTTTTCCACCCAAGGTTTAAAAAGGTTTCCTTTAAAAAATTTTAAAAAAAAATTTAAATTTAATTTAAAAACCCAAATTGTTCAGTTCCCATTTCCTCACCTTCAAGAAAATTTTAAAAAGGAAAAGCGGTTTCAAAATTTCCCGAACAAAAAGCCCCTTTCCCAAAACTTAAAACCCTTTTGGGGAAAAATCCATTTTTCCCTTGAAAGGTTTTAATTTTTCCCAAGTGTAAGAACCTCACCCATGTAAAACCCTTCTGGAAATCAATTCAGATCGAAATTTCATGTTATATCCCGGAATTGCAGCCGAGTAAATTGTTCCCCTATTCCAACGTGTTTTGATTCTGATCCGAATCATAAATTTTCAAATTCAGAAGGCTTATTTGGGAAATTCAAACGATTTAATTTCCAAAGGTTCGATTACACCTTGCCATATATGACTTGTTCACTTTCCAATTTCAGGATGCCCGGAACTTCCCAAAATCTTGATCCAATCCTTGAAGACAATCTGCCAGAAACTTCAAATGCTTAAAACCCCTAAACCAAGCTTACTTGTGATTAAGAAGGTAATGTCCCATTTTTGACACGCCCAATTATGTTAATCTTTAGAATTCTTCCACATACCCTCCAATGACTTAATTGAATTAACATGATTCAAATTTATAAAAAATTCCAATTTACAAGAAATTTCGGAGCATCTTCCATGTTTCGGGTTACATAAATCGAAATTGTTTGATAAGTTGAAAACCTATGTTATTTAAGAAGCCTAAAACTGAAATTGGTTCTCCATTTGATCCAAAGGAATTGAACCACTGAACATAAAGTTTCAATACCCCAAGAAATCTCTGGACCTTTCAAATCCATACTTCCAACAGTCAGATCCAATCGTTGCATCGCATTGTGTAGCAATGCGAGCTTGCAATTTCTACTGACTTCTTTCCATGGATGAACGTCCCACAATGGATCAGATATATGTGTTTCAATATAAGTAGAATTTCACAGACTAAGCATTTGTGACACATGAGCTCACTTACTTGACAAATCGAGGTATCAAAAGTTGTACACTTGAATTATCCATTTCCACATTCATACAAAGTTAGATGAATTAGCAGCTTGAATGAATCTATGAGTTAAGTTTCCTCTCTCAATTCGATACCATTGACTATTGCAAGATGATCCACTCATTACTTGTGACTAACAGCTTTGCATATAACGCATAAGCCTTGATGCAAGCTCGACACGTGAATATTAGAAGATTCCAACGGTGATGACATCGATTTCCTGCATTCTCCGGTATGAGGATATTGTCTAGTCAAGTATCTTTGAGCAAAACATCTAGATGAAGATACCTCTCTTCAAACTATCAAGTACCTTGAGCGTTACACGAATTCATAGCCTTGCATATTCATTGAGAAGTGCTTTGAGTAGATTCAAATTTCATATCGTGGATTCCATGATCTCACTACGGATCAATTGAGTCACAGCTTGAATCTGATCATCAATGATTGAAGAACTGCTTTGTACTTCTGAGGATCCTATACCAAGTAGCATAGAATGAATTATTTAAATCGATGTATCAAAGTACTCAGTGACTTCACGTTGTAGATCTTCATTGTAACTTCCGACAATCTTGCAATATTGTCAACTGTACATCCTCTCCACATATGGCCGTTCTAGAACATTGAAGTACGGTTATGGTACTCATTTGCACTGAGGATGTGTATACATTGAATTAGTATATGCAGATAAAGATGCAATCTTGACCAATCTTGAGTCACAGAATCAACTGTTCAAATGATCAAAGGATGTACGGCCATTCATCAAAACGATTGATAATAGTTAAGCAGATATTCCATTACTGACCATCCTCATTAACACATATCTATTAGCATTTTCACAGGTTCGAACTGTTCATGTTCGAGCATTCATAAGTGTATCGTGAAATTCACTCATTTGATTATAGATCATAAATCTTAATTGAATCAAAAGGATGTTCTATGACCCAGAGAATTCACGAGATTTTAAATAGTTTGAGGCATAACGTTATTCAACACATTGATGCGATGCAAGTCGAACATGTCATGCTGAACTCATCATGCATCGACTTGCCATTTACAAATCGTGCAACTTGTTAGATTTTGCAAGAATTCGCTAGAGCCATCGTTTCAGTAGCTCACTGCATTCTCACACAAGAAGCTTTCTAGTGACATTGCAAATGTTGCTGAATGCTCCCATTTATCAGTTGCTAAGGATGATAAGATTATCTTCTACAAGCCTTTTGAGGTGCAAGCATTGCGACCAAAATTCAAGTACATCAGTTACTAGAAAGGTTAGAGGTCTATCCAATTGCTCCGTCTGACAAACTTAGAAAATAGCTCATGCCTTTCTGTTAAAGTATGCCAATTAATCGCTACTAATTTTCTGAAAGTGCACCTTTATCTTCTAAATGTAGATGGCTTAACTTAAGCCATCGATACATCCACCGTAAATGTTTTGATTCATCATATTTAGGACTTCTACTCAACAGTTCTCAATGAAAATATAGAATGTTTACCGAAGATTTGACATGCCGACTCACTTCAATGTCAAAAACATAGTTCCTGATCATTAGAACGGATATATGATATCAGTTATGGATCAACTTCTATAGTTACCCAGCGAAGCAATTGTGATGTTTAACTACGAAATACTATCTTCAAAATGATCGACATAGACAATCATTGAAGTGTAAATTCAATTGAGTGATTAGACATTTCAATGCAATACTTTGACTGGAAATAATAGCAACATGTAACACTTTCTGCAAAACTGCCGTTTGAACGAATCAGTCATTCTACCAGTTGATCTTCGAAGTCACATGATTTCATTACATTCAGAAGTCTCGACGTATTACTCAAGATGATGACAAGTTATGACATCGAGTTGGCAGTATTGGACCAATCGTTGCCTCATGGCCAATACCCTGCTAAACAATGCAAAATTGCCGTTTGATCCTGTTTAAAAGATTTGACATAGATCAAAGAGCAATGACTCGACATTGTCAAGCCTCAATTGAGAAGTTAAATGACATCTTTCTAGCTAGATTTGGATATTCATCGTTGTATGCATAACATGTTTGACAGTAAAGCATAGTCAATGTACAATTTGTTAGATCAACATGCCAAATTCTTTAAGATCTAAACTTTTCGACTCCATAATCGCGTACATGAAAGATGAAGGTCAATGAAGTAAATGCTTGATTCGAACTCTTATCGATGGACCAGCTCCTTATAGCAAACACGCCTTTACCGTACTCAAAACGAAAGGATCCGATCATGTCGAAGATCATCCGAGTTAGTACACTCGTAAGATTCAACTTAAATCACAAATCCCTATTGCAGTTCTACAGAGTTCATACCAGTACTAGATGATTGAGCCAAGTTATTGATTAGCAAACAAGATGGGAGATCATTCAAGGTTGAGACAATGCTGCAAAGTGACATCGATGAACTTTAATCGTGAAGGTTATGGCAAGCTATGATGACGTATCAAAGTACACATGCAAGAGTCATTTCACATGCAATTGCTATGACTCTTCTCATCGTAGATCCCAATCTTTAGTGAATTTCGAAATGCTTAACTTAAGATGAATCTCTTTATCTGAGTTTATAACCTATGGACTCTCATTTAGGCATAAACTATGAATGATGACAGTTTACTAGTGGATTTCATTATCAATTATCAACCAAAATCATTGGACTTTAACATGTTAATATACATCACAATTATGTTAGACAATATCGCTACTTTAGAATAGATTCACAAAAGTATATGATAAAATTTCAAAATTCAAGTTTATAGCCTTATTCAATAAATTCGCTTAGTCCGAAAGAATTTGAAATTAGGCATAGGTATCAATGTGGAATATCCTTAATGTATTATACCAACTGTATCCAAATTTTGACAAGTGTGAATTTACTTGCATTGCGTTATCCGATTACAAAGTTTATGTACAAGATCGGTTGTCAATGTGTGCATGGTTTAGGCTTAATCGCAAATTGAGCTTCTATCGTTTACATTATCTAATGATGCAAGTTGATTTGACATATTGTAAAGCAATAATCACTTTATATCTATCCAATTGCATAATCGCATATTCCTGACTATCGCAAAGTATCTAATGATAAATCGATTAAATCCATAATTGTTCTTTCAATCAATTAATAAGATCTACTACTTGGTAGTCAAGTCTTTAGTAAACAAGTCATCGCAATCATATGTCAATCTATATTAGTTGTCTATGCATTATCTATCTACAAATTCTATCTAATGGAGCAATAAATCTGGTATAACCATTAATTGCTCAAAATTAGTCACTAAAACGTTAGTTGCATTTAAGAAAAGTTTGCTTGTTACACAATGTTGTAGTCTATCGAATTATGATGAAATATTTGATCTTGATCTAGTTATGGTAAAGATCGAAAATTGTCTGAGATGTTCAAAAGTTTCATAAATTGACTAAGAATCATTAAAAGGTCAATCTACATTAGATGTGAATTTATCATTCATCTAAGTGAATCTCTCAATGTCACTTCAGAATTCATTGATATTGTTTTATTGTTAACTTTAATTTCATACAATGTCTTTAAAACTGGCTTTACAATCCTTTAATTATCAATTTCAATTCAACTTGAGAAAAGTTCATTAAGATCACCTAGTAGTTATAATGAAGTTGATAATGGCTTATGTAATAACTATGAACAATCAGACTAGATTTCAGCATCTAAATGTTCTAAATAGCACCAATAAATTCTAGCTTAAAATTATAAAGTCAATTGAGCATGATTGGTCAGTTGTAAGTAAATCGGACAATATCTGAAAGTTCAACTTGGTTTCAATCTATTATAACTCTAGTCTATTCTGCTATTCAATTATCCGTTAAGTATTAGACGACATTGAATCTAACTGTTTCAAATTTAATATTAACTTCATTTAGACGCTAATATTGTAAATCTATTGTTCAAATATTGATAAACTAAAAATGATATATCTGAGATTAATGTAATATCTATAAGTTTAGTAAATTTAGATTGAGAATTAAAATCAAATCTTGAATTTACATTATGCTAAAATTTCGATGCTTTATTAATTTAATCGTTTTAATTACTTTCAGTGATTCATGTTTCAAGTTGATTAATATGTGATGTTAAGTCTAGTATCATTCAAGTTATTGTTATGCTTTACTTAATTTTACTCATGATTTCTGATTGTTTATAAGTCTGTAGTGTAACAATGTAGTTTAAATAGTATTATCTTGTTAGCAACTTAAACTAATTAGATATTATTGTTCAAAAGTCAAATAGTTCATTTAAGTTACTGTGCGAGTTAATATATGACATTGTGTTTGTGCTTTTAATTGTATGTTTCAATGTTTATCAATAAATAGTTTTTGTTCATATCTTAAATTATATTTTAAAGTAAATTATTTAATCAAATCTTATTTACTTGTCAGTTGTAATATATATTCATTTGTTTATTTCTAAACTTATATATTTTAAATCAACATTTGATTTGTGATCTTTTATAAATTGCATTTCGATTCTTAGTTTTTGTGTCAAACTGTTGAGTTTAAGTTCAATGTTTAATCACATATTGTTTATGAATTTTATTTGCGTAAAAGTTTTGAAGTCAAACCTTTGAATCATGCATATTAGTTAATCATAAGTTTTTTTAAGTTTATCATGCTAGTTTGATAAGTCAAGTAACTTTAGTTCGTGTTATCCAAAAGTATTACTCCTGTTTAAGTCAAATAGTAGTTTACTGGTCTATTGATAAGATTTTAGTTGTACTTTAAAATTTTTAGCTTCACTTTAGTTATATATTAGTTCTTATTCTTATAATCTATTCTTTTACTTAGTTGTAGTTATATTAGCTTCAATAGTTGTTTAATTACTAGCTCATGTTTAAAGCAAGTTTAAATTATGATAGTTCTTTGTTCTGTTGAATGTATTTTGTTAGCTTTTTTTAAAGTGCTTTAGTTATTATAAGTATTAATTTGTAGTTATTATGCTAAATTTCTGTTTAATTCAATGTTCTATGTTTTTTAATGTTTTAGTTCATTAGTTTTTACTTAGTTTATCTATTTATAACTTTAGTCAAATCAGTGTTATATTTATTTTATTTTCTGTATTATATAGTTATTCATTAATAATGTCATTAAAGTTTAGTTTTCAAATGTTTTTAATTTTATATAGTTTTAAGTAGTTTGCATATATATTATCATGTATATTATTAATATTAGCTATCTTTTTTAATATAATTTTTCTTGTTATTTTAATATAGTAATTTTCAATATTAGTTTTTTCTATTAATTTATATTTTAGTTATATTTTATTTATTTATTAATTAATAAGATATTATGTTAATAATTAATTTATCAATAATTTTCATTTATCAATGTATTTTAATATTAGTTTCATTATATCTTTAGTTATTTATATTTAGTATAGTAAGTTTAAAATTAGCAATTGATTTTTTTATTATTAGTATTATTTTAACATAATTATTTTTCCAAATTATATTTCATAATTTCATATATATTAATTAGTTTAATAGTTTAATTTATTTACATAATTTTAATTTACGGATAAAATTATTTAATTTTAAGTTAGTTATTATATTTAATATTTGATCATAATGTCTTTTATTAATTGTATCTTTATCATTTATGGTTATCTATTTCAGATTTTCTCATTTATATTTTGTAATTTTAAACGTACGTAATCCATTTCTCCTATACATCTCAATCATTAGTGTAATAACATCTAATATTACTATCCATCTTAGTGATCACTGCACTATCCAATTATTTCAACATATTTAATTAGTCCGGTAATTAACGTTCTCTTCAGTCATGTGTCATTCACGGCTGTGTAAGTTTACAGTATTCAGATAAGTGTTGACTCATAGTAATAGTGTCACCCTTACTAAGTCATAATGTACAAGATAAGTCTAACCAATGATGCCCGAGTTGTTGTGAAGTTTTGAAATCTCTGTTTGCCAGGTTTGGAACTCCGAGAGCGATAATCGATGATCGTGGTACACATTTTGTAATGACCAATTTGAAAGAGTCATGCAAAAGTATGGTGTTACCCATCGCCTTCTACGCATACCACCCCCAAACAAGTGAGGTGTGGAAGTTTCCAACCGTGGTATTAAAAGGATTCTTGAAAGGACAAGAGGCGAAAATCGTGCATCCCGGTCGGATAAGCTTGATGACGACTCACGGGCCTTTCGATAATTTTACAAAACACCCATCGGTGTACTCCATACAAGCTAGTGTAATGAAAGGCATGTCATCTTCCGATTGAGTTAGAGCACAAGGCATACTGGCCTTAAAGCATGCAAACTTCGATATATGAAAATGGTGATCATAGAAGTTCAAATGAATGAACTAAATGAACTTCGTGATCAAGCTTATGAGAACTCTTTGATCTACAAGCAAAAGACAAAGAAGATTCATGACTCTAAAATCAAGAACCGCGCTTTCAACGTTGGTGATCGAGTCCTTCTTTTCAATTCAAGATTGAAGATTTTCTGAAAGCTCAAGTCCCTACTGGTCCGGGTCCATTCACTATCGCTAAGGTTTATCCTTATGGTACCGCTGAGTTATCTCAACCCGATGGTCCTAATTTTAAAGTGAATGGTCATCGAGTAAAGCATTACTTTGGAGAGGACATCTCTCCGTGGTTGTCCGGATCTACAAACATTCCCCATGAACCAATGAATGCGGGATCGAGTCAAGCTAGTGACTTCGGAATCAAAACATAAGACGCACCATATGGGTTTTCACCCATATTTCCTCTTCTTACCTCCTTTCTACCACCCTAGTGGGGGAGTTTCCCATGCTGTTGTATATAAAATCATGTTCTAAAAAAAAAAAAAAAAAAAAATCTTCTAAATAATGGCCGTAGTATTTCCTTTTACGTTCTTTGTTTCGGCATAACCACGGTGACTTTGAATATTGAGGGCAATATTCATTTCTATGTGGTGATGAGTGTCTAAATACTCATCATTTTGTATAATCTAAACTGCAAAATCATCTCGAAAACACTCGTAAACACATCAAAATGATCAAAATATCACAAATCGTTGTTTTATGTGTTTTAAATGCAAAATATCAAAATCGATGAAAATGTATCAAGTTTGCAAAATTGGCGCTTTAGTCCCCAAGTTTTAAAAGTTGTCAAATCTAGTCCCTCGAATTCAAAATGTGGAATTTTATCATTCAAGGTCCCTCAAGTATTCTAAGTTGTTAAAATGATCCTTGAATGATTCTTTGGTCAATTGGCAAGAAAGGTCCCTAAACTTTGAAAATTGCAAAATTAGTCCTTGGACCTTTAAAAATGGATTTTATGCAAAAGGGTCCTTGTTCTATCAATGTTTGTCATGTTTGGTCCTTGTGAGAAGTTTGGAAAAGTTCATTTTCAGTCCTTGAAGTTTGGATAAATTACACTTTTGGTCCTTGTTGTTACTACTTAAACCAAACGGACACTTATATATATCCATATCCAAACCCCAAATCCAATCCAAGGCCCAAACCCAACCTCCCCAAACCACATGACCCGACCCTTTGATATTAACCCACCCACCCGGTCAACGAAAGTCAAACCAAGAGAAAACCGCAAAAACCACTACCACCGTAGCATCTCCTCTCCCAAGCTCGATATTCAAAACCGTGCATGGTTTTCCCACATTTTCAACAACCCCCATACTATGTCCCTCCACCTCCTCTAAACAACAAAACCTTTAATTGATTGAACCAAACCATTAATGATAAAACCCGCTTTGAAGAAATTTGGCGCCAAAATCCAAGTGGACGGTTATGATGAGTTCTAGTGATCCAATGGCTCGAATTTGGTGGGAAAGATTCGAGGTCATCAAGGAGTGCAAAAAGTCTATAAAGGAAGAGAGATGCAATGTATCTTAGTATCTAGTGTAATTTTTAATTTTCCTGTCGCTTTAGTTAAAGTTCAATTTCAAGTATGTTTTAATCTTTCCAAGTCTTTTGTTTAAGTTATTAAAAGTATTTGAAACCTTTTTCGCTTAGCAATTTCAAGTTTTAAGTTATAAATTCAAGTTTATGCAATTTTTCATGTTCAAAATCTCATGTTGATTCAAATGTTGTTTTTAGATGTTTGTATGGACTAAATAGATCACATAAGCTCCTAGAAAGCTTAATCAAGCTTTTAGATACATTAAAAATCGCTTTAGAATCAAAATCAAAAATCACCAAAATACAAATTAAATAGTTCAAAATCAAAAATCACATGAAAATGGTGTACACAAATGGAGCAGGTGAATTGTGGATGGCCTTGGGTTAGAAGCTTTGTGGAAAGCTATTAGGATTGGTCATTGGTCATTGGTTCTTGGTTTGCGCTTGAATACCCATTTGTAAGCTTTTTAACCATTTTGGCATTTCACCGTTGAAATTGTTCTTTAGCTCTAATTTCTGCTTCTTATTGTTACTAGTTATAATTAAGTGTATTTAAGCATTAAAATCAGTTAGTTGTTCTTTTAAATTTGTAGTTTGCAAAAATTTCATTTTAACAGCTAAAATTGCATAATCTCATTTCTTAGTTTTATGTTGTTATCACTGTTGTTTCAAGCTTATTTAGTCTTAATAAATGATAATATGAGGTCCGAAATCAAGTTCATGGTTTAAATTTGTGATTTGCTTTGAAAAGTTCTAAAACAAGAACAAAAGGGTGTTTGGTTTAACTTGTTTAACTGTGATCAAGAGTTGTTTAAGTTGTTGCTTTCTTTGTTCTATGTCACTTTAGTACCTATTATCTCAAACAAGTCAAGAAAACAAGTTGTCTTTTGGTTAAAAGTCAAAATCTCATTTGATCCATCTCTTGTGTCCACTGTTGGATTTTTATGATCCATGATCATGATTTTGTGTTTATAAGTTGTTAATCTTGCTCAAATCAGTCTTAACATACCTTAATACAACATATTCAGTGCTTAGAATCAATCAAAGTTCATCTTGGTCAACTTTTAGTTTTGAACAAAAGTCAAATTTCATTGGGTCGTTTTTGAATAAAAAGATAATTTCACCGTGGGTTTAATAATAAGTTTTAGCTTATAAGCTCTTAGGGTATTAAAGTTTGGTTGCTAAACAAAATACAAAATGCTAGTTCTCTGTTTCTCGCTTTTTAAGTGCTTATTTCTTGGCTTATTTTGGGTACCTGTCTCGAAAAGCCCCTGCAGTACGCTTGATAGGTCCATTTTGATAAGCTTGCATAGAGCTTATTAGTTGGTCAAATCTTGTGATCTTTGGTTCTTTGGAAAGCCAACCTGGTCATCTTGAAGTATCAAGCTTAAGTTTTCACTTTGGAGCTTGTTTGCTAGGTCGCAAGTAGCTTCAAGCTTGTCCCATTTCGTGTTCTACAGCCAAGTGCTTATTGCTTTTTCTAGCTTATCAAGATGCTTATTTGTGTGTTTTAGCTTCATTTCAGTTCATCTAGCTTGTTTGCATCTTATTTGAGCTTTTGTTTCAAGTTGTTAGCTTGTTTGAGCTTATTTCACCAAATAAGCTCATTAAGCTATCTCGTTGGTCTCATAAGCTTCTCAAAAAAGCTTATTTGTGGTTTGTAAAATTTTGTCTTTGTTAAAGTTTCATAATATCAGTATTAAAGTAGTTTTCAAAAGAAAATCCGAAAAAGATCAATTAAAAATCGTGATAGTGTTTATTTAATATTTTTTAGCTTTTTGATTTTTCTTTTCATCTTATTAATAAGCAAATCTTGTTTTTCTATTTTTCTTAGTTTTCTGTCATCATATAGTATTTTTAGAAAAGTTTCATATTTTTCTCTATCTTTTTAGTATTTATTATAATTTTAATTAGTTAAAAATAGTAATTAATTAGTAATAAATAATTAAAAAGCATAAAAAATATCTTTTCAGTTTTAAAATTAGTTTTATCATATTTTAGATTTTTCCAAGTTAAAATTTTATTTTTCCAAGTTTATTTTATATTTTCTAGTAATTAAGTGTATTTTAAATAGTTATTAATTAGTAATAATTAAATAAAAAGTGTGAAAAATATATTTTTAATTTTAAAATTAGTTTTATAGTATTTTAGATTTTTCTGAATCATAAGTTTATTTTTCTAGCCTTATTTTGTATTTTCTTCTATTTTAGAGTATTTATTAAATAGTTAAAATAGTTTTTAATTAATAATAATTAATTAAATAGTGTTAAAAATAATTTTCTTTTTCTAATAATTTTCTTTTATTTTTAGGATTCCAAAAATGTTATTTTCATATTTTTAGGTCTTTTATTTCTTAGTTTTCACTTTTTATTTTGTACGTATACGTAGTTTTTAAACTTACGCTTACGCTTTCTTTCATCCGATTGTTGTGCTTTCCTAATCTGATCCATTCCATTCCAATCAATCAAGAGTGTAATATTTCTAATCAAAACCTTTACGATCACTATCCTTAGTGATCACTCTATCATCCGAGTTTGTTTTGACACACCATCGAGTCTCCGGGACTAAACGACCCGGAATTCATTATATTCTCCGATCTTCATTGTATTTGTGTTTTAAGCGCTTTAAGTCTCATACGGTTAGCCATTCACAAGTGGCTAGCTTGTGTGATTAGACTTGACTAGTTTAGCACAGATCAAATTTTACGCCACGGGGAGGCTTTAGCGTGTTTTAGCCATTTTCGCACCCATTCTTGCACATAACCCATCATTTGTAAAAGTTTTTGTAAAGTTATAAGAAAATCAAAAGTTCATTAGCACTTTTCCTAAAGTGTTAAAACACCAAAAAATATAAAACAACAAAACAATCGTAACGCTTTTCTATCTTGTATTGTCTTTAAGGTGATTCTTAAAACAATACGATTTGGTTAAACGAGACGATACCAAAAATATTGTCCAAAAGTTTTTGAACCCATCTGCACAAATCTTACCTACGCCTTTTCAGTGGTACTTAATATATACATAAAATCAACCACCGCAAATCAAGGCAAAGGCACTACCTAACTGGGGTGCGACCATAATAAGTTCCCGAACATCGATTTAAAACTTGCCTTTGTGTCACTTGTGATTTGGTGTACCTTTTTCAAAGAAGCCATTTCATTTGTGATTATTGGTTAAGTTCACTTGTGTTTTGCCTCATTTGTTTTGAAAATTGATTTTATACTTAGTGCATGCGCACTGCTCTTCCAGCTTCTACAAGTCCACTTTCTCGAACTTGGAAACATTCCTCGAGACGAGAGGACGCTCACCTCCTTCACCGTGATCGAGGAACGCCTACCACCACCACCTCCGTCGAAATGGCGTAAGACAAACCCATGAATGAGCTTCTCCAAGCACCCATCGAGGGTTACGGAGATGCCATTGTTGTCCCAAACCATCGCGGTCGACACTTTCGAGCTCAAACCGGTTGCTTAATCTAGTAACCCAAAGCCAATTCTATGGTTTTGAGCGGATGATCCTCATGCACACATTCGATGGTTTAACAAGATAGCATCTACCATCAAGTACAAGAATGTCCCACATGAAGCTATCAAGCTTCTTCTGCTCCCATTTTCTGTAGGACAAGCCCGAATTGGCTTGAGAAACAACCCCTCGCTCTATAGAGACATGGGAAGATCTTGTCACCAAGTTCGTTAACGAGTTCTATCCTCCATCCCGAACCACAAGTCTTAAGAATGAGATAATGAAATTTTCTCGAGATTTGATGAATCATTCGGGAGGCATGGGATCGTTATAAAGAGTTGCTTCAAAGTGTCCGCATCACGGTTTTACCGAGTTAATGCAAATGGATACTTTCTACAATGGTCTCAATCGCACCAATCAAGACTCTTTGAATGCCTCCGCTGAGGTATTTCTGAGCAAGACCACAAAAGAGGCCTTGCAAATCATTGAGAACAAATCTCAAGTCCGTCCTTTCGAGCAAAGACATATCGCCTCATGTCGGACCTTCTTCTTCTTCATCCCCGTGAGTACATCTAGCACCGATGCTAAGATTGATAAACTCACGACATTGTTCGTGCTTTGGTTCTTGCTAACCAAAGAAAGTCTCCTTCACTCGACACCAACACATGTCAAGTGAAGAAAGTTGAGAGTTGTGTCACTTGTGGTGGTCCTCATGCTTACTACAATTGTACCGCCACCGATGGTAGTCCTTTGAAGCCAATGCTCTAGCCGGTAGTTCACAAAAAGGAGGTAATCAATACCGCCCTCAAATGAACCACACTACCGTGCTAACACTAATCGTGCACCACCCGGTTTTAACCAAAATCATAACATGCAAAACCGAATCGAACCAACCAAGAATGAACCAAGGTTATCAAAACCAAGGTAATTTCTATCCTCGACCCAATCAAGGTTTCCAACATCAAGGAAACCTTCATCAAAACAATTTCAATCGAGGGAATCAATTTCATGGGAATATGAATCCTAATCAAGGGAATTTTGGCTATAATCAAAACATACGGCCTCAAATTGTCCCTCCAGCCCTCCCGTCATTACTCCTCCAGACCATCATCCGATGAGTTATCAAGCAGCTCATGAAGTCCCAAGATGAAATGAACAGTTGTTGGTCACCGATTGTCGATCTTAAGAAGTCTTTAAATGATCAACCCTGCCTCGTGAAAACTTCCGAGCAACACGATCGCTAACCCGAGGGGCGATGCTAAGGCGATCACAACCGTAAGTGGTGTTTCATATGATGGACCCGCTGCCCTACTACCTCTTCTTCTTCTTCTCCCCAAAGGTAGTGGAAAGTGAACCTCCAACACACAATGGACCCACGACTCCAATGCCTCCTCCTCCGTGGCAATGAGTCAAGTTACCAAGGAAACAACGGACAAAGTGCATTATTCTAGCCCACGGCATCAAGACACGCCCTACCTTCTGTAGTCCAACCTCAAGTGGTCCGAAACCCAAGTCAAATCAAGGAGTTGTTTTGAACCTCCTATAGCTCCTGCTGAGAATCGAATCCAAATCTTCTATTCCTTACCCATCACGCTTGAATGAGCAAAGCTCCGTGAAAAAGCTAGTCATCAAATGGATAAATTTTTCCAAATTTTCCAAGAGTTACACTTTGACATAAGCTTTGCGGATGCTATCATGTTGATGCCCAAGTTTGCATCGACTCTCAAACACATGTTAAGCAATAAGGAAAAGTCGTTTGAAATGGCAAAACTCCTCTTAACGAGAACCGCCAGCAGCTATTCAAAGAAGCTTCCGAAAAACTTGGAGATCCCGGAAATTTCTCTTACCTTGTGTATTCCAGAATGGTTGAATGCTTTGCCCTAGCAGATCTTGGTGCAAGCATAAACCTTATGCCTTATTCAAGATGGAAGAAACTTTCTTCCGAACTTACTCCTACATGCATGACTCTCGAGCTTGCGATCGTTTCCATATCCCGTCCTCTTGGCATTGCCGAGGACGATTTGTGAAAGTAGGAAAGTTCCATTTTCCACCGACTTCGTGGTTGTTGATTTTGATGCCGATCATCGGGTTCCTCTCATTGTTGGTCGAGGATTCCCGAGAACGGGCCGTGCTCTCATTGATGTATTTGAGCAAGAAATCACATTGCGTGTTGGTAATGAAGTCACACCTTCAACCTTGACCAAACTTCGAGGTACTCCGCAAACTATGATTCCGAATCGGTTAACCGAATAGATATCATTGATGTTGCTTCCGACGAGTACTCTCAAGAAGTTCTTGGTTATTCTCATAATTCGTGAGTGGGATTCCACCACATCTTCTCAACCTATCATAGCCAATTCTACTCCTTCTCTCACCCGCTTGAGGGAAGCGACTTCATCTTAGATGAGATTGAAGCATACTTGGCTAGTGATTCTGCTCCATGGGAAATTGATCACGCCCAATTGATATTGAGGGGACATACTTTATTGAGAAGTTGCTCAATGATGATCCATCATCAACCCTCACCCTAGTGATTCAATTCCTAATGAGATTAATCAAATGAGATTAACTGAGGAGATATTCTTCTAAAGAAATTGTCAACCGACACTTCTCCTCCTCTCCTCCCATCAAACTTCATAACAAGGAAGTCAAGTCATTGAGAAAATCAAGAATTTCCGAGGTTGAGCTTAAGGACTTACCTCCTCATCTCGAGTATGCATTTCTTGAGGGTGATGATAAATTACCCGTCATTATTGCTCGAGATTTGAGTAAAGATGAAAAGTCGCCTCATAAAAATCTTGAAGTCACACAAGCAAGCAATTGCTTGGAAACTCTCCGACATCAAAGGTATCAACCCCGAGTTTTGTACTCATAAAATCTTGATGGAGGATGACTTTAAACCAGCAGCTCAACATCGAGACGAGTGAATCCAAAAATCCATGATGTTATCAAACAAGAGGTTATCAAACTTCTTGATGCAGGATTGATTTACCCGATCTCGATAGTCCTTGGTCACCCCAATTCATTGTGTTCAAAAAGGGTGGCATTATCATTATCACAATGAAGATAACGAGTTAATTCCAACTCGATTGGTTACGGATGGCGTGTTTGCATTGACTATCGTAAGTTGAATGACGCCACCAGAAAGACCATTTTCCTCACCCTTCATGGACCGATGCTTGAGAGATTAGCAGGGAATGAATACTATTGTTTCCTTGATGGTTTCTCGGTTACTTTCAGATCCCTATTGATCCACGTGATCAAGAGAAGACCACATTCACTTGCCCATACGGAACTTTTGCCTACAAACGTATGCCTTTTGGCTTATGTAATGCTCCCGCACGCTCCAACGATGTATGATGGCCATTTTCCACGACATGATCGGGAAACAATGGAGGTGTTTATGGATGACTTCTCGGTCATTGGGGATTCTTTTCAATCATGTCTCTCCCATTTAGATAAAATGCTTCAAAGGTGTGAAGACACCAATCTTTGTCTAAACCGGGAGAAGAGCCACTTTATGGTCAAAGAAGGCATAGTCCTTGGCCATAAGATTTCAAAGAACGGGATTGAGGTAGATAGAGCAAAAGTTGATGTTATTGCTAAGTCGCCTCATCCTACTACCGCCAAAGGTATTAGGAGTTTTTAGGTCATGCCGGTTTCTATCGAGATTCATACAAGATTTTTCCAAAATCGCCCCATACTATGACCCATCTTCTTGAAAAGGATGCTCCTTTTATCTTCTCACCCGAGTGCATCATAGCTTTTGAAACATTGAAGAAAAAGCTATCAAGCACCCATTCTCGCTGTTCCGATCGACTTTGCCTTTTGAGCTCATGTGCGATGCAAGTGATTTTGCTATCGGTGCAGCCCTAGGGCAACGAAGAAACAAGCATTTTCACCTATTCACTACGCAAGTAAGACTATGATCAAGCTCAAACTCATTACACCACCACGTAAAAGAGCTATTAGCCGTGGTGTATGCATTTGAGAAGTTTCGCCATACTTAATCTTGACCAAATGCGTAGTGTATACGGATCACTCGGCTCTTAAATATCTCTTTGCAAAACAAGATGCAAAGCCGAGATTGCTTCGCTGGATTCTCCTCCTCCAAGAATTTGATATCATTATACGTGATAAAAAGGAGCCGAGAATCTAGTCACGATCATCTCGTCTGCATTAGAAAACCCTCACCAAGATGTTTTCGAGAAAAGGAAATAAATGAAACATTTCCTCTCGAGACACTCAATGCGGTTTCTTTTCGTGAAATTCTACCACCCCATGGTTTGTCGACTTTGCAAATTACCATGCGGGTAACTTCATTGTGAAAGGGATGTCGACCCAACAAGAACAAATTCTTCAAAGATGTTAAACATTATTTCGGGACGACCCTTTCTTGTTCAAAATCTGTGCGGATCAAGTCATCCGACGGTGTGTTTATGGACGTGAAGCTATTGACATTCTCACGCCTTGCCATGCCGACCCACCGGGGCCATCATAGTCCAAACTACACCGCCAAAAGGTGTTTGATTCCGGTTCTATTGGCCCACAATCTATAAGGATGCCCACGATTTTGTCAAAACCTCGACGCTTGTCAACGCCATGGAAATATATCTCAAAGGAATGAAATGCCACAAAATGCCATTCAAGTTTGTGAGATATTTGACATATGGGGTATTGATTTTATGGGGCCATTTCCATCTTCTCGTGGTAACAAGTACATACTCGGGTCGTTGACTATTTGTCAAAATGGGTTGAAGCAAAAGCTTTACCCACCAATGATGCCCGAGTTGTTGTGAAATTTTGAAATCTCTTTGCCGTGTTTGGAACTCCGAGAGCGATAATCGCGATCGTGGTACACATTTTGTAATGACCAATTTGAAAGAGTCATGCAAAAGTATGGTGTTACCCATCGCCTCTCTATCGCATACCACCCCAAACAAGTGGGCGGTGGAAGTTTCAAACCGTGGTATTAAAAGGATCCTTGAAAGGACAAGAGGCGAAAATCGTGCATCCCGGTCGGATAAGCTTGATGACGCACTGGCCTTCCGTGACACTTTTACAAAACACCCATCGGGTGTACTCCATACAAGCTAGTGTACGGAAAGGCATGTCATCTTCCGATTGAGTTAGAGCACAAGGCATACCGGGCCTTAAAGCATGCAAACTTCGATATACGAGACACCGGTGATCATAGAAAAGTTCAAATGAATGAATTAAATGAACTTCGTGATCAAGCTTACGAGAACTCTTTGATCTACAAGCAAAAGACAAAGAAGATTCATGACTCCAAAATCAAGAACCGCTTTTCAACGTTGGTGATCGAGTCCTTCTTTTCAATTCAAGATTGAAGATTTTCTGAAAGCTCAAGTCCCGCTGGTCCGGTCCATTCACCATTGCTAAGGTTTATCCTTATGGTACCGTTGAGTTATCTCAACCCGATGGTCCTAATTTTAAAGTGAATGGTCATCGAGTGAAGCATTACTTTGGAGAGGACATTCCCCGTGGTTGTCCCGGATTTACAAACATTCCCCATGAACCAATGAATGCGGGATCGAGTCAAGCTAGTGACTCGGTAATCAAAAACATTAGCACGCACCATATGGGTTTTCACCCATATTTCGCCTTCTTACCCCTTTCTACCACCCTAGTGTGGGGAGTTTCCCACATGTTGTATATAAAAGTCATGTTCTAAAAAAAAAAAAAAAAAAAAAAAAAAAAAAAAATCTTCTAAATAATGGCCGTAATATTTCCTTTTACGTTTTTTGTTTCGCATAACCGCGGTACTTTGAATATTGAGGGCAATATTCATTTCTAAGTGGGGGGAATTCTCACGAATTTCATATATTATCTACCCAATTCCCCGCTTTTGGCCAAAATTTTTTTTTGGAGTAAGTGTTCTACACTTACTCATCTTGGTTATCATCCGCCATGTCTCAGAAGACAAAAGGATTGGCTAATCCAGAGCAAACGGCTCTTGGTAAAGATTTCTCAAACCGCTTATATGGCTTGCAATTTGCCCAAAATTGTATGGTTCTCAACTCACCATATCCTAAAAAGTGAAGAGTTGGCTAGCCCGCAAGGTTATGGCTTGTGGTAAAGGCAAGGAAAATCCATAATTGGTATTCACTCACCAAAGATAATTCGATAATTTATCTAAGAGTTGGCTAGTCCGTATGGTACGGCTTCGTAAAGACACATCAAACCGTTATATGGTTTATGATTTGCCAATAAATCATTTGGTTATCGTTGTACCAAGGTTCTTACTTGAATCAAAACAATTGGCTACTCCGTAAGTGATGGCTTTTGGTAAAGAGTTTTCAAATCCATCAAGTTTTTCAAATCATTGCTAGGGACTAGCAATATCTCAATGGGGGATTGATGAGTGTCTAAATACTCATCATTTTGTATAATCTAAACCGCAAAATCATCTCGAAAACACTCGTAAACACATCAAAATGATCAAAATATCACAAATCGTGTTTTATGTGTTTTAAATGCAAAATATCAAAATCGATGAAAATGTATCAAGTTTGCAAAATTGGCGCTTTAGTCCCCAAGTTTTAAAAGTTGTCAAATCTAGTCCTCGAATTCAAAATGTGGAATTTTATCATTCAAGGTCCCTCAAGTATTCTAAGTTGTTAAAATGATCCTTGAATGATTCTTTGGTCAATTGGCAAGAAAGGTCCCTAAACTTTGAAAATTGCAAAATTAGTCCTTGGACCTTTAAAAATGGATTTTATGCAAAAGGGTCCTTGTTCTATCAATGTTTGTCATGTTTGGTCCTTGTGAGAAGTTTGGAAAAGTTCATTTTCAGTCCTCAAGTTTGGATAAATTTACACTTTTGGTCCTTGTTATTATACTTAAACCAAACGGACACTTATATATATCCAAACCCCAATCCAAGGCCCCCAACCCACCGCCCAAACCACCCGACCCGCCCTTTGTTATTAACCACCGGTCAACGAAAGTCAAACCCACTCAAACCACAAACAAAAACCCCAACACTGTAGCATCTCCTCTCCCAAGCCTCGATATTCAAAACCAGCATGGTTTTCCCACATTTTCAACCCCTCTCTCCATACTATGTCCCTCCACCTCCTCTAAACAACAAAACCTTTAATTGATTGAACCAAACCCAATTAATGATCAAACCCGCTTGAAGAAATTTGGCGCCAAAATCCAAGTGGACGGTTATGATGAGTTTGAGTGATCCAATGGCTCGAATTTGGTGGGAAACATTCGAGGTCATCATGGAGTGCAAAAGTCTATAAAGGAAGAGAGAGATGCAATGTATCTTAGTATCTAGTGTAATTTTAAATTTCTATAAGTCGCTTTTAGTTAAGTTTTCAATTTCAGTGTATGTTTTAATCTTTCCAAGTCTTTTGTTTAAGTTATTAAAAGTATTTGAAACCTTTTTCGCTATCAATTTCAAGTTTTAAGTTATAAATTCAAGTTTATGCAATTTTCATTGTTCAAAATCTCATGTTGATTCAAATGTTGTTAATAGATGTTTGTATGGACTAATAGATCACATAAGCTCCTAGAAAGCTTAATCAAGCTTTTAGATACATTTAAAATCGCTTTAGAATCAAAATCAAAAATCACCAAAATACAAATTAAATAGTTCAAAATCAAAAATCCATTGAAAATGGTGTACACAAATGAGCAGGTGAATTGTGGATGGCCTTGGGTTAGAAGCTTTGTGGAAAGCTATTAGGATTGGTCATTGGTCATTGGTTCTTGGTTTGCGCTTGAATACCCATTTGTAAGCTTTTTAACCATTTTGGCATTTCACCGTTGAAATTGTTCTTTAGCTCTAATTTCTGCTTCTTATTGTTTACTAGTTATAATTAAGTGTATTTAAGCATTAAAATCAGTTTGTTGTTCTTTTAAATTTGTAGTTTACAAAAATTTAGTTTTGACAATTAAAATTGCATAATCATCATTTCTTAGTTTTATGTTGTTATTGTTGTTGGTTCAAGCTTATTTAGTCTTAATAAATGATAATATAAGGTCTCGAAATCAAGTTCATGGTTTAAATTTGTGATTTGCTTTGAAAAGTTCAAAAACAAAGAAAAAAAAGGTGTTTGGTTTAACTTGTTTAAACGTGATCAAGGTGTTTAAGACAAGACCATTGCTTTTGTTCTATGTCACTTTAGTACCTATTATCTCAAACAAGTCAAGAAAACAAGTTGTCTTTTGGTTAAAAGTCAAAATCTCATTTGATCATCTCTTACTGTCCACTGTTGGATTTCATGATCCATGATCATTGATTTTGTGTTTATAAGTTGTTAATCTTGCTCAAATCAGTCTTAACATACCTTAATACAACATATTCAGTGCTTAGAATCAATCAAAGTTCATCTTGGTCAACTTTTGGTTTTGAACAAAAGTCAAAATTCACTGGGTCGTTTTGAATAAAAAGATAATTTCACCGTGGGTTTAATAATAAGTTTTAGCTTATAAGCTCTTAGGGTATTAAAGTTTGGTTGCTAAACAAAATACAAAATGCTAGTTCTCTGTTTCTCAGCTTTTTAAGTGCTTATTTCTTGGCTTATTTTGGGTACCTGTCTCGAAAAACCGCCTGCGTACGCTTGATAGGTCCATTTTGATAAGCTTGCATAGAGCTTATTAGTTGGTCAAATCTTGTGATCTTTGGTTCTTTGGAAAGCCAACCTGGTCATCTTGAAGTATCAAGCTTAAGTTTTCATTTTGAGCTTGTTTGCTAGGTCGCAAGTAGCTTCAAGCTTGTCCCATTTCGTGTTTATCATAAGTGCTTATTGCTTATTTGTAGCTTATCAAGTGTGTGTTTGTGTTTTTAGCTTCATTTGAGTTCATATAGCTTGTTTGCATCTTATTTGAGCTTTTGTTTCAAGTTGTAAGCTTGTTTGAGCTTATTTCACCAAATAAGCTCTTAAGCCATCTGTGGGCCATAAGCTTCTCAAAACAAATTATTTGTGGTTTGTAAAATTTTTGTCTTTGTTAAAGTTTCATAATATCAGTATTAAAGTAGTTTTCAAAAGAAAATCCGAAAAAGATCAATTAAAAATCGTGATAGTGTTTATTTAATATTTTTAGCTTTTTGATTTTTCTTTTCATCTTATTAATAAGCAAATCTTGTTTTTCTATTTTTCTTAGTTTTCTGTCATCATATAGTATTTTTAGAAAAGTTTCATATTTTTCTCTATCTTTTAGTATTTATTATAATTTTAATTAGTTAAAATAGTAATTAATTAGTAATAAATAATTAAAAGCATAAAAATATCTTTTCAGTTTTAAAATTAGTTTTATCATATTTTAGATTTTTCCAAGTTAAAATTTTATTTTTCCAAGTTTATTTTATATTTTCTAGTAATTAAGTGTATTTTAAATAGTTATTAATTAGTAATAATTAAATAAAAAGTGTGAAAATATATTTTTAATTTTAAAATTAGTTTTATAGTATTTTAGATTTTTCTGAATCATAAGTTTATTTTTCTAGCCTTATTTTGTATTTTCTTCTATTTTAGAGTATTTATTAAATAGTTAAAATAGTTTTTAATTAATAATAATTAATTAAATAGTGTTAAAATAATTTTCTTTTTCTAATAATTTTCTTTTATTTTTAGGATTCCAAAATGTTATTTTCATATTTTTAGGTCCTTTTATTTCTTAGTTTTCACTTTTTATTTTGTACGATACGTAGTTTTTAAACTTACGCTTACGCTTACGCTTTCTTTTATCCGATTGTTGTGCTTTCCTAATCGTATCCATTCCATTCCAATCAATCAAGAGTGTAATATTTCTAATCAAACCTTTACGATCACTATCCTTAGTGATCACTCTATCATCCGAGTTTGTTTTGACACACCATCGAGTCTCCGGGGACTAAACGACCCGGAATTCATTATATTCTCCGACTTCATTGTATTTGTGTTTTAAGCTTTTTAAGTCTCATTACGGTTAGCCATTCACAAGTGGCTAGCTTGTGTGATTAGACTTGACAACAAATAATTAAAATGTTCCATTAGTAAGTATATAAATGTATATATACTTATTTAAGTTGACACAAAATGGTATTGTCAAAACCAATATTAGTTTATTTATTTTCTAATTGTATTTAGAAAATACTTGAGTTAATTTTGGAAACTCTCAAGTTTATAGGTTGACCAAATGATATAGTAGTCCTTGTTTTATTTGTCAAAGTTTGTTTTAATATATATAGTTCTCGACTAGAGATCTTTACTGACATGTATATATATATGTCTACCCATTGTCGTTAATCATTGTTATAGTGTGCCAAGTTTTTAAAACCTTTGTTGTCTCATATATATGTAGGAAAAATAGTTTTTGCACTTGTTTACTTGGTAACTCGCGTAAGCTTAAATATAACTTATGTGATATATTTTGTGTATGCGTATATAGACTTATTCGTCGTTGAATAACTGTCTTACGTTTAGATCTTTACCTCGTGAGTTAGCTCATTTCACTCAACTGGACACTCGAAGACTCGTGGGCTGTGGCCCGGCGTTGGTAGCAGTTGGGTACCCAGTTTGGGTTTGGGCCCAAACTAGCTAATAACTCTTTTAATGAGACCAAGTTTTATGACTTGGGGCATGGCCCATTGTGACTTACGAATGGAAAAAAAAAGCAAACAAGGCTTGACCAACATGTATCATTACAGGTTTGTTAACCAATAGTTTGAGGTGTTACTCATTCCAGTTGTTGTTGCCAAAAGGATTCTCAATTTAGTTATAGGAGTTTAACATAAGTTACATGACTCGAAGTGTACTTAGTTTGTTCACGCTCTAACTTATGATGTCGAGTCTCTCGACTAGTGAATACGATTCATCACCATGGTACTACCAAGATGTAGTTGTCGACTCGTTTTCGTAGTCTCAAGCATATCTATTTTGATGACTACTAAGCACTTATTAAAGATAAACTAACAAGGGAAGATGACTAAGTATGAGACTTGACTCGAACGAGATTCGGTTATCATTATTAACTAGGACATGAGAGCAAAAGGGTGAAGGTACCTCTTGTTAGTAGAGTACTACTCGACTTGGTTCTAATCGTCAACCATTTTACTCTTACGGACTAGACAAGTATAGATTCTCGAAATACATTTTAACACATGAGCACTCTCGACTCGGGTTTCTCCCTAGGCGTACATAGAGGTTTTGACACATGGTCCACCTCTAAGATTTGAGTCACAAGACAATGGAAGACTAGCATGTTTCTCATGTCCAAGCAAGGTTAAAAATTAAGTTCGACATACTTTTAAATGACATGAATGTCGACAGGAATATGTGAGTCTCGACATGGTTTTACTAGTAGACTTGTAAAAGTTTGACTCATCTATCTTGTTCTTGTTCCTAACTCGACAGAAAACCAAATGGACCCTTTTTCGCAAATGGCCACTTAAGACTAAGTTTCCATAGTTTGTTTATCAAAACGCAAGTATTATAACATCAAAGTACCTAGTTACATAGTCAAATTACCAAGTTCCTATAAGACTTACTCTCATTTCCTTGGCTCATTTATCTCGACAGAAATCGTTTTAACCATAGAATGATCAAATCAAGTTTCAAAGTGACAAGTTTATACTCATATTGCAAAGTTGTACATTCTATACTTACAAACTTAAATGAAAACAAGACATCACAAATTAACACTTCATTATTAATGTTTACATTACAACGAAATCATGAGGAAGGGAAAGACCATGAACCTTATCAAGAATGAGATGTGAAAACGTTGATGAAAGCTAAGTCGAGGGACCCCACACAAATCAAACCCGTATACCGATTCCGAGCAAACCCAACAACTTCTTGATAACCTTGAGAATATTACTCTCTTGTGGTGTGTTTGAGTTTTGATTTGTGGGTGTCTTTGGTCTCTCAAGTTGCTTAAGAAGAGGTTAAGAGAGGAGCCTTTGACCACCTCTTTTCATCTTGAAGTTTTGTTTGAAGCCAAAAATGGCTTACTTCCAAGACCCACGAATCTTTGGACATAAGAGATATAGTGGTGAAAGGATTTTACTTCTCTCTTGTGATTTGCTTTGATCCTCCTTGGATCCCTTCGAAAATAGTGGCGCATCTATGGAGATTTGGGAAGCAAAGTTTTTCATGGATTTGAGTATGAGAGAGACGAATATGTTGGATGAAGGTGTTGGTTTATCTCCTTTTAGCAAGATTCGGCCTAGGATGGGAGTACAAGCTAGAGGTTGAAGATGGATCTTGATATCTTTTGCTTTTCTTGGTCTTTGGTTTTGTCGTGAGTGGAAGAGTAAAACAAGGAGGTTGTATCTAATTTTTATAAATTCATTTCTTGTAAATGTATAATAAGTGTTATAATAATAAAAGTCTAAAATGGTAAGGTAAGTAAATGTAAGTAAGGTAGGTGTAATGTATACTTATGATTATTTTGTGTAAGCATTTGTATGTGGAATAATTATTGTATAAGATGTATGCATTTACATTATAGTTATGTATGTTTGCACTTGAGTCTTATAAAGTCATTGTTTGAGTGATAATGTGTTTAAGTATTTTGTGTCCCGCGAAGTCATATTGTGACCAAGGTATCATTGTTTGACAACTTTTATCCGTGGTATTTTATTGTTACGTGTCTGAAATATTTTATCTTTGTAATATTCCAAGTTTCGGACATTTGTTAATTGTTTTAGCGAGTCCTTATCATAGTGTCGATGCAGCGTGCGAGGTCGGTCCTTTGGAGAAAACGAGATACCCTCTCGTCTTATAATTTAAATCATAAGACAAAATAAAATATTCATAAAATGATATGAATGAAAAGTGATGCGATTACCTCTCGTATGCGAGTTAACTACTCAAATGATCGCAAAGCTTGTGTATGCTTAATGACTTAGGCTTAGTAATAATAAATTACTAATTATCGCTTAAATTTTAGTGAAAATTTACCGTGTGTCACAATAACACACCACAAAAAATATCACACTCACTCATAAAACAACAAAAAAAATAAAAAAATGTGCAATATGGTTTCATTGGCGATAGACGAATGACATGGATGGGACGGTGCACTATAGCATGCCATTGGGGGAAAAATGTTAGTGGCGTACCATTCCATTCCTACACCTTGCTCTCTAAAAATATGTGTGTGTGTGATTGTTTTAGGTACGGTTAATATGATAAATAAGACACCAAAGCTTAGGAATGTCCATAAGACGAGTTTAGGTGAGGCGGCCATCTATTATTAAACCCCATGAACAAACCTTACCGCAAAATTGCCCTAATATGAAAAAGGTGCATTATATACCCTCCCCTCGGTAACAAGCCTTACCATCATTCTGGTACTTAACTTACCATTCATATAAAAAGTGAAGACGTACCCTTCGAATGGACGAATCCTATATCTTCATATTACACATAATTCTACGCTAAAGACTAAAGTGCCGACATAAAGGTAGACAAAGGATACCATAAGGGAATCCGCCAACCTTCACCCAAAACACTCATAGAGTCTAACCTTTGTCAAGGTACAAGACTCACCTTTGTCAACATACGAAACCTACTCATGACATAGTTCAAATCCTATGCTCCATCAAGGTTCGAAGCCTAACCTCCGATCTCTACCCATGTTTTGGTTGTTAGGGAACGTGGGTATGCTCAAGAGCTAGTCAAACAAGAAAGTGGCTTTGTAACTACTATGATCTGGTAACTGCCTCCATATCTCTATCAGGTTAAGCCTATAAATAAGGAGGTCATCATAAAGGTATGTAAATTAACTTAACCCATGAGATATGATCTTCTCTACCTCAATACTTTTACAAACATAATCCCCATGACTGATTCTCACACGCCGGAGGCGGCTCGATGGGGATTCCCCCCCAGGCTTGGTCTAACGTAGTGTCTTCTATTTCTTATTTTTAGGTTATCTTGTACCACCTCTGTTCTCCCCGAGTAGACGACCCTCCTCACACAGTGAAGAGTCAACAAACACCCGAAAAAGAAACTTTACCGCTTCTAGCTGTAAGTGCCCCATCTTTCTAGCCGTACTTATAGGTCAAAGAAACGAATCGGTGGGTTACACTTGGCAAAGGACCATTGGGTCAAAGTGCGTTTGATGGGGCGCGTGGAACTCACCCACAAAGACGCGAGTATAGATGAAGTTGTTTTATACGTCACGTACAGTCGAAGGGACAAATCAAACACACCTCTCGATAAAATTTAGGATGACAAAGTCTACAGTCGAAAAAAGAAACACGTCAAAACCCAATGATGGTGAATAAACCCAAAAATGGAATTTCCTACATTTTCCATGCAAACATTGAATACTCATATTTCCCAACGCAACTTAAAACCTTGATCGAGGAAAAAATATCCTACACCCAGTCATCATCATGAAAAAAAATGATGACATCAGCCTAGAAACAAGGAGACTGAGAGCGAACCCTAGTAGCGCAACACGGACTGGAGGGACGCAGTTGAAAAGTCAAGCATTGTGGAGTCCCAAACCTTGGATCTAGAACACTTAGCTTGTAAATGTGTAGTTGCCTTGGATAGTTCCAAAACAAAAATGAGAAACTTTGTTGTAGATACACACAAGTATGCGTAATCTACTTGAATGCACTTAGAAGATTAATGTAAAACATAAATGTAACACCAACAGCTTCAATATTATTGATTAATAATACGAGTACTCTCCTAGTACTAGGGTTTACAACCTTGAAGCTTTTCTTAAGACGGCTATAGTATTGGTATATGCTTAACCTAGTTAGGATCTCCTTTTATACAATAAGGAGATCCCTTACAGAGATAACTATGCATTAAGTATATCATATCTTCTATTGGAATAGAAGATATGTTGTTACAAACCTTACACGACATACTTAATATAGATCAATACAAACTCAACACTATCAGTACTAACTAGTTAATACTTTTCTAACACCACTATCAGTACTAACTTTAATACTATAAGTATTAACTCCCATAAGTGAATTTCCCAACAATCCTCCCTAAACTTGTGATTGGGTTTCAGAATCACAAGTTTCTTCAGTCCTTGAGGATTCTTCCAAACTCACTTTCCTCTGCTAGGTTTTCCAGCTTGGTCAAATATTTTTATCAGCAACTTCTTAGCCATTTCAACTGCATTTCCCATCCTTAGCCCAAAATCCAGCATTTGTAGAAGAGTTCCAAGTGAAAGTGGGTAGGTTCTTTCAACCAACATATAGATATCGGTTCCATTGCATGTAGTGACCAAGTGCGGTCCACGGGGAATCCAGAAGGTCCAACCGAGAGCTTCATAACCGTGTTGGAACTTCCATTGTTCTCTGTTGGATCGGGTTCAAATATGTTCAAGTTCATAGAGTAGCTCCAGATCCTTATCATTATCTGGATCTCTGATCTTGAACCTGTTTTTGACTAACTCCCAGAGCTTAAGCAAATCATCTCTGTCAATAGATGCAAATAGATCCACTAAGTACAAATAAGCACTTGTCCTTCCACCAGCTCTGTGAATCCTCCAGTGCCTCTTTCCATCTTCAGTGTAGATATCCTAGTTGAGAATTGGGTATCTGGTATTGATAGGCTCTGAGTATAAAGCTTCTTCCGAGCTTCAATTAGCATCATCTTATTGAGCTCTTCTTGATGAAGTCCACCTTCATCTTCATCGAGGCTTTCGGTCTTTTAGGTGCGATTGAGAAGCTCCTACTTGGATGGTCTTTTGTAGCTTCCAATAGGTTGTGACCTCTCAACAATATCATCATCTTGCATAGGTCTGAAATCCAAAAATCTTCTTTGAATGGTGTTAGCAAGTCCTTGAAGAGTCTCCCAAGACAGTTGATTAAGATGCTTCAGTGTTCTCCTATCTTCACCTTGATATCTGATGTACTTACAGAGATACATCTTTTGCTGACTCTTGTTTGGAGGCTTTGAGGCTTTTTCAATTTCTTTTTGCTGTCTGAACTGACTTTGTTTTCTAGCCAAAATCTCATTTGAACAACCGAAATGCTTCATTGATACTTGTACCGATCTTGTTGCGACACTGTTGTACCTCCTTGGTTGCTTCTACTTTGGCTCTCATGTCATCCTATGTTTTCCAGTCTTCATCCAGTTTAGTCAGTCTTTTCTTTTCTTTCTCTGCAGCTTCTTTCTGCAACTCTTCCTCATCCCAATTTCTTTCTTCTTCTTTGGTACTTCCACCAATATGCCCTTGCCTTTATCTTTGGGATCAATCTTTGGAGCTGAGGAGGTTGGTGATGCTGGAACACCTCCTTCTTGAATAACAACTCCCTTTTCTTTAGGCTTGGGTGCTGCTGACTTGGTCTTCTTCCTTAAGTATAAAACAATAGGCTTCTTGTAAGTATGAGAGATAGGAACAGTTTTCTTCAAGCTCTGAAGTCCCAATACAACATGTTTCTCTCTTTCTTCTTCATCACTATCTTCATTAGGAGTGGTAGTGATGGTAGTGGCCTCTGTTGTTGTTGCTTGTTGTAAATCAGTAGCTATCTGGACAATTGGGCTTAAGACTGATTGTAGAACACCGGGAGTACTAACCATAGTACTATCAGTACTAACTACAACACTAACAGTACTAACAGGGATAGTACTGATAGTGCATGTATGGCGATCTGTACTTCTTCTTCATCAGCAAAAGGACTTTGAAAAGCTGCACCACCTTGCCATTGACCAAATTTTTACCTTGAATATCAGAACTCCTCCCCTGTTTGGTAGAATCCTCTGTTGAGGTACTAGAGACTCTGAACTTGGCCTTTCTTGGGTGAGATGTAGTGACTGGAGATGTTTCTGGTGAGGCTTGCAGAGAAGCTTGACTGATGCTCTATCTTTTCATCTTTAGGAGCATCCTGGTATGAACTTTTCGTGACTTTCTTTTGTTCATCCAAAGCAATCTCCAGTGTTCACCTTCGCATAAAAATCAGACAATTCCGTCATATCCTTAAGTGATAAGTCGCCTCACCACTTCCACCGTGTTACTGCTTGAGAGAGGTGGGTCATTGAGCAATTGAGATGCACTCCAGGCCTAGCTCGAGCGGATACACCCCCTTTTAGCCTTTGCTCGGGTCCACCACAGGAGTGCTCACTAGGTGTTGGCATGGGTTGGGTCTTATTTATGTTACCACTATCCTCACCGACTTCTAAGCTTGGTTGAGTAGTGGCGACCTTACCATTCTATCTCCTACATCAAGCGAGATAGGCTCATCTCGGTACAATGTTGGGAGGAGAATAGGCTGTCGTCCCACTCTCCCATGCGGAGTGCCTACTTGGTGATGAAAGTTGTTGATTGGGAAAGTTTTCACCATCTGTGGGTGTGTGTTGGGAGCCACCGTGCTTGATGGTCCTTCACCCTCTGCAATAAGCATATTAGGAAATAATGGCACTACAACCCCACTATATCCTACCACACCTTAACATATTAGAAAACACTTTGGTCATGAGTATTTTTATGGATAAATATTTTGTGAGGTGCAAGTTTTGTCTTTGAAGATCCAAAATATTTGTATAAACTGGATACATCGAAACTTGGTTTTGCTAATCGCATTTTTAAGCATACCCTCAAAATATAGTTTGAAAAATTGAACACCACACTGTTGCAAGGCGATCAAGGCCGTGGCTATGTTTGTGGGAAAAGCATCCCACCGGTCCTTTGTGGCTCAAGCAATGTAAGAGGTATGAATTAGAAACCTCCATTGTGAGAAAAACCGACTTTTGTGAAAGTTGAAAGTATTGTTATGTCTATACCCAATCAATGAGAGTTGTTCAATTATTTCGATGGGTGGCAAAGTGCTAATACCTTGACATCTCTAAGATGAAGATGTTCTCTTAGAGAAGCTTGATAATAACAATTTGTGTGCCATCCATCGCGCCAATTAATCGTTGTACCCTTCCTCGGTTGTTGAGGCAATAGCGGTTGCCAAAACTTCCCGATAGGGTACATAAGATAGTAGGGTTTAAGAGTAAAGCAAACCCGATGATGCTTACATTTAGAAAAGCTACTATCTCGGTGAATTCTTCATTGCCTTATGGAAAGTCCAAGCACGCCACCATGTTGTGCTTATCGACAAAATCAAAAGGAGCCATGAGCAATAAGAATGAGGTTAGTAAGGTGGGATTTAATCGCAAAATCCTTTAGTGAATTGTGGTGAAAGTATTTGAAAAGTTATGCAATATATAGAGAGTTGGAGAATTTTAGTTGAACCGCCTTGTAAATATTTATGGTAATAAGTGAAGAGAAACCAATTAGGAAACCCTTATATAAAGTAATGTATTTGTAACAACTCAATTTGCAAAAGTAATCATTGCATAATGACTTTTGGAATAAGTACTAACGGCTAGTTCATCAAGACTAACTATGCTTATCGAGACTAACTTATAACCATCATTATTAACTTTACCCATCGAGATTATCTCATTGTTTGGAAATTATAATACTGAAATCTCAATTTGAAGGGATTAAATGTGGTGACAGACATTTAATCAAGGTCGGCCTTACATGGCCTCTGGTTTGGTGAAAACCAATGGTTTCGATGCATAGCCTGTGATGGATAGTCCCATTAAAAGGGCCTTCTTGACGGGGTTTCGGCGGCGTGGCGGTGTTGCCTCCAACACAAGTGTTGGATTCACGGTTGCTCATTTGTTCTCTAAGCCGGATGCCCTTGGGTTAGTCACACTATATGTAAACATATAGAATGGCAAAGAGTGGGTTAGTGCAGAATGACCCGACTAACTAAAACCATCAATTCATGTTCATTAATACCACAAGATGCCACATAATGCTTTGGCGTCACTAAATCCAGAGTTACAGTAAGTTCCATCATGTGGTTGCATCAGAATAAGCATAAGTGAGAGAACCACACTTGCTGTAACAAGCAGTCACCAAATTCCATCCATACTGCTTGTGCTAAACCTGAAAAGTTAGTCCAATACCAAGAAAATACAATCCAAGAGATTTTCTTGCCAATCCGTATTAACTTAACACAATCAGTATTAACTAGATAACAATCAGTACTAACCACTAGTTGACAAGACTTTACAAAAAAAGAGAGAGATAAGACATATTATGGATGAAGCATCCCAATACTTGTGACCAAGTACTGAAACCTTCCCAATTCAAAAGCTTTTGTTAAAAGATCTGCAACATTAAACTCAGTATCAATCCTATCAACTTGAATGAGTTTCTTTTCATTGCACTCCCTTATAAAGTGATGTCTTATCTCAATGTGTTTAGTTTTAGAATGAGCAACTGGATTTTTTTATAATATATATAGTACTGTTGTTATCAATGTAAATGATAGTGCCATGAAATTATACCCATAATCAAGCATCGATTACGAATCCGAGAACTTGACCACATCAACTTGCAGCAGCCTACATATTCAAATTTTAGTTGTAAAGTTTGCCACAATGCTCGCTTCTTGCACCGCCATGAAATCAACATGTCACCAAGAAACTGACATCCTCCTGTGCTATCAAGACTTGCCCAGCATAATCACCGTCGAGTAAGCTACGGATCAAAGGGAGAGTCCTTAGGATACCAAAGGCCTAGGTGAGCATGGCCTTTCGGATATCTAAAGATTCTTTTAACAACATGCATGTGAGAAAGCTTTGGAGACTTGAAATCTTGCACATGCACACACCGCAAACATAATATCCGGTGCGGAGGCGGTCAAATACATCAATGATCCAATCATTTACCTGTAGAGATGCTAATCAACTTCTTCACTGTAAGATATTAGTTTTCACTTACACATCAAACCATAACATCAAGTTGGCGTATACGTGGAATTCTAGAGAGAGAAAGTTAGAGGTTTAGGGAACTTAGTGAGAGAAAGTGAAAGATATTATTATGAGCTCCAACTCTCTACCTTGGGAGGTAGAGTATTTATAGTCTTACAATAAAACGCCACACAACGGGTCAGGATCGTGCATACGATGGGTAAAGACCCGTCATCCTCCACGGTGTTACTAAACTAAATACTACGTAACTTAAAATAACTACGACTACGAGCTTTCTAACGATTACATATACTTGAGGTGACCGACACTTTAATATCCGAATTTCTAATTCCTAACAATCTCCCTAAGGAGGTCACCTCAAACATATACTAAAATTACATTGAATACAAATGGATATTTCATTAACAATTGTTCTTGCATTCTTGATGTAGTACTTTGCTCAAGCTCGTAGTCATAGATTCTTCTCATTGCATGTTTGGTTACTCGGTGGAGGTCTTTACCGATCCACGTGATAATAATTTTGAGCCGACTTTTGAGATCATCGCTATATAAAAAATCTACGAGACATCCATTGTGGTGTTGGAATTTTGTGATGTTGTAACATTCGGACCGACATGCTCACATTCGGATCATGATATCTTCTCATCGAGTAGTGAAGCTTCGTTGATTCATGATATTGGCGCACAGAAGCGAAGCATGGAGTGAAAATATCGAGTCATTGATGCACTTATCATGATTTCTTTTGAGATGAATGTGTAGTGTGAGCATGCGGCTATCGATTGACCGCTTCATTCGATCACCGCAAGCGTAGAATGTACCGCATAAAACAGCTTAGCAATAAAGCACACGAAAGTGTCTTTGATCACTTCGTTGAATTAAGGTACACGCCCACGGTTCCCGTTGATCGAAGACAAGCATCGCTCGTGATCGGTAGGATTCTAAGAATCTCCTTGACAGGGTTTCGCGAAATGTTCTAGATGTTCTCAAACCGAACATCTCAAAGAAGACAACACGGAGTGAGTGAACCAACAATTTAAGGCCATTGATTGATGAAAGAGATTTGAAAAACAATCGTGTATTGCTCAATAGAAATTGTTTTGCCATACAACGAAGGTTTTAATGAACATCAATTATCAATCATAAAACACCTTTTGATTTGAAATATCCGTAAGCGGTCGATTTGCTAAAGAAAAGAGTTTTAAGCACATAGACCGGTTTTCAAAGGTATCCGTCAATCCATAACTCGAACTAGGATTGATTCAAGAGATTGAATCGCCCCATTGTTTCTGCTCGGTTGTCACATGGTTGATCTATATAATAGATCTCACATGCCACCTACCAGAGCTTGTTTGATGTTGGCTCGGAAGGTTTTCCATCTTCACCGTGAATATGTTCACATATCACTCGGATGTTACGCAAAACCACAAGGATAATGCGTATGACTCAAGATATAATCTCTCTTTCCATATTGTGTGAAATGAGAGTCTTCATTGAAAGTGTCCTAATGAGATTTATTGATGATCTCGTGGCTCTAGACTCAATTTGTGCATATTTGGATCCCGTGGGAGACTAGGGAGAGGTCTCCTTCTTCAATATCAACAATCTCTAAGAGAAAGTCGATAGATAATGTCGGTTCCCATGAGAATGAAACAAGTCCTTTTAATAGGAACTTGAGTGGTTTGGAAAGTTGAAGTGCGGTCGTCCACCGGGTCCATGACGTCTTGTCTTCAATACCGATGTTACCATCGAGAGCATATGAATTGAACCCGGTTTACGCCTAAGGTTGAATAAATGGAGGGCTATTTGTTTTCACCCTTTTCTCATTCAATTCTTTTAATTCTTCAACCCCTTCATTGCTTACCGAGACTTCATAGCTAGAACCTTGTTGGGTTTATTCCAAGACTAGTTCGGTCTCGATCGCACTCTTCCCATATCTCATTTTTCTCCTTTTATCGTCATACCTAAGAACTCTACACTAACTAGTGGATAGTCCTCGTTAGATCCTTCCGGTTCTGGCGGATCATGGGAACACATACCTAACCTTATCATCCTTATATCACCGCACATAAAGTAAAGTTGGTCGGTCTATTTGGTATTGTTCATCCGCCATTGGAATCAATTGAAAACCATTTGAGAATCACTCCGGATACTTGTGATATAATATCAAAGCATTTTGTACCGAATTGTTTTGATCATTTTAGAACGAGAACTCCCCTCAACATGTGCATCAAATATTTGAAATCGTTTTGCACATGGAGGCAAGAGAAAGAATTAACTTCTTTGATTACCATTTTCTAAAAATATCAACATCGCTTCCTAATCAAGACAAGTAGATAAAGCATTTTGGGAAGGATGAGATTTTCATAATTTAGCTCCCCTCAATATGTGCCTCGAGATTTGAAAAGAGTTTTGCACATACTAGAGGAACTCACACATGAGATGAGTGATCACGTTTCAAATCATAGGTTTAAGATAGATGCTCCCCTCAACATGTGCATGGAAAATTTGAAATCGTTTGTCACATGTGGGAAGGATAGTATGTACATCCTTATAAAACCATTCTTGAATTATCGGTTTAAATCCAATTTAAATCACACATTCTCCCCGATCACAATTATCAAATCATTTGAGATTTGTGATCTCGTGATTAAATTGATTTTGAAAGCTTTAAGGGAATTGTGACTTGATTATGAAAGCGTTTTAACGATAAGGATCGGATTTAAAGACTTTAAACTCCATTGGTAAAACATGCATGAATATCTTTTGAAAACAATTTAATGCCAAATAACTTTTAATTTAATTGAAATCATTCTCCCCTCAATCAATGACATAGGTTGTTGATTGAGAGATTGATATTTTGACCAATAAGTCCGATGATTATCAAAAATAGAGTCCGAGTTATTTTTCAAAACAATGTGTTTCAAAGCAGATAACATGTTAATAGAATGAGAGCATGGAATTTGGTTGATAAAAGGCTTTTGATGAATGTTCAAACAAATTCTCAAATCTTGAAAACATGAAAAGCATGGCTCTGTTCTTTCTTTAAAAAGCGGTTCTTGCTGAAATGACAATAAACCATATTTTTCTCTTTCTCCCAAAATATTTTTGATTTTGATTTTTTTTTTTTTTTTTTTTTTTTTTTATATAAAATTCGAACAACATCTAAAGTCCCGTGTTATTCTTTGAATGACAACATCAAGACCGTAGATATTATCGAATCGAGAGAAACATGACAAAATGACAATATTTTTGAAGATTTTTCTAATTTTCAAATTTTATGGATTTTGAAAGTTTTATATTTTCTATTTGATTTTTGAAGGTTTTATAATTTTGTATTTTGTTTTTCAATAAATATTTACAAGAGATAGATGAAGATAAACCTTTACTCCTCGTCTTCCTCCCGAAGGCGTTTGAGTGTTCGGTTGAAGGCTTTTCAAGCCAAGGCGTGGAAGAATAAACTCAAAACGTTCTCTTGGAAGAGCTTTGGTGAAGATGTCGCTAACGATATTGCACCTCACAAAATAGAGTTCTACCACACCTTTTCCACTTGTTCACGATGAAATGATATCGAATGTCGATATGCTTTGCTCTTGAGTGTTGAGCGTTGTTGCATGAGAGAGCAATAGCACTTTTATTATCACGAAGACGGAGGATTTTGTTGAATTCAAAGCCATAGTCGATAAGCGAGATCTCATCCATAAGATTTGAGCACAACAGGATGACATGGCTATGTATTCACCTCTGAGGAAATAGAAGTACTCATTTGCTTCTTTGAAGACCGACTCACAAGTTTATCACCAAAAACCGAGCACCTCCGGATGTACTTGACGAGTATCTTGACACCGCATGATCAAGATCTGCATAGGTCGTTAGTGACATACCGGTGTCCTTGGTACCAAAGACCCATATTGATGGTTCCTTGGAGATACCGAAGACCCGTTTAACCGCTTCAAAGTGCTTTTTAGTAGGCTTAGCACGGTATCTAGCACACATGCAAACATCGAACAATAAGTCTCGGTCTACTAGTCATGAGGTACATCGAGGATCCAATCATACTACGATATTTTGTTTGGTCAATCATGATCCCCGAGTGGTCCTCATCTAGTTTGGTTCGATCAATCATGGGAGTGTCAACGGTCACTTGAATCAAATCCAAATTTCTTTAAGATCTTAGTTGCATATTTGGATTGATTTATAAAATGCCTCCGGGACTTTGCGAAATTTGTAATCCCAAGAAAATGACATTTGTCCCATCATTGACATTTGAAATTTTGAACTCATTTCATTTGAAAACGATCACATTCCATTGGGTCCGCCGAGGCAAAATAATATCATCAACATAAATTTGAACATGAATTAAATGTTTGCGACGACTTCGGTGAACAATGTTGGATCAATCTCCTTTGCTAAATCCGGTAGATAGAAGAAACTTTGTGATGTATCATACCATGCCCTTGGAGCTTGCTTTAAACCGTAAAGAGCCTTCTTCAAACGATAAGCGTGAGTAGGATGCTCTTGATTCACAAATCCTTCGGTTGGTGGCGTAGATGACTTCTTTAAGATCTCCGTTCAAAAATCTTGTCTTTACATCCATCGATAGACTATCATGTTCTTACTAGCAAAGATTAGCCAAAAGATTCGATTGCCTCGATTTGAGCAAGCTGGAGCAAAGATTCTTCAAAGTTAATACCCTCCTCTTGACGGTATCCTTTAGCAACTAATCAAGCCTTGTTCTTCAACACATCACCATGCTCATCAAGTTTCACTTTGAAGATCCATTTAAGAGAAATAATCATAGCACGATCTGGAGCGGTACTAACTCCCATACATCAAGTCGATCAAACTCATGAATTTCATCTTGCATGGCATTGAACCACTATCTTCATTCATGGCGGTTTTAACATCTTTTGGTTCGATCTTAGATAGTACGGAGTTGAAGAAGCACCATAAGGCATCGGTTGCAAGTTGTTTCCGTGTTGATACAGACGAGAGGGATTTCCAATGATGTTGTCTCTTGGATGATCGTGAGTCCATTTTCTAAGGTGTTCATGTGGCGATGAGTTGAGGGATGAAGCAGCAGTCGATGTCTCCTCAAGAAGATGGTTCGATGAAGATTCGAGAGCAAATATGTTTTCAAATGGAGCATCTTGATGGTAGCAAAGGGATTAACTTCATCATTGATGCGAAACATTTCCATGATGTACATTCAAGAATGATGATTTGTTGATGAGATCGAAGGATCGCAGCGCGCTTCTTGACTTAAAGATACCGAGGCGAGGATTGACTTCATTCACGGGAATATGAGCGACCTCTGTAGTAATCGACACCTCATTAGTACTTGGATCATAAAGTTCATCAAACATAGGATCAAACAATTTCTTTAAATCATCTTCGATGGAGGTACATATGGAGTTTCTTGAGAAGAGTTTGGAACAAGGGATGAACCAATGGGATGTTTTTGAAGTCGGGTCTGAATGGATTGTCCAGAGCCATTTGACCGGTCGACTCATCAAGCGTAACGTGAATTGTTTCCATTATATTTCGGGTTCTTTTGTTGTAGATTCGGTATCCCTTTTGTTTGGTGCATACCCTACAAATACTCCAATGTCCTTTAGCTCTAAGTTTGCCTAAGTCTTGTCCTCATTAGTTGGATAACACAATGCACCAAACACACGAAGGAAAGAGATTAGGTTTTCATTGTGGACAAGTTCATATGGAGTTTTTCCATGAGCAGGTGAATCGTGGAACGATTTTGTGTGTAGCATGCGGTGGCAATAGCTTCACCCGAGAAACATTGGAACCTTTGAGTAAATCGGCATTGTTCTAGCGGCTTCTACAAGAGTTCGATTTAGTCTTTCAACTACACCGTTACGTTGAGGAGTTCGTGGAACACTTCTTTGATGGTGATTCAACGCTTTCATAAAATTTCTTGAGTTGTTTGTTGACAAACCGGTACCATTGTCTATTCTTATTATTCGATTGTTTTGTTAAGTCGAACTGCAATTGTTGATGAGTTTGATGATGATATCGGAGATTCATCCTTTGTCCTTAAGAACTTGACCGGTGAATCTAGAGTAATCATCAACCACAACTAACACATATTTCTTCCCAAATATATTCTCGCACCTCATTGGTCCATAAATCCATGTGAATCATATGAAGAACTTCGTGATGAGTTAGTAGGTTTGGGTTTATGGGCATACTTCTTGCTTTTTCCCAATTGACATCTTGAACAAAGATGATCCTTTTCAGACTTGAGTCTAGGTAAACCTACAACTAAGTCCTTTCTCGGAGAGATCATTGATGGTACCAAATTTCAAGTAATTGAGGCAGCGATGCCATAACCATGACTTTGTTTTAGAGGCCTTTGACAAGAAGCAAATTGGAAGACTTCATCATATCTTCGATAGAGATGGTGTATAGATTTGAACCACGTGAACCTCTTAAAAGTTCCTTACCATCAAGTTCTCTAACGGCGGTATGTTTTCAAGGCTACTTCTAGATCGAATCGCAGAATTGACCAACAGAGAACAAGTTGTGACCAAGACCTTCTACATAGTAAACCACGGAGATAACACTTTTGCCAACAACATAGTCTCCATAACCCATAATAGCACCGAAATGATCATTCCCGAATCTAATCGTCCGATGAATTTGCTCACGAAGTTCATGAGCCGTGACCGGTCGCCAACATATGCTTGGAACGACTGAGTCCGGTACCACGAGCGATTTGAACGATCTGCGGTTGAACACAGACAAGAATGGATAAGCGGATAATTGGGATCCCCATGCAAGAATGGGTTCCATTTGGTTAGTAACAATGGTTGGAACACCCACATCGTAAAAGAAGCATTCATATCGTAAATTAAGGCACTGGAATCATTGTGAATAGATGCGGTACTAGTGTCTCAGATAGCCACTGCTCACGGTGTGCTCACTTCTTAAGGAATAGTTCTACCGGAGGCATCCATTTTCTAGTGGGCATTGTCGATTATTCTTATGACCAACGCTATCCAATAATAGCCTATCTTACTAAATGTTCTTCCCGTGGGTTTCCATTTGTTTTCTAACTTTCTTCGTTTTACCTTTTGCCTTTTTAGCATGAATTTTAGCATTAACAACATTAATCGGACAATTAACATCATTAGGCAAAACATTAACACCACATTCATGATTAGAAACATAATTCAAGCACATCAATACAAGGTTTGCAAATAGTATCGAAATTGAATTAATTACAATGCGCCTATGGCTAATACTAGAATCAACACGATTCGTTTTATTCGATTCAAGCTTAAAGTTCCTAGATTGTTCTTCTACTCTTTCCAAAGGCACATTCTTAGCTTGCGAGGTCCTATCATTCCTTGTATTGTCTTGAGACTTTGACCGCTCCCTTTAATGTCACCGATTACTCTGTAGAGGAATGGGAACATTAGTTGGTTTTACTATTCTTTGCATCACTGTTTAGATGTCTTTGGGATCTGAACTACATGCAGCACACTAAGGTTCACTTTCTTAAAACTAGAAGTCTTGGGATTTGTACTCCTAGAAGGCACACTTGAGTTCTCTTTCATAGCATTGATGATCCGGAATCGAACTACTTAAAGGCACACTAAGGTTCACATTCAAGACATTGGGCATCGAATGAATATCATACTTGGCATTAGGCATCGAACATGGAATCAAAGGATTAACTCTCTCACCCAAGGACTTTGGGCATATTGTGATCAAGCATTCTAGGATTTCTTGAGATCGTTTGGCATATAAGCATGCATGTCCAATTGCATTATCATGAGGTTTCTCTAACTTATCCTCTTCAACAATCTCACGCAGACATTCTAGGCAATCCTTAGGGATGCAAGTATGTTTGAGCGACAAGTTTGTTGTTCTGAGATGAGGAGGACATATTTCACAGACAAAGCATATTTATTACAAGAGTGAACCTTTGATACACCATTCTCCCATTGGTCATTGGCATTTTCCCTTTTACGACTCTTGATTCTCAATTTCCTTTTGCAATGAAGCTATTTGTTCGTTATTTTTGTTACGAGTGACCTTTATTGATTCAAATAACTCATTGAAATGACGTTTAATCTTTCATTTTCTTCTAGAAAACTTTCGCTTTCCTTTTGTAATGCATTTACTAGGTTTTGAAGATGAAACGTTTGAGAATTCGAGAATCTAAAGGAGGAGGCATTTGGGAGCTGTCATATTGTTCGTTTGACTATTTAATTGAGAAATTTGGGCTTTCAACCTTCGATCGTGTTGCAATGAGCTTGAATGCATTCATCACGTTTGTTAATTTGAAAAGCGCATCAAACTCGGAGCATCGAGGATGTCTTGATATTTGAAGTTTTGACATTTTCTTTAAGATGTTGATATTTTAGTTGTAAATTAAAATGCTCAACTTCTAGTTTAGAAAAATGTTTGACCAAATTGTCGTGATCATCCATTTCAATTTTCTCATTTAGTTCGAATTAGTTTTTCAAGCTCAATGACACGATCATGGGAGACTTTCGAGGCAACCGATAATTCATGAAATTTGGAAGCATTAATGGAACAATTTGTAGCGATGAAAACACATCTTGAGCAATACATTGAAATCGTGCTCTCATTTAGTGTATGCAAGTTCTTCCTCTCAATCTCATTATATTTTAGTGCTCGCTCATAGTCATTAACTTCAACTATCATTGCATCAAATTCCTTTTCCATTCCCTTAATATCGCTTTCTATCCCTTTTAAGACTCTCAAAGTGATCTTTTAGAAGTTTAAAGAAAGGCACGACCTTAGTTAAATAACATTCTTTCATTTGCTCAAAACCCTTTCTCCTTGATTATACCAATGGGTGTGATCCTTTTCTTGCAAGTTTTCTCAAAATCAACAAATAGTTGAAATATAACATATTGGCTAATTAAGGTCTTGCTTTTAGTGGCAATTGTTCTAGGAACAAGATGCATTGGTGTATTAGGAGGATACACAATCGCTCTAGGCATTTTCCAAAAGGGAGGGTTTGTTACAACAATATTTTCATTTACCTTATCTAAATCCATTTTCCGAAAACTTGTTCGGGAGTCAACAATGTCTCGAGGCTTAAACATGTTCAAGGAAATCCATTTTCCTTCTTGTAATCATGGGGTGTGATCTTTATTTTCTTCTCTTTACATTTAGGATCATCTAATTTCTTGTTCATCTTTTCCTAGTGACTTCATCGATTTCTTATCTTCCTCATTACACTCAACACAACTAGGTTTCGCTAGGTTTAAGGATTTCATTGCCATCATAAAGAACCTTATGAGCATTTCTAGCCCTTTAATGACCTCTGGATTTGGTTCCTCAACAAGGGAATGCTATGCTTATCGCTTAAGACTCTATGCTTAGTGATCATGTGAAGCGATCAATGGTGTTCCTTGTATGTACAACTTGTTTTCAAGTTTGTTTTCAAGGTTTTCGATTAGAAAAATCTTTCAAGAGTTTTGATTCCTTTGCATTAAATTCTTGCTTAAGCATTTTCACATTTTCTTGAAGTTCTTGTTTTGCTTAGCGCTTTAGAAAGCTTTTCTTGCAAGGAATTTAACTCTTGTTTTAATACTTCTTCTAAAATTACTTTTCTAATGATTATGCGCACTTGGTCATCCATTTCCTCGCTCACGAGAGGTCAACTCAAATTTTGCACGTTGTTCATAGATAGCAACACGCTCTTTATAGGCATTTAGTTCGAAATTACGTAATCATCGAGGCACATGCGGTGAATTCATCAAAACATGGTCATTGTTGATGCAGAAGATGCATCACTTGGTACAACTTTACTTTCACTTTGTTTCACATATTGATCATATGGGACAATATTGATATTACCCATATTTTCAACATTTGATTCAATAGTTTCGATTGATTGTATCGTCATGCATCATTGCACATCGACATCATCGATAGTTTTAATACCTACGAGATGAGTCTGTCTTTGGATGAGCCACTTGTGGTGAAGAAGAGACCTTAGGAGAAACCATTGGAGAAATGCTAGCCATAAAAATTGTGTGTGCGATGGGTCCATCATCCACATCGAGTCGTATGCATCACAATCGCCGACTTGAAAGGCATTCGATGATTGTGACCTATCTCCCGAATAGGCCGCTCATCCACATCTCGCATCATAGGTCTTGGCATTGCCTCGCCTAGAAGCAACAATTCCTCTTCATCCAAAGCGGCACCATTATCCCGAGCTTGTACAAGCAAGATCTTATCTCAAGTAATCGGCGATTCGTGGATGCTTTGGAGATGTCGCCTTGCAATGTGTCCTCACCACCACGCTTATAACATTTGATCGGCTTAGCTTGACCTTGATTACCATTCCTTCCTCGATTCGATTACCAACATAACCTCTACCACTCCACCTCTTCCCGATCATACTTGTCTTTCTGGAACTGGTTGCACCACGATCCTCCCATCTTTAACAAGAGCTTGATTGTGTGGGTTAGATGTCTGTTCGAGGTTGTTGTTGGTTTGTGGGAGAATTCATGTTTTGACTAATCGGAAGAGCTAGTTGATTAATGAAGTTACCCACGTGTGCATCTGCATCGACTTGTTTGAACATAGGATCGTGAATGAGTTTGTGATTACCATTTCCCATAGGTATGACTTGTGAGGCTTTGGTTGTGATTCGATGTTTGAGTAGAAGGCGCTTGAGTCATTAGGCAGCTTGTCTCTCCTCGGTTGGTTTTGAACCGATTAAGAATCATTTTTCAAACATAGCATGTCTCTCATTCGAAGGAGGAAGGCATAGAGTTGCTCATAGTTTGTATTCTTTAATCCTTTAGTGAGCTTCACGAGGTGACAAACTTGTGCCATTCGGGATTCATGTTGTTCACAAATTTAGAGTTCACCGAATGTTAGGCATAGTCATTCGATGTTCCTCATATCATTCACCAACTTATGAAATCTCACATAGTACTCATAGACACTCTCATCCGGTTTCATCTTGAAGTGTTCAAATTCATCATAGAGTTGTGATTCTCATCTTCCATAGTTAGTTCGAACCCGAGAGAAGCATCTTGACATTATCCCATATTGCCTTTGCTTCGTGTTGTGATTGATCGACTTGTAGATGTCTTTAGGAAGACCTTGAAGAACAATGTTAGAAGCCCCGATATCGACATCGAATCTCTTTTTCTCCTTATCATCAAGCTCATCATACATCTTTGGTCCGTCCATTCCGTAAATCGAGTTCCATCTTGAAAGATCAAGTACATCTCTAGTCGCCTCAACTCGATACGGTCCTTCATCAATGGATTTGAGAATGTTGACACCATTTTCCTTTCCAAGACAAGACAATCGATTCGTTGAGCCCAAGAATTGTAGTCGATTACATCGAGCATGGGTGGACAGTATTTGAACCACCGCTTGAACATCCTCGAACAAATGGAGATGATAGTAGGAACGTTGGTAGACATGTTAACAGATTGTACGGGATTTTATAACTCTATGATTAAACCGGAAATAGATTCTTTCACGGATTTTACTAAATCAAGAGAAAACCGTAAAAATCACCCAAGTCGCTAGAAGATAATGCACCAAGTCGCTAACACCTAATTCGCTATACCACCAAGTCGCTAAACAAAGGCAAGTCGCTAAATAGTAACTCGCTAAGCCTCAAGTCGCTAGCAAAATATTGGCGACAATTCGCTAATCAAGTCGCTAAAGATTCAAGTCGCTAAATAGCAACTCACATCGACCAAGTCGCTAACACTAAGTCGCTACCGTGGTGGAGAGTCCACTACTTGTCTTGTAAGTCGCTAGGCCTAAGTCGCTAGCTCAAAACGCAACTCGCTACAAAATTGTAAAGCAAGTCGCTACTAAGAAACAAATTCGTGAGGTCAAGTCGCTAGCAAGAAAAACAACACAAACATCACTTTTCAATCCAAAACAACCCAACCAAGATGATTCAAGCTTACCAAATGAAAACCTAAACACTTGTGATGATTCTAAACGTAAAAGTACTAACAAAATCCAAGCTTTAACACAAGAAATCAACCAAATGATGCACAAACCACTAAACTTTTCAAACTCAAAAACCACCTAAAACTACTAGAAATCTAAAGATGTGCAAGATATGATCTAACCATGGCTCTTGATACCAATTGTAAGATATTAATTTTCACTTACACATCAAACCATAACATCAAGTTGGCGTATAAGTGGAATTCTAGAGAGAAAGTTAGAGGTTTAGGAACTTAGTGAGAGAAAGTGAAAGATATTATTATGAGCTCCAACTCTCTACCTTGGGAGGTAGAGTATTTATAGTCTTACAATATAACGCCACACAACGGTGTGGATCGGGCATACAATGGGTAAAGACCCGTCCAGTCCTCCACGGTGTTACTAAACTAAATACAACGTAACTTAAAATAACTACGACTACGAGCTTTCTAACGATTACATATACTTGAGGTGACCGACACTTTAATACCTGGAATTTCTAATTCCTAACATTCACCATCAGCATCTGGAAGTAGTGGCTTGTTGTGCTCCATAGGAGTGCTTTCAATTTTTGTATTCTCATAGCCAAACTTCATCAAAATCTCTTTGGCATACTTATCCTGACTGATAAATATGCCATCTGTCTTCTTCTTGATCTGTAGCCCAAGAAAGAAGGTGAGTTCTCCCATAGAACTCATCTGAAACCTATCATGCATCAATTTTTCAAACTCTCTACATAGATCCTGTTTGGTTGAGCCAAAAATAATGTCATCTACATATATTTGAACCAACAGGATGTCATTCTTCACATTATTGATGAATAAAGTCTGATCAATCTTTCCTATTCTGAAGCCATTGCCCAAAAGATACTTGGCCAAAGTTTCATACCAAGCTCTTGGGGCCTGATGCAGACCATAGAGTGCCTTTTGTACCTTGTAAACTTTCTCAGGAAAGGTTGGATCTTCAAAGCCAGGAGGTTGACATACATAAACCTCCTCCTCAATCTTCCCATAAAGGAAAGCACTCTTCACATCCATCTGGTATACTGTGAAGTCTTTATATGATGCATAGGCCAGGAATAGTAGAATAGCTTCAATCCTTGCAACTAGAGCAAAGACCTCTTCATAGTCAATCCCTTCATGTTGTGTATACCCTTGAGCCACCAGTCTAGCCTTGTTCCTTATTACCACGCCCCTTTCATCCTTCTTGTTTCTGAAGACCCATTTAGTGCCAATAGCTCTCTTGCCATTAGGAAGATCCACAAGAACCCATGCATTCTGAAGTTTGAACTGGAGAAGCTCTTCTTGCATTGCTTCTACCCATGCTTCATCTTCAAGAGCTTTGTAGACTTTCTTTGGTTCTTCCTGTGAAACAAAGCAAGCAAAGAGACATGTCTGAGAGGAACCATGAGATATTTCTTCATATATGGAACTGAAGAATCCAGTCTCACTATGCTAAAATTTAGATCTTGTAGTTCTTTCAGCATTAACATCCCCAATAATATTTTCCAAGGGATGATCCTGATTGATTCTTCTGTGTGGTGTAGCAGGAACAGCATAAGATGAAGTTATATTAGTAAAATCAATCTCATCAGCTTCACCATAGGGATCAGGAACCTTTGTGTTAACTAATGGAAAAGAATGAGGACCATCAGTACTAAATTCTGGCTCATCAGTACTAACATGTGGCTTATCAGTATTAACCACATTAGTACTGATCACTTGAGGTTCTATCACTGTGTCATCTGTATTGGTTACACCTTCCTCAGTATTAGAATTATTTGTCTTTTGAGGCTGATCATCATCTTTGTTTGCCTCCCCTAAAGAAGTGCTTCCAACTGAGTTGTCCTTCTAAATGGGCAATCGGATGCAGTCATCATCATCATCATCAGAATCTGCATCAGGACCTTGCTTTTATCCTACATTAGTGTTAGAATCCACAGAAACATGCATATAGTTCATAGATTATGTTAGCATATCAATATCAAAAAGCCATTTTGGTCCTTGCCCCTCTACACTAGGTTTGTCCTCAAGAAACTTTATGTGCAGATTCTCCTCTATCCTTCTGGTTCTAGAATTATAAACCCTAAAGGCTTTACTATTCAATGAGTATCCAACCAGATATCCACTATCAGATTTTCCATCGAACTTACCTAAATGGTCAATGGTATTGAGAATAGAGACATGACACCCAAAAGGTTTAAGAAAGTCTAGTGTAGGCTTTCTACCTAAGAACAGCTCATAGGGAGTCTTGCCATGAGGCTTTACTATCAGTACCCTGTTCTGAACATAACAAGCAATTTAACTGCCTCAGCCAAAAATGTTGTGGGTAACTTGGAATCGCTAACATAATTCTAGCAATTTCAATCAATGTCCTATTTCTCCTTTCAAAGAACCCCATTTTGTTTGAGGAGTCCTAGCTACACTATATTCTCTTTTAATACCCTTAAGTTGATAGAAATCATTCATCACTTGCTTTTTAAACTCTGTCCCATTATCACACCTAATGATTTTAACTCTTTTATCAGCCAGGTTCTCTACTGCAGTTATGTATGACTTAAGGATTTTACTGGTCTCATCCTTAGTATTCATGAAGAAAACCCAAGTAAATATGCTAAAATCATCAGTCACAACCAAACAATACTTCTTAAAATTTGGGCTGCTAACAGAGGTGGGGCCAAATAAGTCCATGTGTAGCATATGAAGTGGTTGGGCGATAGAGTTAAAAACCTTGAGCTTACAAGAGGCTCTGTGTTGCTTCCCTTTGAGGCATGCAATACATGTCTGTTTATTTTCAAATCTTTTTGAAGGTAAACCTCTTAGAAGGTTATTTTTAGCTAAAAGATTTATTACCTTAAAGTTCACATGACCTAGCCTTCTATGCCATAACATAGATTCATACAAATAAGCTGTAGCAACTAAACATGTGAGGTTTTCTTTGGGCACTATGTTTTTTATACTTACACTGTACAGATTGGTTTTCCTAGGGAACTTAAGAAGCACCTCATCTTCACTAGGCAACTTAAAATTAGGAGATAAAACCAAGCAATCAGTATATGTGAATAGAACAAATTCTTCTTGTCACACATTTGTGACACACTGAAAAGATTGTATTTGAGTTCTTTTACATAGTACACATCTTCAAAGTCCAAATTACCAGTCTTGATTGTGCCTTTACCAGTAATTCTTCCACCAATTCCTCCTCCAAAAGAAACATATCCTCCATTCAAATCGGTGATGTCTCGAAGATAGGATAGATTTCACCATGTGCATGGAACACCCACCGTCTCGAATAGCTAAGATCATCATTGTTGTTGGAATGTCCTCACACACAAGATAAAGGAAATTAGTTCCTTTTGGGGACCCAAGCCATTATTGACTTGGATCTGCCTCGTGCATCAATGTAATCATATTTCTTGAGAGTAACTGATGCATTGTTGGGTTGAGTAGTCTTTCTAACCCAACAAGCTGAGGGCTTAACAACATTGCCCTTGATTCCCTTAGCAGCACTCACTTTAGAATCAGCAGATTTCATTTTAGGCTTAAAAGTATTAACTTTTGGCCTATCAGTATTAAGTATTGGCTCATAAGTATTAACCTTTTCTTGTAAAAATTGATTTTTTCATCATAAGATTTAAAGGTTTGTGTTGTTCTAACATGAAAGAGCCTTGGTGAAGTAGATGGTGATTTAGAAAAGTTTCCTGTGGGTCTTTCACCAAATACTTTGTGTGGTCTAGCAGTATTAACTGGCTTTGTAGTATTCAAAGATTTTATGCCCGTTTTAAGAAGAACTGCTCTTGGGGTCATGATGGGTTGAGGTCTCATGGGGTATTTGCATTGAGCCTGCAGATGAGAAAAACTTCCACACACAAAGAAAGAATTATCATACATGACAAATTCATCTCCTAGTTGCTCAAATTTTAGCTGGTTCTAGTTTCTTTTGCTACCTCTAGGAGTAGATGACCTGTTTCTATACATCTCAGCATATTTCACTAGTTTCCTAACCGGTTTGTCAGTTGGGTCTACAGGTTTAGTTGCCTGTTCTTGCTTTGGTTCACCAGTTTCTACACTTGTCTTTTTATTTTCAAACACATATACCTCAGGTAAGGAAGTGTCACTGGTACTTTCAAAGGTCTCATCAGTCTTTTCAGCCTTGGACCCAATGGGTTTACGGACAAATGTGGGTGCCTTAAACTCTTCTAAGCCAGTGTGTTCAAGGTCTATGCCAGGTGGTGAGGGAATACCTCTGAATGGTGGTGGTGGTGTTGTCTTATAACCCATACCATATTTGGCTTTGCCAATTAGTGCTTTTTCAAGGTATTTATCAATTCTCTTTGAGTTATAATGTTGTGTATCTTGAAGAGTATCAATGCTTAGTTCTATGTTGTCTTTAATTTGTGTGACTCTTTCAAGTTCTTCTTTTAACACAGTTATGGTGGTGTCTTTAAAAGAAATTTCCCTATTAAGTACAACAGTTGCTTCAGTAAACTTTGACTCATTTTCTTTATAATGCAAAATTTGTTTTTCTAAAACTGCTAAGCCTCTTTTATGATTTGCTAAATTATAACTGGTTTTGGAAAACTCTTCAGCCAGTTTATCATATTGAGTTTTAAGAGACTCATATTCACTTAAGGAGACACATGTATCTGAGCAATTTGATTTAGTAAGTACGTCAGATACCAAAGCCATATTGTTGGACTCTCCTCATCATCAGCCATGAAGCTCCAATCATACCCAGCATCATCAATAGCCGCCATTGCTTTAGAGGAAGAGTCATTGGTTTCACTACTCTTTCCCTTGTTCGTGGGGCTTCTACATTCCCTGGCAAAATGCCCAAGCTTGCCACAGCTTGTAGCATTCTACCTTTCCTTTGTCAAACCCAAGAAGATCTCCATCATTGATCTTAATCGCCTACCGCCTCTTCATGAACCTTCTTGCCCTCATACTAATCAAGGCAATGTTCCACTTGATATCCATCTCTTCCATATCATCCTCATCGATCTGTCTCAGATCATCATGGGTGATCTGATACCCATGTTGTTGCTCAGAGATGAAAGCATAGATTGTACTTTCATTGATGTATGTTGCTGTGGTAACTAAACAATCATAATTAATATTAGTACTAGAAGTACTAACACCAAAAATGTCCTTATCAGCACTAGTGACTGGATGAGCCACAAAAGCTATGTTTTGTGATCCAGCACTGGAAGATGTAGTTGTAGCTCTCTTCATATCTTGTTCAATCACCTTAAAGCTATTGAACAAATTGTCCAACCCCATAGTTTCAAATTCTGCTTTGTTCTTCCATACAATGACATGAGTGTCCCATTTTAGTGATGAAAGACTTCTAACAAACCTGAGATTGATATCCTCCTGAGGGATGTCCACACCCAATACAGCTAGTTGACTGATAAGCTTTTGAAGCCTATTGTAAACTGAGTCAATGGACTCAGATGCACCAAAGAATGAAGTTTTCAAATTCTTGCTTCAAAAGAGCTTTTTGAGTATTCTTGGTGACAGAGTTCCCACCAAATCTTGTTTCAATGGATTTGAACAAGGATTGAGCATCCTTGTGTTTGCTGAAGGTAAGTTGATGATCATCAGGTACTGCCATGAGAAGGAGACTTCTGACCTTGAGATCATTGCCTCTTAGAGCCATTTCTTCATTGGTGATGGGATCACCTTTGTTTTTAATAACAACCTTACCACCAACTTCTTCAGTGACAATGGATTTGTAAGAGTCTCCATTGATCACAATGTTCCACAGCTTAAAATCAAGCACCAAAAAGTACTGCTCTATGCGCATTTCCAGAGTTGATATTCATTTGGTCGCAACTTAAGAACTCGGTAACAAAGACCGGATTTGCTTGAGTCAAAATCCATTTCTTCGATTTGTCACACAGATCTTCTAAAACAAAGCTTGTGACACAAGCTCGATACCACTTGTGGAGTCCCAAACCTTGGATCTAGAACACTTAGCTTGTAAATGTGTAGTTGCCTTGGATAGTTCCAAAACAACAATGAGAAACTTTGTTTTAGATACACACAAGTATGCGGAATCTACTTGAATGCACTTAGAAGATTAATGTAACACCAACAGCTTCAATATTATTGATTAATAATACGAGTACTCTCCTAGTACTAGGGTTTACAACCTTGAAGCTTTTCTTAAGACGGCTAGTGTATTGGTATATGCTTAACCTAGCTAGGATCTCCTTTTATACACTAAGGAGATCCCTTACAGAGATAACTATGCATTAAGTATATCATATTTTCTATTGGAATAGAAGATATGCTGTTACAAACCTTACACGACATACTTAATATAGATCAGTACAAACTCAACACTATCAGTACTAACTTTTGCACTATTAGTAGTAACTAGTTAATACTTTTCTAACACCACTATCAGTACTAACTTTAATACTATAAGTATTAACTACCAGAAGTGAATTTTCCAACAAGCATCATATCATTAGTGCATGATCTATTACTAGACCGGGGGGACTTGATAATGTTTCAATATTAGTTGCCCAAGCCCACTAAATACACGCTCGAATCAAGCCCATTATCAAGGCCCATCAATAAACACTTGGTAGCGGCCCGACTTAAATCTCAGGCCACGTTAGGCATGTTAAAGCTCATCAGTCTATACTGAGCGCTAGTACCACTGCTCCCCAACTGTCACTAATGGTTAAGATGTACCCCCACTTTGTACGAGCCAAGTAAGATAGTCCACTTTTCCTTCCTTGTCTGCTCCTCGAATGATCAACATCTGGCTAGCAGACGTTGATCATCCCACACGGGTTTATGCCTAAACCCTACTCGCCTCTCTACAAATAGAAGGCAACACACATAACTTCACAAGTTTCGCATACTTGGGCAAATACTGTTTTACATCAGTAAAGTACGATCTTTGTTTATGTGTTACCCGAGCTTCTTGATCTTAATCATTCTCATCGGGGTCTTTATCGCTCTACACGGTAAACCAAACAACAAAACAATTCCCATCTCATCTCTTAAGCCGATTTACATACCATAAGTAAACAAAAAGTGTAAGTCGTTTATGCAGGAAGTTTACTGGTGTGTTAATGGTTTATAATTTGGATATCAATATGAATCATGTAATCACTTTTCAGATTAAAGTATTTCAACCCTATATGCCTTGGGTTCATGAAATCCATAATCAGAAAAGACAGATTGGCAACTGAAATTTAAGGCAAATGAGACCATAATTGTGGTTATAACCACCAACTGAAATTCAATTATTTTCGATTATTTACCAACTATTGTGTTGGTTGACAAAAAGATGCGTCCGTTAGGTTTTGGCAGAAAAAATGTTAACAACGATTAGTAAAATCCTTTTAAGTTTTGGGGCTCTGCCTCTTTACCGTGCAAGGTGGCGCGACCCCCTTAACCCCTGCATTTTTGTTGTGGCGGTATCAAGCTAACTATAACAAGTGTGCACTCCGCACCTCCTAACTCGTCTTGAGCTAAACTTGTATAAGGCCGTTGGTATTAAGTAAAACACAATATCCAAAAATAGTTTATAAGAGATCCGGGTATCTTGGCTCATAAGTCACGCCAGTCCTATGTGGATACAAAAGTGGTGCCGCCAGTTGTATGTTACTACACCCCCTGCGTGAGTTGCCGAGTGAGTGGAGTGGCGTGCATTAGTTGGTGGGAGAAGGGAAAATAAAATAAAATGCCGTTTAATAACGACTACTTTTCAAAAAAAAATCCAAATTGATAGCGGAATTTTGCAAAACCACAAAAGTTTTACAATCCTCCTAGGAAGTGTACCTAATCGTTGTACTGTAGTATAGGTAGGACACAGAAGATTGATCGTTCTCTAGGAGAATAGTATTGTGAAGGCCGGAGTGTATGTCGAGATAGATCTAAAGGTGAGGGATGAGACTTTTTGTATTTTTATATTTTTTTTAAAAGCAAATTAAAATCTCAGGGTTTGAATAGTGGGTGTTTTAACTACTAACCATGCTTACCAATGGACAAATCTCCACCATCTATCTAGTTTGATCTAACGGCGAGGATTAACCTAAGATTTAAATATAAACATAAGTCCATGTTTTTTTTCTTGTCTTTTTGTCTTTCTTTTTTATTCGCGTTTTTTTTATTCATGTTTTTTTTGTTTAATTCATGTTTTCTTTAATTCGCCATTTTTTTCGCTTTCATACGTTTTTGTCCGCTTTCATACGTTTTCGTCCGCTTTCATACGTTTTCATCTGTTTTCGTCTATTTTCATACGTTTTCGTTCGTTTTCTTACGTTTTCGCCCGTTTCATAAGTTTTCGTCCGTTTTCATACGTTTCGTCCGTTTTCATCATTTTTCTTTCGTTTTCGTCCATTTTTCATACGTTTTCATCCATTTTCAGACGTGTTTTTACTCTTTCATACGTTTCGTCCGTTTTCATATGTATTTGTCCGTTTTCTTATGTTTTCTTCCATTTTCTTAAGTTTTCGTCCGTTTTTATACGTTTATGACTATCACAAGTGATATTCTGTGATATTCAGAATATTACAAAGTGATATTCAGAAAATCACAAGTGATATTTTGTTAATATCACTTTGTGATTTTCAAAGTGATATTCTGAATATCACTTGTGATTTTCTGAATATCACTATGTGATATTCTGAATATCACTTTGTGATATTATGAATATCACTTGTGATTTTCTGGATATCACGATGTGATATTCTGAATATCACGTGTGATTTTCATGTTACAAAACATTAATTGAAAATCACTTGTGATATTCTGGATATCACAAGTGATTTTCTGAATATTACTTGTGATATTCATAATATCACATAATATCACTTGTGATATTCAGAATATCATTTGTGATATTCAGAATATCACTTGTGATATTCCAAATATCACAGAATATCACTTGTGATATTTTGAATATCAAAGAATATCACTTGTGATATTCAGAAACGTATAAAAACGTCTCAAAACGGCCGAAAACCTTTAAAAACGAACGAAAACATATGAAAACGGACGAAAACGGACGAATATGTATGAAAACGTAAAAACAAGTGTGAAAGCGGACTAAAATGTATGAATAATGGACGAAAACGTAAGGAAATAGGCGGGCGTGAAACGGAAAAAAACAGAAAACGCATGAAACGTAAGAAAACGTATGAAAACGGGCGAAAATAGATGAAAACGTATGAAAACAGACGAAAATGTATGAAAACGGACAGAAACGTATGAAAGTGAAGAAAAAAACGCGAATTAAAAAAAAGGTAAATTACGTGAATTAAAAAAAAAAGTGAACAAAAAAAAACGTGAATTTAAACAGAAAATGTGAATAAAAAAAAATACAAAAAGACAAAAAAAAAAATAGACTTATGTTTATCTTTAAATATCAAGTTAATCCTCACCATTAGATCAAACTAAATATATGATAAAAATTTGTCATTTAGTAAGCACTAAAATAATGATTTATACACTCCAATTTCTTATTCAGACACTCAATATGCGCGTTAAGCGGTTGTATATTTATCATATCTTTCTTTATCGGTTTATAGTAAAGATTGAAAAATTACTACTAAATAATTAGTTATTTTAACAAGAAAATTTTCACTTTAAATATTAAAATAGTCGACTAATCTCATATATACTACATATACTACATACATATAATAGAAAACGTCAAACTTTGGAAAGTTTTGAGACAACTTTTCAAATGTGAAAGTGAAAAGTTGAAACAAATGAGATAAATATTAAACGTTTGAGTGTCTGAATAACAAAACGAGTGTCTACAATCAACGCTTCTAAAATAAGAGTAATCATTTGAAAATTACTCTACTAAATAATTAGTTATTTTAACAAGAAAATGTTCACTTTTAAATATTAAAATAGTCGACTAATCTCATCTTAAATAAAGAAGTTCGTATATAACCAAGTAAGTTATTGAAACTCAAATGTAGGGAGGCGTTCATCAGATCATTTTTTCACGTTTATTGTGGGTTAAAAGTTTGAATTTATCGGTTTAAGAAATCGTAGAGGCAAAACCAAAGCTAAATTAAACCAACCCAATTTTAGATTAAATTAAACCAAACCAAAAACAAATCCGATTAAGTTCGGTTTAAGTTAACCCTAATTCCGATAGAGTTTATAACAAAGCTTACAAAATAGTTGATAAACAATTCAACTTATGCCCAAAAGCTATAAGTCATATGGAAACATATAACTGAAAAATATTGTTCGCCGAAAATTTTAGGTACAAAGTATCGTTGTCGCAACACGTGATTACCCTATTAGTTATAACAAATGCGCAATTAAGAAATAGGACATTTAACAAGTTACGTAGCTAAATCCTTTACAAGATTTCGCCATTTCACATTTCATCATCAAATTACTGAGACTATGAGTATATTTGGCACACAATATTATATTTATTTAAAAAAGAAAAAAAAAATGTTATTTAAAATAAAGCTTTGTTCGGTAGACAAAACTTATTAAAGATTTAGAAAAAAAAATCTTATATAAACTCTTAAAATCAAATGCTACTTCATGTAGCTTATAAAAATACATTTATAATCTTTCGCTCCATCTCAATCTACAACTAAATCTCCACTTTTAGCAATAATTAATTTTGTCAAACATACAATGTATTTTTTATTTGTCAAAACATTCTGCATCTAAGCCCAATTAAATCCCAGTCATTAATACACAAGACATGGGCTTTTAAAGATGTATTGGTTGGGCTTTTGTGAATACATCTCAAAAGAGTAATTGAAATTTCAAAAATTACAAAAAGCTTTTCGGACGTGTTTTGGCCCATGGCCATGCATATTGAAACTGTGGAAATTTTTTGAACTAACAGTTAAATAAAAGTTAAAACAGTAGCATCGAGAAATGCAAACCCTCTATTATTTAGATTAAAAACAGTGGAGTTGTATGGCAACTAGATTAGTTTAATGCAGTTAATATGGTTATCATCATAATTTTAGTGTGGGATTTACAAATCTTCATATACATGTATGAGTGAATGATCATTTTTTTTTAAACTATACTACAATCATTAGATTATCGGTCGTAACTTGTTTTACTGGGTGAACAGGAAATGTCCAGTCGTTAGCCTTAACAATAGCGTTTAAAATCCGTATAAAGTTAGGTCACCAGAGAAGGATGATTAAAACATCAACTTTAAATCATACCTCCACCTGAATTGCAAAACATAGATTATTTTAATTAAGAACATTAACAAAGTGCAAGTTGTTTTAATTATTGCTCAACTTAGGATGATGAAAACTTAGTGCCAATAATCATAGTTTACATGAAATTGGAAACCCTCTTAATATAGTAGTAATAGTCCTTTTTAAGTGGAGATTTCTTTCTAGAATTGTTGTAGGCCATTGCCAAAAAGTAAGATGAAAAGGGTGTGATGTTTGATGATGAGAGGTCTTGTCATTCAAGATCATTATGATTGTGACTCTTGACTTTCTATTAAACACATAAAAAATGCTAGGTTATTACTTATATATCGAAGATCATTAGAGCAACTAGTGTTGTAAACAATATTGTTTTAGAATTTGAGGAAGAAAAAAAGCATATGAATCAAATGGTTTGTAGGCTAGCGGTATTTATTTTGATGTGAGATCATCCACAATCACACGTTACGTCTGAAACAATTAACGTGTGTTATATTCGTTGTGTTTCTAAGACTCCCCTCTAATAATAAGCCCATTACCGCTACATCAACTTTTCACATCTTTACGAGATCTACCACCAAACGACCGTAATAAGGACCATCAAATCAACCACACATACTCCACGTTAAACACAACTATACCCCACAAATAACACTCTAACACAGTCACACACACAACACCAAACTTTTTGTTAGTCATGCAGACCACCAAACCACCTACTCTTGCCCCTTAATGAGTGCACCATGCTAACCTGTTATAAGCGTGAGGCGTCGAAACCCCCTCTTCAAGCGTGAAGGGGGTATTATTACGGGTTGTCTAATCTGACTATATAGGAACCTGAATTTTGAATATGACTCTTGAAATGGAAAAGTCAAAGCATTGTAAAATGGACTAGGTGTAACAAAATGAATCATAAGTTTAATAAAGGTTTTTATGTGATAAAAAAATTGTCATCTTTTCAATGGCTAGAAAGTTGTACTTATTGTGTCCAACCATTGTGCTTATGTGCGCAATAACATGGTGGATGTGTGGACAGCTGAGGTCAAATCTAATGCACTTGCATATGCCCCCTTTGCCATAATAATATGTCGATTTTAATTTGTGTAATGTAAGTGGAAATCATAGTGAAATAGATTTTTTATGTAAACGTTTCATTGATTACTTGTAAACTCTCTTCTGAGTGAAAATCGGAGGGCTCGGTTTTTGTGAGTGGAAATTTTTCTTTTGTTGTGGTTCTTCATAACTGTCAAAAGTCTTTTCATCTTTTTTATAGCCCTCACAGTTAAAGCTTTTGAAAGATTCTAAAATAGGTTGTTTTGTTTATTTCTAGATATGTAATTGTTCTTTTTTGCTTTTAGCGCCTTGCTAGTAGCATTTTATTTTATAAGCATTCTATATTTAACATCACATACAATGTTTAAAATGATTAATAGTGTATAATTATAGAATACATGAGTTCATTAAATGTGTATTTTATATATAGGTGTTTCTTTTCTTCTTATTTATTTTTTATTAAGTTGAATGTATTTAATGGATGACGTATGAAGCAATGTTTTGAATCGATCCGGTCGACCGGTTCGACCGTCAGGTCAACCCGGTTTTTCATTTAAAAATAAAAAATAACCGGGTCAACCGGTTCGACCTCTGGGTCAACCCGGTTTTATATAAAAATTTTGCAAAAAAAACAAACCCGGGCGGGTTTCAAGAACCGGGTTGACCCGGGTCACTCAAAACCCGGCGGGTCTAACCGATTAACCCGGTTTTAAAAACGCGAGTTTTTGACCCCTTTTTTTGACCGGAACCAGTCTGACCGGGTCGATCGGGTTTCAAAACATTGGTATGGATTAGTGAGTTATTGATGAATTCTACGACATAGGCTTGTATTACAAATATCTTGGAAATATATTATGCGGAATGGCTAAACTTTTACTTCATTCGTCCCCTTTGTATTCACTTGTATTTGTAGTCTAGTTACTTCTTTCAAACTGAATTTATATACTGTTTAGTTCTTTCTTTTGCTAATTTTGAGGGTTGCAAATGACGACAATGATGTAGAGATGCATGACCTATACAGAAAAGCCATAACAGGATATAAAAGTGAATTACTATCATCTTACAAACCGTAAGCATGCATTGTCATTACACATATTTTAATTTGGCTAGCCTTTTGGGTGATGATATTCGAGAAAAGATATAAGCCCTACTACTGTTGACTTTGGATGATGATCAAATGTCGACAGTCGACACTAAAATTTAAAACAGAATATCTAACACCTTTAAAGTTTGACGTAATGTAATAACCCGATACTTTAGATTTCAACTAATTAAGATATTGTGTATTGTTATTAGTTACTTGTTATTTTGAAGTTTTAACTTTTCATGAGCTCAACTTCTCACTTCCCAAGCTTCCAAGGCTTCCACTCCCAATGTTGTACTTGGTCTTGGAGCGGTTGTGAGATGCTCCAGCACAAATAGGAATGAGTGGTATGTGCCTCCCCCTAAGGACCTCAAGTCTCCCCCCATGAATATCAAGTCTCCCATCAAGAAGCTCACCTGTTATTTTTAGTTGTTAATGTAATTAAGATGTATATTTTTTGGCTGATGATGGTTACTGAAAACGATACTTGTTAACATGTATATTTTACTTTATATGGTATAATTACGTGGTGGTGTATGTATATTTTGGCTTTGTTGTTTTCATTTTGTAGTTTGCATTTGCTTATTCAGTTTAGGTGGGTGTTTGGAAAAACCCATTTTGACTTATAAAGTCAACATAAACCAAAATATTAGAGGAAACACACCGAATTGGTTTAGTCTTTAAAATATCTTTTGTTTGACTTATAAAGTCAATGATACAAATGTAACCAAAATTAAATTCTTATAAAAAGAAGTACACGACATCGGTTAAGTTACATTTAGACCGACAACATAGCATTTCTTGCGGGTAATTCACTTGGTTAATTGGCTAGTAGGTGATCCATTTGGTCTTTCAGTTGCAGGTGGTTCACGTGGTGTTTGTCTTGGGCGTTCTTCATTTGGTCTTTCAGTTGCAGGTGCTTCACGTGGTGTTTGGCTTGGGAGTTCTCCACTTGCTATTTCAGCTGCAGGTGGTTCATTTTCTTCTTCATCACTGCCCAAGGAAGCACCAACACTAGTAGATACAGAAATATGTAGACCCATTACATATCCACCACTATCTCATGTAGTTGTGTTTTCCCTTGTAACACCATCTCTACCAGTATAAGATGTGTTTCCCCTTCTGTCAAGGCACACTGGACAAACATACCACATGAAATCTCTATAAGGTGGACGCCTTGCAAAAAAGGTCAATCCAGTCCTGTTTTCACTTTCAACCTAATAGTAAATGCATACCATTTGACAACTATTTTATGCATCCATGGTGATAATATGCTGGGATGATAAAGAATTGATGACTTAAGATGTATTATATAAGTAGATGGGAGTTGTGGTTGTTGAACAAGTAGATGGGAGTAAAGACAGCATAAATGCTTAAAATCGAGTCAACATACGCAGTTTAGGTGGTGTTTGGAATAAGCAATTCTGACTTATAAAGTCAATAAAAACAAATAAATTTCAAACATGATATTGTTCAAATTACAAATGACTACAAGCCTACAACCTTCTAACAGCAGTTCAACATTTTTTATCCAGCACATATGGATGTCTTGGATATAAATCCTCCACAACCACTCCATAGTAAGCTGCCTCAAACTCTGCTTCTTCTAGCCATTTTTTCCTCTTCAATTCTTTTATACATTCTCTCCTCTTCCAAAAACTGTTGGAATGCTTCTTCATCCATCCTTGACTGCTCTTCATCTTCCTCCAAAATTGTTTGTTCTTCTTATTGCTCATAAAGAGCTTCAACAAACTCTTGTTCCATAGTCTGCCTTATCTCGTCTTCATCCATCCACTACAAAAGTAATAGATTTGCACATCAACTAGAATGTAAACACACAAGAACAATCGTTATGCAAATGATAATTAAATGTTTACATGTTGCCTTCTGCCATCATAATGCCTTTTTCTACCTCGAACCTTTGTTTCCTTTGTTGGTTTTGGTAATTGATCCTTGTGACACCTAGACTTATTATGTCCAACAGTTTGACAATTGGAGCATTTTAATCTGTTTACGAGCTCTAGATTTACCCATTTTGATGCAATTTCACTTAATTGAGGCTTTAGGTTTATGAATTCAAATTTGGGGTAAAATATGAGAATAAAGTGCTTCATATAACTTAATGCAAATGTGAGGACAGGATAAGGGACTAAATCCTTAGTCCCATGTATTCTTACACTGTTTAAGCAAGGACCATAGTTCTATCAACACCCAATACAATCAAAACATATATAACAACAATCAAAGATGAATACAAAAATTAACAACAAAATTAACAAATTATAACACTAGAACATAACATATAGATTCATTAATTTTATATTAAACATTAAATATTCAGTACACATTTTTCCAAAAAAAAAAAGAAAACATAACCACTTGATTTCCCTTCACATCACTTTGTCTTCCTAAGATCATCAAGGAAGTTGTTCATGTCAAACACCTAAGAGTGTGTTTGACAGATCATCCTCCGTATCTCTAAGGCCTTCAAGACATTAGCCTTTTGCTTCTTGCGAAGATCCTCAAGAAACTTGTAGTTCATCACCGAAGTTCGAAAGCCTTCAAGCTCAGAGATGTATTCTTGGGTTTCCTTCATACCAAGAATCAAGTCACCAAAGTCCGCTTGGAGGCCATTAGCAATTTGATGTCCTTATCGCTTTCTCTCGATAAAGAGAAATCGAGTCAAACATGTTGTCGACTTGAAGCTTTGGCGAGTTCTTAAAGTGGGAAGTCACCATTCGGAGGTTGTTGAGATTTTATGAGAATATGTTTTTTATTGTTGGTATGCAAATGGTATAGGTTATTAACCCATAAATAGCAAAAACAACGGGACCTTCCAAATTCAGGAACTAATTGTGATGTTAGTAAAAAGACAAATAGTCAAGTTTGTATGAGTAAAAATACGCGGTAATTTTAAGTGCAAAAAATGGCTAACTGACCAAATTCAGAGACCAAGTGTGACATATGAAACTTATTACCCTGCAACTTGACCTTTGCCTTCCTTGATACGCTTATACACAATTAATTGTTGCCAAACACCATATAAACCTAACTAATAAGATCCGAAACCATAAACACTATCATAATAACCCGACCCAATTAAGAAAACCCAATCCAAACTAAACCTAACATACATCCACACTCACGTACTGAAACACACATCAAGTCAAGCCCATTCGTAAAAACACAAAGTAAAACAATGAAATATAGGAGCATATTCGTCTCAACTTTTAAGAATGTTCAAAAAGAAAAAGAAGGTGAGATCTTGTTCGTAATCCATCAGAATGGGTTTTTATTATAGCTCACTCGGTATGAAGGAGGTCATTAATTAATCTTCGTGCATTTACCAGTGATAGGGATATATTTAGTTCAAGCCTTAATAATGTATTATCAGAGATTAATAAACAAAAATGGGCGTTGTTTTTCTATGATCCTAAAGAATCCTTAGAGCAGGAGGTACGGTGGTGCCAAACTTGGTGCCAACGAGTTTGGCGCGACGCCAAGTTTGGCGCATCGTTACCTCTGTCGCCAAGAGGCCTCGCGCCAAAACTAATGACCAACTTTTTCTTTTTTTTTTTTTTTTTTTTTTTTTTTTTTTTTTAAAATAGCGGTTGGAATTTAAACCAAACGGCTAGTTTTGGGTTTTTGAATTTTTGACCTCTTTTACCACTTTTACCCACTTTCAAATCCTATATAAACCTTATCACTTATACCACTTCACACACACTTCAAATACATCTCAACTTCAATATTTTTCAAGAAAATGAATCCAACAACACCCTTGGATCAATCGAATGTTTAACGATCCATCGAACCAATGATCGGTTCGTCTTGAATCCGAATCCGAACACCCAACAACACTACTTTCCTTCGCTTTCTCAACAAAACTCATCGTCAATCCCGACGAATACGCTTTGTTTTCTCAATGGAAAATGCAACAACAACAACAACAAAGCGAATCACAACCAAGATCGTCCCACCAATCGCTCCACCTTCGACGAAGACGAATCCGAAGAGGACGCGGTCATCCCGACCCCACGTCCAAAAACAAAAATGAAGGAACCGCAAGGCAAAGAAAATGAAAAAAGCAACCAACAACCAAGAGGAAGCCGAGACCCAAGAACGATCGCGAACGCATGGACCGACGAAGAAGAACTACTTTTGGCACAAACTTACATTCAAGTATCCGAGGATCCAAAAGTCGGTGCGGATCAAGGTAATGAAACGTTTTGGTATAAAGTTTTGGAAGCTTACAACAAGGAAGCAAAAACAAAAGTTTGTAACTCGTACAAGAACATGCTTACGGAAGTGGACTCCGATGAATCGTTGTGTCGGGAAGTTTAATTCGATTGTGAATGAAACGGTCATTATGAGTGGGAGAACGATATGGATTTCATGGAACGTTGCCACACTTTGTACAAACGATATCATGGCGATTTTAAACATTCGCCGGCTTGGAAGTTTTGAAGGACAAGCATAAGTGGAAAATCCGGACTCAACAAATGCAAGACGTAATCGTCTTCGGTTACGGAAGAGGATCCCGAGCATTTTGGACCCGACGCATTGCCAAGGCGGACGGGGTGTACCGGATCGCAAAGAGCCAACGTCGTCTAACTCGACCGCAAGTTCCGGTTCAAACCCGAAATGTTTTCACAAATGATGGAAAAACAATACAAGTTGGAGCGAAAAATGAAGCAAGATGTTCTTGAGCGGGAGTCTCGGCGAGGGTCGATTTAATCGAAACTCAAAGGATAGCCGAAGATATCGGGTGCTATCTATGGACACAAGCACGCCGATCCGATGAACGCGTCAATCGTGAGGGCCCAACAAGCACGGATCCGGGCAAAATATTCACAAGAATAATTATGTTATGTTTTTAAGTTTATTGTTTTTTTTTTCTTGTAATGTTTTTTTATGAATAAAGTAATTTTAGGATATATTGTTTTAAATTTTATAAAAATAAAAATAAAAATTGAGTTTGGCACCGAAATTCGTGCCAACGGATACTCCTAAATGTGGTGCCAGCGGTTTCGGTGCCAAACTCAAAACTGGCGTGGCGGCAGGCACACGAAGCAGCACCACACTTTGGCACCACTGCACTCAAAGGTTTTAGAAAATGGTTTGTATTTGATTCATACCGATGATGATGTTCATACTTTGTTTGCCTTCGGTGAAACACATGAGTCAGTTGATATCTTTGTTGCACACAAGCCCCAAAAGTTAGCACAATTTTACTTAAAAACATAAGTTTTGAAGTTGTGGGTTGGGTAGAGCAAGGTGCTAACTTTCGAATGGTTAGTCCAACACCTTTTAGGACTAGACGTAAATGGCAAGGGATAGATAGGAAAAAAATGCAAGGGGAGTGGAACCAAGACACCAACAATGAAAGGTGGTGTTTTAATCAAAGAGAAGAAGGGTTGTATATTAAAAAAAAAAAAAAAAAAAAAAAAAAAAAAAAAAAGTTGAGGAAGAGGATGTTTTGCACAAAAAAGGAAAACACATGGGTTGCCTCCAACACACATGTATATCTTTTAATTAATTGAAATTTCATGTTTACGTTTCTTTTGAAAACGTGTAATCCTCCCTACACTTATCCTTTATGTAAAATACCTTTATATGTGATTAAGACAAGGTTAAAAAACAAAATAAGGCATTTTACAAATTTAAACATGAGAATAAACAATCAATAAAATATATATGACACACAAATAAAATGAAAAGGAAAACACATGGGTTGCCTCCCAAGAAGCGCTTGTTTTGTTCGAGTCACGAGCCCCGACTCTACCCTTATTTAACGGATAAAGGGAGGTTTTCCTACACTTAAGTTTAAGTGCGGGTGATAGTAGCAATAGACACCCTTAGGGTGGAAATTTGCTACGTGAGGAGAGGGTGATGAGTGATTTATTTGCTCAAAGGAGTGTGCTCTATTCATTATAACCTTACCTAACTCTATTGGTGTAGCGGGTGAATCAAATCTCTCTCCTAAAAATGGATCATCTTCTATCAACTTCAAAATATTCTTAGTTAAGGATCCATCTTGACCTAATAAACCCGGTTTAAACCCATAATGTTTCTTGTTATCAACCATGAATGAGTGATATAAGTGTGTAAGGTCATGGGTTACTCCTATATTAGCTTCCACTCTACATGGCCTAGAATCTACCACCTTTATCAAGCAACTACCCGGACTATCTATTTTGATGGGTGGATTGGGGCCTAATTCAATTCCAAGATTCACATCTAAAGACGGAACATTGGGTAAGGTTTTGGTCGAGGCTCCAGTTCATCAAAATTAGGAACTTTCCTAGGACTAAGAGAGAGGTCATGACAACAAGCATCTAAACCTATATTCCCTAGTGGCGTTTGGTCCAAAGGTTCTACAATCGGGTTCCTATAGTCTCTTCTACTTCTTCCGGGTAAGTTATAGGCGATGTGTGTTCCTCAGTGATGGTAGGACTTGTGGGTTATCCGATGAGATTGGATTTTCTACTCTATCCTCCATCTTATCAAGATCACCTATGTATTCATTTTGTACCGTGGTAGCGCCTAACCATGACATGCACCTTGGTACCTCAACTCTAATCATCTCCTTCCTAAACAACCTTCCAATCAAGTTTCCAAATTGAAAATAGGTCTAAAGATTCGTTTTTGGGTCCCATGTTCCACTTCTAAATTGGGCGTGAATCTCAAAGGTTTCCCATGCATTTCAACACCACGTCCCCAAATATCCCCATCACTACATAGTCAAGTCTCCTTTGGGTTTCGTGGGCGTACTGAGTGTAAAAGAATTGTAGTGGAAAGTAAATCAATACCATGATAAAGGACTTTTGTAATAAATATTTAATTCGATTCCACGCCAGAAAGGATTCATCATGATGTTGCCGGAACCTCAAGATCTCATTTTGGAGTGGAAAGGGTAGATTATGTAGTGGATTTCGTTGATTAGGTGACGCTTTGGCGATTCGCGTTCTCATAACGGCTAACGGAATAGTTAATGAAAATGGTTACGAACAAATGTCACGAAGAAGGGGATAGACTAAGAGAAAGCTAAAAATGAGAAAATTTACTTGACAGAATCAAGCAAAGAACCTAAACGATGTGGACTACTAACTAGCTATTCTATTCCCGCAGCGCGCCAAAACTTGATAACGCCACACGCGTCGTTCGGGTCAAGGAAACTTCCTTTCTTCGAGCAAGTTTTATAACACCCTAGGCGATGAACCTAATCGTTGTAGTGTAGTAATTAGGTGTAACCGGGTATTGATATCGTTCTCTAGGGGAATAGGAATGCTAGTAAGGAGTTACTACGCTAAGGTTAAGGTTGAGGAAGATTATTTTTTGTATTTTTATATTTTTATGAAATGGAAAGGTACGAATCTCGGGTATTGGATTGGGGGGTTGGTATTTCTACCGATTACTCTACTATTATCTAATTATCTAAACTAAGGTTGTGGGAGTCTATGTCTAATTAATGTGTGCTCGTATGATAAGTTAAAGATGTGTTTACTTAGGTTGTACTACTCCTTAATTATCTCCTATTGATGGTTGAGTTGTCACGTCCTTATTCTTAGTTGCGTTGTGTGTCTAAAGTTGTAGGGTATGCTTTCTCCCAACTCTTTGAACTTACCAAAGGGTCTCGCCTACAAAACCCACTAGGATAATAAACTCTTACTCTAAGGCACTCTTTGGATAATTTAGCCTACAACTACTCGTGTAATCATATTCTAAGGTTCACAAAGATGAATCAAGCATTATACACAACGAATGATCTATCGCATTACTAGATCATTGATCAACTAAGATAAGAAACAACCAATCAATATTCAATAATTAAGTTTCATACTTCCTAAGCAAACACACAAATAAATTAGCGGACATGGAGAACATGCAAGCATACACACAAATAATCAAAGACATAATTGAATTAATGAAGTAAATACTTATCTTGATGTAAGATAGGGTTTAAAACCCTAAAATACTGTACAAGACACCTTAGGTTCGGTTTTAGGTTTTCACCCAAAAGACTCTCCTAAAACCGAAAAATTGATTCTATATAAGATTACATATGCGGCGGCGTCACCTTATGTTTCGTGGCCGCCGTGTCGCCGTCATTAGGGTTTCGTCTTGGCCACGTTAACCTTGCGACGACGTCACCTTATGTCCGTGACGCCGCCCTCTTGACTCGGCGTCGTCGGATTGCATCTAGGCCGTGCGAGTAGCGACGGCCTACTCTTTACAACCGGACGTCGCCACTTGAAAATACGAGTTTGGGTTACGAACCGTCACAAAATCCTCGGACGGCGTCGCAATTAGCACCGACGCCGCCTTCTATTTTCAAAGAATTGTGAGTGTCTCGATTTTGACTTTGGCCATTTTCTTCATATATTCGCGCCTTTTCGTTCAAATAAGTGCCATTCCAGCATTTTGCCTTCAAGAGACCTAAAAAGTGAAAAGGAACGATATTAAGCAATAACGGATACAAAAGGGATCAAATAAGGGCTAAAACGACCCCTCAAAATGGTACATTTTAAAACCTTATCAGTTAGCTGTTGACTTTTATAAAGTCATACTTAACATGTCAGGTATAATGGTATAATTCGCTCAAACAATCATCCCTTTATATTAACTAAGGTGTGGTATAAATGTGTATGGACTATAATACCCTCGAATAAATAACATAAATCAGACATTGACCTCAGCGTTAATGGTCAAGGGACGAGTTTAGCATATAAACTCCTTGTTTTGGACTCCCGGCGATGAAAAAAGTAACTTTTGTCCAATCGTGATGCGTGTGTACAAGATTAGGGACGAACGGTGTATTTTACTCTTGTTTTAACAAATTTTAGAGACAAATTCTCTTTGAAAATATTTCTATCTCTATAAAAAAAATCAGATATGGCTAGTTCACTTCCACATACGATCGATGAAATCATGGTTTTAGTTGATAAACTAATTGCGGAGGATAGAGCTCGTCAGCAAGCGTTGTGTGAATTAGCAATGCAATTTGAAAAGGCATGTGAGGCTAAAGATAATCTAAGACAAGCATACGAGAAATGCAATGACATTCCACCTGAAAACCGTGCTCAAATAGAGACTTTTATAAACAAAGAATCTACGAAAGATTATGAGATGCATAATGCTCTGTTTAACAAAGCGGGGAAAATAGAAAAACAAATCGAGGGGGGGTTTATTTGGCTACATGAAAAATACACTTAGGATGATTATGTATTGTATTTTAAATATCGCATCATATCGTAATTTATATCTCCGTCATGTATGTTTTTTAAATTTCGTATTGTAATGTTTATTTTTATTTAAATGGATGAAAATTTATTTTCGAGTATGAAGAATCAAAGTAGAATACGAACTTTTATTCATTACACAAGAAAAGCAGAATACGACACTGAAATGAAAATAAAAACTACGATACAAAAAATAAAACACATAAGTTCTTCAGCCATAGATTAATCTGGATACTCCCCGGATGCAGAATCATAATCAGTATACTCTCCAAATTCCAACCTGAAATAGTCATCATCCGCTTGTTATTTCCTATGTTTCTCATCCAACTCTTGTTGACGCCTTGCATTTTTTGCATCAACCATTACTTGTTCTTCCAATGTTTCTCTTAATGCCTATTCATCCAGAAGAAGTTGCTCTTCTTGTTCCTTAGTAAGAAATATATTAGCATTTTTATAACTTTCAGATCATATTCATCACTTGGTTCCTCTACCGTTGGAAATACATAATCAGCTGACATGGATTGGTGCGTATTTTGTGATGATGAACCGTAGTCGGGGGTTTTTCGTGTGTCGGGGGGAGTAATTCCAAGAATAAACGTCTTTTCGGGTGTCTGGGAATTGTTTCCGGGAGTGTTTTCTTGAGACATTTTTGTATATAATGATGAAGTTGAGAGAAGTTGTGTGTATGAGATGTGTGTTTTTTGTTGAAAATGTAGTGGATATATATAGGGAAAAAAAGATAGGTGTTTGATTTTGAATTTGAATTTGAATTCGTACTTTGAAATTTTGAATTTGAATTCGTACTGTAACTTTAAAATTTAAATTTAAATTTTTGCAACAGTTTTAAAATTTGAACTTGATAGCCTCCAACGGCTATTTTCCCACTATAAATACCCCTTTATCACTATCCGTTATCTCACACAACTTCTTATCAAACTCTCTCAAGTATCACTCATTTTCACACAAACGCTATGGCTAACGAACCAGTTGAGGTGCAAACGGCTATCCTTAGCCGAATACGCAACGAACAAGAAAAAGAACTCAAGTTGATTAATAATTTGCTAGGTGAGAAAACTTGTATTATGCTACAGATGTGTGATCGTACTCCAGAGGTCGAAAGTTTGCATGAGTTGCCTCAAGACCATCGAACTATCAAGGTTGGTCTACAAACTCTATTAAGAACAATGTAAACATATGTGTGTCTTCATCTCGCCTTGAAGAACGTTAGGGAACAAGTGTTGCAAGTCTGAGAGGAGAAGGCATATCTCATCGACAATTACAAATCAATATATGAGCTTCATGAGAATCGTTGGATGATTTGTGTTTTCGTATCGTATCGTCATTTGTGTTTTAAAGTTCGTATCGTAATTTGTTGTGTTTTTTTTTTCTTCGTATCGTAGTTGTTTTTTGTTTTTGTTTTTTTTTTTTTCTTTTTTTTTCCTGTATTGTATTTTAGTTTTGTATTTTAATTTTATTTTTATGAATGGATTTTAGTTTATGAATGAATTTTATGTTATTCGGAAAATTGAATAAAATAAAATAAGAAGTGGTGAAACTCAAATGAAGTTGTTATGTTTAGCTGTGATAAGTGGGGTTGTAGAAGGCGTTGTGTTGTGGTGATGTGACACCTGTAAGACCCAAATGACAAGCTTATGCTTGTCACGACACCTCAAGCTCTTATAACAAACTCAACTCCCCACATAAACAGTTGACATTCTTGTCGGGCTTAAACAAGTTAAAAACAATTTGAGCACTTAAACATGCATTATACTGGTAATTAATCACTTGAATTCTATGATCTTTTGCCATTTTAGCCGCAAAATAAAATTATACTACAAAGACCGCATAAATATATACGAAAAAGAACACCTTCGTTTTTGGTTACAAGTAATAAGATATGGAAGTTTTTGGTTAGAAATATTAGAATGGATTATATGGCGCAAGGGGTATGGAGTTGTTGGAGGTCTCTTCCATTATACAATTCTTTGTTAGTGGAATTTTTTAAATGAAAATCGGGTTTTTGTGAACAAGTCAGTTGCAAAACTTTTCCACGTGGTATGTATGACATTTATTTCATGTATGAAATTGGAGAAACAAAATTCTTCATGTGTCTGCGGACCCCGAGGCAAATGTCATTCGTCATGAGGATGTTTTTTCTTCGATGCAAAGATTATCTCTTTTATGAGCCTATAATCGTTCTTCTATGAAACTCTTCTCATTATTGGATCTAAAATACTGGTGAATTAGCTTCATCATCGTTTTTTTAGTTTTTTTTGTTCTTGGTGTTTTTTTTCTATGGTACTCTATCTTGAAGACCCTTGTTTGTTGTTGTTTGATGTTGACTATGTTATTTAATAAAATCTTTGCTTCTTAAAAAAAAGAATGAATTGATTTGAGTTGTATAATATCCAAATGCTCAACCTATAACCATAATTTCTGTGAATATGTACATATCATTTCATTTATATTGTAAGCAATATTATTACTTGTCTTTACTAGTTACATGGTCATGCTTTCGTGTCTTAATCTTAGTCGTCCATATGGTCCAAAGGTTTAGTTGGGATTTGGGAATGGATACAAATAAGGTAGAAAAGTTGGTTAATGATTCGCCAAAGTTCGTTAACTTATCAACTTCAACTTACCACGTAATGACCACTCTTTATATACTTTTTCATCTATCAATTGATGATGTATGCGGTTATATTATACTTTTCATCATTCTTAGAAGAAGTGCGGTGAAATTTGCTACAAAACCTTTTGGCATGACGCCAAGTTTCTACAAGAGGTTACCACTGTCACACTAAAAGTCCCTCGCTACCAAACTTAACAAATGACTTTTTTTCTTTTTTTTTTTTTTTGAAAAACTAGCCGTTGAGTACTTGCAAATTGCCAAAATATAGTCGTTTTTTGAATTTGTACCCAAATTTTTATAAAACCTCCTTATTCTTCCATATTTTCACACTCTTCAAACCTAATTCACACCTCAAAAACACTCATTTTCTTTCATTATGGATCCAAACCAACCCCTCGGAAGCACTTTGCATAATTATGAAGATTTTTTAAAGGCGACCGAGAGATATATGTCGTTCAGTATCAAGAGTATGAACAATATATGAATTTGTGTAATCAAGAAGCGGTGGATCAAGAACGAGTCCTAAAAGGAGGGCATATATACCACGCCAACGAAAGCGGCGGGAACGTCTAATCGACGACTATTTCGCGACGCAGATTGGTCCTAAATATCCGGAAGAGAATTTTCGACGAAGGTATCGTATGAGCTCTACACTTTTTAAAAAATAGTTAATGCTATTCTAAGTTATGATGCCCAAGCCTTCCCAAATACTTTCAATTTTTAGAGATGGTTATGATGCTTCTGGGTCGTAAAAGTATTGATCCTATTTTGAAGATCACATCGCTATCTGACAATTAGCGTCTGCACTCACGCTGATGCGTTTGATGAGTACTTGCAAATTGCGAATCGAACTCAACGACAATGTTTAATCGACTTTACAAAATGCATACATGTTTTATCGTTGAGAAGTATTTAAGGAAGCCCACTTTACCGATATTGAAATGTTATATGAATTGCATAAACAAAACATGGACTCCGGAATGCTCGGGAGTATTGATTGTATGCGTTGGGATTGGAAAAATTGCCCAAAAGCCTTAGCCCTCAATTCAAAAGGCGTGGCCATAAATACCCAACTATTATGTTAGAAGCGGTTGCGGATCAGCGGTTATGGATATGGCATGCTTATTTTGGGGTTCCCGGTGCAAATAATGATCTAAATGTTTTATATGGTTCTCGTTATTTGATGATGAACTTGCTTGTACGACTCAGGAATGCCCGTTTGAAGTAAATGGGCATGTGTACAACAAAGGTTACTATCTAGCCGATGGCATTTATCCAACATGGTCCGTGTTTGTGAAAACGTTTTTACATTGCAAGGTCCAAAAACGTTGAGGTTTAAAATAATTCGGAAAGTTCTAGAAAGGATATCGAAAGAGCTTTGAGTCCTACAAGGTCGTTGGGGAATTATACGACAACCCGCACGCTTTCAAATCAACGCTTTGACAAGGATCATGAATTGCGTGTAATGTTGCATAACATGATATTGGAAGACGAAAATTACGTGAGTGAATTTAAGAGATGTGTTCGTTGATCCAACGCCGGACATTACGGGAATGGACCGAAAGATGTGATTTACATGTTCGAAAACACAAAGAACTCGAGATAGCAAAATACACAACGATCTTGAGATGACCTTGTGGAACATGTTTGGAGAAATTATAACTAGTTTGTAATTTTATCTTTTTAAGTTTTATGTTTTTTTATTGTAATGTTTTTTAATGAATAAAGTAATTTTAGAATATATTCTTTTACATTTTATAAAAAAAAAAAAAAAAAAATGAGTTGGCACTGTAAATTTTGCTACAACGGATACCCTATAAATGTGGTGCAAACATTTTCGTGCAAACTCAAAATCACTGACGCGTGGCGGTTTGGCGCGAAGCAAGCGCGAGCCAAGACCACTGCATCTGCAGTCTTTTAACCTATCACTTATGAAATAATAATATTAATATCACAAACAATAAGAGCATTGCTATATATTACTCGTAATAATTTTTCCACTAACTTATGAAATAATAATTTTTGTTCCTAACTCATATTTTCAAATACAAAAAGTTACACGTGTCATAAATTTACTAGTTATTTCTCTAAAATCAAATTTAAGTCCTTGATTATCCTAATTGTCACCATCATATTATATGTTTAATGATAATTATAATATAACTTCTGGAAGGTACATCATTTTCATAGTAATAACAAATAAAATAAAATTCGAACGTTAGATGCAGAGGCAGCCCCTTCGTTGTATCAAAATCAAACATGTTTTCAACATTTTCTCGGTGGTGACACATACATATCTTAATTAAAACTCGTTGTCTAATGAAAATGTTTATGCATTATGGGATTTGGCTTGCTAACGGTCAAAAACAACTATCTGAATTGAAATTTAAAAGGGTTTAAGTCACTTAATTAAGCTAGACAAGTCTATGAGTTAACAGCCATGTTTGTTTTAAACGAGTGTACGACGATCAGCCCGGGTTGAATTTTATCGGGTTCGTCGGATATAACTACCGTCAGGGCCGTCCCGTGGATTTCGAGGGCTCTGTGCCAAAGTTTTAAAATAAACACTTAATTTCGAAAAGTATAACTATTCGTTAAGAATGGCTAATATTAGTTCGATTTTACATATACATCTTAAAATAGCAATAGAAATTTGTTCATTTCTTTTTAAAGTATAAAGTTTATATTATAAATATCACATTAAGCCATTTGGATTCAAAATGGTACCTTAAAAAGCGCAAAGTTTATGTAAATATCATTGAGGCTTTGGTCTTTAGGGTGTGTTTGGTTAAGAGAATTGAATATGGAGAAATGAAATGGCTTTAATTCCGTGTTTGGTAGCAGAGAGAATGGAAAAGCGGAGAAATTGGAGAAATTGATGGGAAATAGAGAGTTGAGTAGTGTAATTTAAGTAATTTATTTCCATTAATTTTGTGGAGAAATTGGAGAAATTGATTAATTTTTTGAAAAAATGTTTTTTTTTTTTTTTTTTTTTTTACATTTAAAAATTTTTAAAAAAATTTATTTAAAAAATAAGTTTAAAATTATTTTTAAAAAATAATTTTTTTTAAATAAATACATTTAAAAAAATTAAAAACAAGTTTTTTAAGTAAATACATTTTAAAAAATAAGTTTTTTTAATAATTTTTTAAAGAAAGTACATAAATTTTAAAAAAAGATATATATTTTTTTAAATAATTTTTTAATATTTTTAAGAAATTTTATTTAGACAAAATATTATTTAAATAAAAAATTTCATTTCTCGGTCAAGTCTCATTGTTCTAAACATTAGAATTGAACAAAATTTCTATCGATTTCTATTCTCCGAGATTCTATTCTCTACTTCGTTTCTTTTCTCCAATTTCTCTCTACCAAACGCACCCTTGGTTCCTACAAAAGATTTTCAACCAATTCACATATTTAACATGAGAGTTGAAAATGAAAGTTATAAAAGGTTAAAGGTTTAAAATGAACCTTATATAACAATAGAGTTACAAAAAGAAAACAAATAATGGGCCCACAAGTAAAACCCAATTAGGGTCGTCTTCTACTACATCAGTTCATCCACTAAAGCACTCCCATCCTTCACATAAATAATGCCGTTAGGCATGGCGTTAACGCCGTTATTGGGCGCGTTGCCGATGGGCACAATGGGATAGCGGCGTTAAAGGGGCGTTGCCCTAACGCCGTTATGGGTCGGAAAAAAAAAAAAGTTTGAAAATGTTACAAAACTAGTCCTTGTAACGTTAAGATTTTTAAAAATTTACAAAAACCCCTAACGGCTAGTTTTAAAAAAAAAAAAAAAAAAAAAAACAAAACATTATTTTACCACTATAAATACCCAACTAAAACTCTATTTTTTCACACTTCCTCTCACACTTTATATACTTCCTCTCACACTTTCATTATTCAAAAATCAAATTCGTTGTAACAATGGATCCAAATCAAGTGGTGATTTTCCTCCGCCTTGGTCGACAGAGAAGACCTATGACTTCAATTTATGGCGTCCGCGTGCAGTATCACCTTCTGTTGGAACAAGGGAAGGCGGTGAATCAACATCCTACTCGTCCTCGTACCCATATATATCGTGAGCGTGAGCTTGCGAGAACGTCGCTCAATGATTATTTCGTACAAGGTTGTAAGTATTCAAACCGAATTTTCGTAGAAGATTTCGCATGAGCCGAAATTATTCACGCAAATAGTTGAAGGTATTGAATCTTATACTTCCGATAATATTCGGATCATTTTAATTACTTTAAGCGGACACCGATGCTTGTGGTCGAATGAGTATAAGTGCTCTAATGAAGTGTACGTCTTCCATACGCCAATTGGCGTACGGCACCTCACCCGATGCATTTGATGAATACTTGCAAATGGGTGCGAGTACGTCACAATTATGTCTTGATAATTTTAACAAATGTATTATTGATTTGTTTATGCCGGAGTATTTAAGAAAACCAACATGGGCCGACATTCAAAAAATTTGTCAACTACATGAAGAAAACATGGTTTTCAGGAATGCTTGGTAGCATTGATCGCATGCACTGGAATGGAAAAATTGTCCGATTGGCTTGGCAAGGCCATTTTGCTAGGGGTGATAAAAATACCCAACAATTATGCTTGAAGTTTGCTTCTCAAGATTTATGGATCCGCATGCATTTTTGGGATGGCGGGGCAAATAACGATATTAATGTTTTAGATAACTCTCCGTTATTCGACGACCTTCTTGCCGATAATGCCCCAAGAGCACCTTATATGGTCAACGAACTAGGTATGAACAGGGTATTACTTGGTCGATGGAATTTATCCACGGTGGGCAACTTTACAAATCCTTCACGGCAACAATCGATGAAAACATACGTGCTTTAAAAGGAGACAAGAAAGTGCCCGAAAGGATATTGAATGTGCTTTTGGTGTTCTTCAAGGTCGTTGGGGTATACTACAACAACCGCACGTCAATATGAAATTGCTACGATCGTAGAATCATGTATTGTTGCATTATTATGCATAACATGATTGTAAAAGATCAAAAATTTGAATTGCGTGACTATAACGAATGTGGGTGGATCCGTCAAGAAATTTCAGGCAACGAAGATGGATCGAAGATGTGATACTCACAATCGTAAGGCAAAACAAATACACGACCGACAAGCGCGCCCAACTCCAACAGACCTTATGGAGCATGTTTGCGAATAATCTTGAGCGACATGGACAACAACAGGCGGCGGCGATGAATAAGTATTTTCTATGTTTTTTTAACTGCAGTGTTTTTTTTTTTTTTTTTTTTTTTTTTTAATTTCGTTGTAATTTTTTTGTTTTAATCTCGTGTTGTAACTTCTTTTTCGGTTTAATGAAATGTTTGTTTTAGTTTAATAAGCGAAATGTTTGTTTTAGTTTAGGGGTTGAAATTGAAAATATGAAATATTATTGGTGTTATGGTGTTATTGGGATGTTATGGATGGAGTGTTTTTGGGGATGTTAATGTTAAATGTTAAAGGCGATGTACCGGCGTGGGCGGTGTTATTGGTGTTATGGTGTTATGGATGGGAGTGCTCTAACTCTAACCGGCCATCCACCATTAAAGCACACCAACAAGTTTTATTTTTCTTTGTTCCTTCAATAATCAATTATAATCATATATCACGTAGAATTTCCATCATAAAACACCAGTTAATAAGATAAAATCATCCGAAAACAAGTTTAATACAACTTTAATGTTTAAAAATCGGAGGCCCCTTGAGAAATGGAGGGCCCTGTGCATTGATCACCTTGCACTTGCTCAGATCCGGGCCTGACTACCGTGCTAGTTATTGTGACCGAAAAGATTTACAAAAAGTCATTTTTTAAACAAAATCACAAAATCCATTTTTCATATATATAAAAGATCCACATCATGTTTCAACATATGACATACGCACCAATGGAATCAAGTGATATAGTATCTTCGTGTACGGGTTCAGAAACAATAGATATGCATGCAATAAAAGCAGGCCCGGATCTGAGCAAGTTCATAAGGATAGAATTTTGAATTCTAAACCAAGTGTATTGCCCTCTACTAGATCACAAAACACTGCTAGTGGTAGCAAACCAAAATCTAGGAGCAATAATCAAACGTCTAAGAATTGGCTTGCATCTAAGAGTAGTTGCGTTAGGACAAATGTTGCGCACATAGTAGAATATTCTAGGAATTCTATAGTTTTTTAGACTTCAAACACTGGTGCCAAACCGTCAAGTTATCTCACACAAGCTAGCCACTTGTGAATGGCTAACCGTAACAAACTTAAAACAGTTCGGAACCAAATGCAATGAAGATCGAGAGAGTATAGTGTTTCCCAGTCGTTATGTCCCAACGAGTACGTGCGAGAATAATCAAACGAATAGTGATCGAGAGAATTTGAATGGAAAAGGATTGTGATTGATTATACCTAAAGAAAAGTTTATAAATTACAGGGGCTTAAATGCAAATTAAAGAAAATTAAAAGATAAATTATATTAAATAAACGCTATCACTATTTTTAAAATCTATGTTTTGATTTTCTTTTATAAAACTTAAATTAAAAACTACGTGACGTACAAAAGAAAATGTGAAACTGAAACAATATTAATCCTAAAAATATGAAAATGACATTTTACAAACCTAATGATAAGAGAAAATTTTAGAAAAAGAAAATTATTTTTATTACTATTTATCTAATTATTATTAATTAAAACTATTTTACCTATTTAATAATACCCTAAAATACAAGAAAATATGAAATAAAGCTAGAAAAATGAAATTATGACTTAGAAAATCTAAAATAACTAAAGAGAATTTTCAAAACTAATTTTGTATTTTTCGATTATTTTCTATTTTCTATGAATTAAAAACTATTTAAAACTAATTAAATTGCTAAAAATTACAAATTAAACTATGAAAATCTGGAAAAATATTTTTTGACTTTTTATATTTATCTTAACCTAGGAAAAATGAAAACTTATTTTTTGAAACTTTTACGAATTAATTGTATTAAAAGCTAATTAAAATTACCTAAAAGCTGCTTTTAAATGAAGAAAAATAGCAAGCAAAGGAACTAGAAAAATATGAAAAATTCAGGAAAAGTCTAAATTAATATTATGAATCTAAGAAAATATAAAACAGTAGCTTATGTGTAGGAAAATGAAGCTGCGGTGACAAGTGCTTATAAATAAGCACTTGAAATAAGCCAAAGGCTACAAATGAGCACCAAACTATCACGAAAGCTATAATATGTTAAAACTACTCAAAAGCAACTTATTACAACTATCCTAAACCTCTATAATGCAAACTTAACTTGATTTGATGATTTGAGCTTAAGTGCTTAAAAAGCAGTTTTGGCTACTACTTTGTAGCTAGAAAATAAGCTACTCAATAAGTCAAAACTCAAAACCAAATATTGGAACCTAAACTAGACCTGGTTAGCTACTTGTAAACCAAAGACCGAGACCTGGACAAGCTCTTATGAGCTTTTGACAAGCTCTGCAAGAAACTGTCGAAAACTCGGTATTCATCGAGTTTGTGAGCAGGGAGATAAGCCCAATTTGACAAGCCATTTTTGAAGCTTATAAAAATTACTAAAATTCTATAAAAATCATAATAAGAAACTAGACCAACTGAAGTTTTAAAACCCAAAGTTTCACTTGATTTGACCCAAATGAATCAATTAAAATCAACTTAGGTTGGTTGGCGGTTTTTCAAGTTTTGACTTTTGAGCAGTTATGAAACTTTGACTTTAATGAACTTTGATTCCAATTTATGGACTGAATATGATGTTTTATGGTGAAATGAAACTAATCAAGCTACTCTAATGATTTCTAAACATGAATCAAGCTTTTGATTTTCCTAAATTCCAACAGACATGAAATTAAGACAGTTTCATTGTGATTTTGACTTTGAGCTATTTGCGAGAGGCAATATTATGACTAGAATGATTCAAATGGTCCTAATTGAGACTAAGTAGACAGTTTTAAACACAAACCAAAGCTTAAGCTCAATTATCCCAACTGATCCAAACACTATTTTAACCAACTGATTTGCAATTTAAACTAAGCTAATCAACACATTTAGCTATAATTTAAACTAAATCTAGTATCTTAATTATACTAATTAAACATGTTTAAACTACAATTATCAATTAAATACTAGATTATTACAATATATAATGCATTAAAAATGAAAATGAGAATCAACACTTACAAGTGTCCTAGCCACAATTTGCCAAACACCACATGTAACCACCAAACTAAAACCTATCATAAAACCCATATCCAAGCTCGCATCAACCCAAATCCATTTCCATGCTGCTTGAACCAAAATCTCTTCTCGGTTGACTTTTGTTGACCAAAACCAAACTTGCTTGAATCGACTTATAAGCTTACCAAAAGCTATAATAAGCTTAAGTAAGCTTATTTGAACTTAAATATAAGCTATTTGAAGCTTGGACATAAGAGTTTGAAATTGAATTTTGCAACAATGAACATGAAACTTGAAACTTAAATGAAACTTTGAATTAAGACTTGAAAATGAGTTACAATGATAAAACAACTTAAGTTTAATACAATAAAGCTTAAAGTTACAAATTTAGGAGCTAATTAAGACATTTTAATAAAAAACGACATACATAGAAATTTAAAAACTAAGTACTACCTTGTCTCTCTTCTTCTCTTCTTTTTTATACACCAAAATGCTTCCACGTGTCCTCTGAGCAAATCCCATCTTTTTTCTTGGCCATTGGATCACTTGAGATGATATTGGCCATTTGATCAAATTTGGCGGAAAAGTGGTTTTGCACCTGGGGCTCTCGATAGCTTGCAACTAGGGGGTGGCATTAATTGTGGTGTGATGAGGTTGGTGGATATGATGATGAGGGGAGGTGTAAGGATGAGGTGATGGGAGGTGAGAGTTGCGAGGCAAGTGGGGGAAGAGATAAGCGGGGTGAGGGATTTGGGGTATTTGATGGATGGGTTGAACGGGGGTCATGGTTAGGGTCAAAAAGTATAATGGCGGGGTCAAATGGTATAAATGGCGGGGTCAAAATGGTTAAAAGGGTCAAGGCTTGTTTTATTATTACAAGGACCAAACTTGCAATTTCGAAAGACCAAGGACCATTTCGCCAATTTTCCAAAGTTGTTTCAAGGACCAAAATTGACAAGTTTCAATAGTACAAGGACCATTTTGACATTTTCAAACTTCCAAGGACCATTTGTGACAATTTTCAAAGTTTAGGGACCTAAGTTGTAATTTTGCAATTTTAAATCTCAAGGACCAATTTTGACAACTCATGAATCCCTAGGGACTTGAAATGATATTTTCTTTATTTTGATTTACCGGGGACTTGTTTTGACAACTTTTGAAACTTGGGGACTAAAGCGCCAATTATGCAAACTTGATACGTTTTCACCGATTTTGATATTTTGCATTTAAAACACATAAAACACTTATTTGTGATATTTTTATCATTTTGATGCATTTACGAGTGTTTTCGGATGTTTTTGCAGTTTAAATGGTACAAAATGATGAGTATTTAGACACTCATCAATCCCCACACTAAGATATTGCTAGTCCCTAGCAATGTTTTGAGAAAAATTAATGGATTTCATCTCTTTACCAAAAGCCATTACTTACGGAGTAGCCAAATGTTTCGATTCAAGTAAGAACCTTGGTACACCGATAACCAAATGATTTTGAGCAAACCACCGACTTCAACGGATTTGATTTGTCTTTACGAAGCCGTTTGCTTCGGACTAGCCAACTCTTAGATAAATTATCAATATTATCTTTGGTGAGTGATTACCAATTATGGTTTTCCACTGCCTTTACCACAAGCCATAAACTTGCGGGCTAGCCAACTCTTCACTTTTAAGGATATGGTGAAATGAATACCATACAATTTTGGGCAAATTGCAAGCCGTCAACGGTTTGAGATATCTTTACCAAGAGCCGTTTGCTCTGGATTAGCCAATCCTTTTGTTTATTAGACATGGCGGATGATAACCATAAGTTGAGTAAGTGCAAAACACTTACTCCAAAAAAATTTTGGCCAAAATGGGGAATTGGGTGGTATAATTACATGATAAAATTCGTGAGAATTCCCCCACACTAGAAATGAATATTGCCCTCAATATTCAAAGTACCGCGGTTATGCGAAACATAGAACGTAAAGGGAAATACTACGGCCATTATTTTGAAAGATTTTTTTTTTTTTTTTTTTTATATACAACAGTGGGCAACTCCCCCACACTAGGGTGGTAGAAAGTAGAAAGAAGTCAGAAATATGGGTGAAAACCCATATGGCATGCTACTGTTTTTGATTCCCGAGTCGCTAGCTTGACTCGATCCCCGCATTCATTAGTTCATGGGGAAAGTAACGTGGAAAACCAATCTCGATCGGACTTTCGTTCACAATGTTAATAAACATATGAACATCAGAAAGTTCCACACCGACGAGATACAACCGCGGTATTGTTAATAGTAGAAACTATAAAGGATGATACGGGGTCAAAGATGGTGTCCTCATTCCGAAAGAGAAAGGGAAAGAGCAACCACACCATCTGTGAAGAATGGAATAAAGATGTGCATGAGAATGCATGTCCATTCCTCATCGATGAAGCAAATCACCATTTTGACATTTTAAGCTTAAACTTGAAGCTTATATGGTGATTGTCAATAAGATGTCCGGGAGGAGGGTGGGAAACGGTTCTTCAATCAATGATTTTCCGGAAAAGGATGTCCCCTCGAATCAAAGTAAGTATTATCAATTCTGTTGGAATTGACTCATCACTAAGAAAGGCATCGACTTCATTCCAAAGTTGTCATCTTCCTCATCGGGAGTGAGAGAAGGGATGGAAGAGTCGGGAATAATAAGACTAGGAGATGATGGATCATTTTGAGCAATTCTTCAATGGGAAGAATGTCTCCCATTGGATCACAAACATCATCATCCAATTCGGATGAAACGAAGAGAGTTTGGTTTCATCCACGAGTTAACAAACTCGATACGATAAAGCGATTCGGAGGTGGGACAAGTGGTGTGCTCTTAGAGCTAGCAATTTCCACCACTTCCGATAAAGTCTCCGATTCTAGATCATCATCATCAAGAACACTCTTGACTTCACGGTACAACTTTCAAACCATTTGTTTGAACCGGGGTTGATTTTCAAAGCTTTTAGCTCAAAGACGTTTTGGTGACTCCTCTTAACCGTGAAATTTGAGAGTGTTGCATTGATTCTTTCGATTTTTGATCAATTGTGGCAACACTGCTTTTGGATAGAGGTTTGGAGTTTTGGTTGATATTCAACGTGAGTTCTTCGTTGTCAACCCGTATGGTCAACTCTTGACAAATACATCAATCGAGCACGACTCGTTCTCAAGAAAGCTCTCCCAAGATGAGGGAACTCTAGGATCGCATCAAAGTCTACTACAACAAAGTCGGTGGGAAAGTGAAACTTTCCTACTTTCATCACGACATCCTCGGCTATCCCAGTGGACGAGTTATGGTGCGGTCCGCTAGCTCGAGTGTCATACAAGTGGATGAAAGTTTAGGAAGAGACGTTTCTTCCATCTTGAGAGTGGCATGAGGTTAATGCTAGCGCCAAGATCGGCCAAGGCGGAGCATTGAACCATCCCAAGAAATCACACGGATTAAAAATCTACGGGGTCTTCAAGCTTTTGGGAAGCTTCTTGAGAAGGACCGTGAGCATTGCTCATTGAGAGGGTTTTAGCCATCTCGGATAACTTATCTTTGTTGGTCGATAAGCCTTTAAGCGTGGATGCAAATTTAGGCATTAGAACGAGAGCATCAACGAAGCTTATATCAAAGTGTAGTTCATTGAAGATTTGGAAAAAATTTCCATTTGCTCTTTGTTTTGTCTTTGAGCTTCTCATCATGCATTCTTGATGGGTAAGGAAGTGACTAGACTTTTGAGCCGGGATGGAAGTGTTTTCGGCTCGAATTTGTCTTGAACTTGGGTTCGGACTTAAAGCTTGGACTACCGAAGGTGGGACGTGTCTTGATGCCGTGGGCTTGAGAAATGCACCTTGTCCGTTGTATCCTTGGTAACTTGACTCATTGCTCCGTGGAGGAGGCATTGGAGTCGAAGGTCCATTGTGCGTCTTACCACTACAGTGGTGACGGCTTTAACTCGGCATTGGGATTTGGGCTGTATTGCTTGGGAGTCCTCCGAAGATGACGAAGCTTGGTTCATATTCATGTTCATGAAACGCTCATCATATTCTTCAACTCATTTGTCTGCCGAGACATTGTGGTATCAATTTCCTTTTTAGCTCAACCTCATGTTATTGATCCGAGTTTGCATTGAGCGTATGCTTGACTCGGTAATTTTCATGAAGTCATTTGGTAGGGGAGCTTGAGAAGGTTGTTGATAACTTTGCGATTGGAGCTTGATATGGTTGGTTGAAATTGTTCGGTTTTGATTGAAATTTTGAGAGTTATTGAAGTTTTGTCCTTGATTAGGAACAAAGCGATTTTGATTGCCATGGTTTTGCACAGAGGAAAACCGGTGGTGTCATACCGCTAGGTGCAGTAGTGAGGATCGACTTGTGGTCGGTATTGATTGTGGTTTCTGAAGCTACGGGAGCTTGGTAAAAGAAGCATCGGTTGCTTGACAATCATAATCGCATGTGGACCACTACAAGTTTCACACACCTTGTTTACGGCTTTGATTGGTTCCGGCTTATGAATTTCGCTTTTGATTTCCTTTACATCTTTCATCATACAACGGATGGCGTCCGTTAGAGCGGCTATCGGAGCGGCTAACTCGGAAGAGTTCTTGGATGAAGAAGCGAGTGTTTGGAGTATTGACTTTGTTGCGAGAAATAGGAACTTTTGATTTTGCTCGCAAATCTCAATCACATCTTTAGGCTTACGATTCAAGATATTGCCACCGTGGCTGCGTTCAAAGAATCTTGATCGTTACCGTTCAACCCATTATAAAAGATATTAACTTGTTGAAGCTCGTGAATTCATGATGGGGCATTTCACGAGGAGATCTTTGAATCTCTCCCATGCCTCTCCAAAGTTTTCATCGAAATTTTGACGAAATCCGAAATTTCATTTTAAGATTAGTCGTCTTTGATGGAGGAAAGAAATAATTGACAAACTTTTGAACAAGATCCTCCCAAGTTTCGATGGATCGAGGGGTTCTTTTCCACCAAATCCGGGCTGTCCCTCAGTGAGAATGGAAATAGCATCAACTTGATTACTTTTGTGGCACATCCTTGAAATTGATAGTTGAAGTCAACTTGTTAAACCAACGGATGTGTGCATACGGGTCTTCTCGGTCAAACCCGTGGAATTGATTTGTAGACACAAGTGTGATCAAATGTGTCTTCAATTCAAAGTGATCGAATTGATTCTTGGTAAAACGATGGCATCTCCATAACCCTCGGTGGGTGCACGGAGCATTTCCGCCATAGTTCGTTAAATCGCCATATTGTTGCTTGGAATAGTACGAATCTCGGGTTCGACTATTTGGGCGACGCTCTCGAACGTCTTCTAGGAATTTCGCTAGATCACGAAAAGGACTCAATGATCTAGAAGAGCGAGTGCGCATGCACTAGAGTTAACTCTAAGGACTCTCGAGTTAAGGAAGGGAATTATGAAAATGGGGAAAGAAGAATCTTTTGGGTTTTATGGTTTTGAAAAGTAGATATAACAACAAATCCAATTAAAACAATATCGAGGCAAAACAACGGTGAACTTAAACCAATAATCACAAGATGAATGGCTTCTTTGAAAAGGTACACCACTCACAAGGACACAAAGGCAAGTTTTAATCTTTGGTTCGGGAACTTATTATGGTCGTACCCCAGTTAGGTAGTACACGCCTTGGTTTGCGGTGGTAATTTTTATGTTGTTATTATTAAACAAAGAAAACGACAAATCTTTTGTATTTTTATCTTTGATATATATATAGAAACAAAAGAAAAATATTTTTGTGTTTTATACGTTTTGGATGTTTTGGGTTTTGGATTTTTATAAGAAAATATATATAGATATAGATAGATGGTATGAACAAGGAGTGAATATTCAAATCACTAATCGCTAAGCGTAAGATAATTAGCACGACTCCCGTGGCGCGCCAATTTGATTGGTCCCAAACCGTCAAGTTATCTCACACAAGCTAGCCACTTGTGAATGGCTAACCGTAAGAAACTTAAAGCAGTTCGGACACCAAATGCAATGAAGATCCGAGAGAGTATAGTGTTTCCCAGTCGTTATGTCCCAACGAGTGTGTGCGAGAATAATCAAACGAATAGTGATCGAGAGAATTTGAATGGAAAAAGGATTGTGATTGATTATACCTAAAGAAAAAGTTTATAAATTACAGGGGCTTAAATGCAAATTAAAGAAAATTAAAAAGATAAATTATATTAAATAAACGCTATCACTATTTTTAAAATCTGATGTTTTTGATTTTTCTTTTATAAAACTTAAATTAAAAACTACGTGACGTACAAAAGAAAATGTGAAACTGAAACAATATTAATCCTAAAAATATAAAAATGACATTTTTACAAACCTAATGATAAGAGAAAATTTTTAGAAAAAGAAAATTATTTTTATTACTATTTATCTAATTATTATTAATTAAAAACTATTTTTACTATTTAATAATACCCTAAAATACAAGAAAATATGAAATAAAGCTAGAAAAATGAAATTATGACTTAGAAAAATCTAAAATAACTAAAGAGAATTTTCAAAACTAATTTTGTATTTTTCGATTATTTTCTATTTTCTATGAATTAAAAACTATTTAAAACTAATTAAATTGCTAAAATTACAAATTAAACTATGAAAAATCTGGAAAAATATTTTTTGACTTTTATATTTATCTTAACCTAGGAAAAATGAAAACTTATTTTTTGAAACTTTTACGAATTAATTGTATTAAAAGCTAATTAAAATTACCTAAAAGCTGTTTTAAATGAAGAAAAATAGCAAACAGTGCTAGAAAAATATGAAAATTCAGGAAAAGTCTAAATTAATATTATGAATCTAAGAAAATATAAAAACAGTAGCTTATGTGTAGGAATATGGAGCTGCAATGACAAGTGCTTATAAATAAGCACTTGAAATAAGCCAAAGGTACCAAATGAGCACCAAACTATCACGAAGCTATAATATGTTAAAACTACTCAAAAGCAACTTATTACAACTATCCTACACCTCTATAATGCAAACTTAACTTGATTTGATGATTTGAGCTTAAGTGCTAAAAACAGTTTTGAGCTACTACTTTGTAGCTAGAAAATAAGCTACTCAATAAGTGGAAACTCAAAACCGGATATTGGAACCTAAACTAGACCTGGTTAGCTACTTGTAAACCAAAGACCGAGACACTGGACAAGCTCTTATGAGCTTTTGACAAGCTCTGCAAAACTGAGAAAACTCGGTATTCATCGAGTCGATGTGAGCAGGCGAGATAAGCCCTTTTGACAAGCTATTTTGGAGCTTATAAAAAATTACTAAAATCTACAAAAATCATAATAAGAAACTAGACCAACTGAAGTTTTAAAACCCAAAGTTTCACTTAATTTGACCCAAAATGAATCAATTAAAATCAACTTAGGTTGGTTGGCCGGTTTTCAAATTTTGACTTTTGAGACAGTTATGAAACTTTGACTTTAATGAACTTTGATTCCAATTTATAGACTGAATATGATGTTTTATGGTGAAATGAAACTTAATCAAGCTATCTCTATGATTTCTAAACATGAATCAAGCTTTTGATTTTAAAATTCCAACAGACATGAAATTAAGACAGGTTCAAGTGATTTTGACTTTGAGCTTTTTTGAGGCAAATTATGACTAGAATGATTCAAATGGTCTTAATTGAGACTAAGTAGACAGTTTTTAAGTACAAACCAAAGCTTAAGCTCAATTAATCCCATTGATCCAAACACTATTTTAACCAACTGATTTGAAATTTAAACTAAGCTAATCCACACATTTAAGCTATAATTATTATTAAACTAAATCTAAACTACCTAATGATGCTAACAGATTTAAATTATCAATAAGCTATAAATATCAATGCATTCATGGCGGAAGCACAATATTAAAAATTCAATTAAAAATGAAAATGAGAATAACACTCACATGGCTTGTCCAAACACCACATGCGACCACCAAACCCAATACTATGCTAAACCTAAGCTATTCCAACCCATATCCAAGCTCGCATCAACCCATATCCATTTCCATTACTGCTTGAACCAAAATCTCTTCTCGGTTGACTTTTGTTGACCAAAACCAAACTTGCTTGAATCGATTATAAGCTTACTAAAAGCTATAATAAGCTTAAGTAAGCTTATTTGAACTTAAAATAAGCTATTTGAAGCTTGGACATAAGAGTTTGAAACGAAATTTTGCAACAATGAACATGAAAATATGAAACTTAAATGAAAACTTTGAATTAAGACTTGAAAATGAGTTACAATGATAAAACAACTTAGTTTTAATACAATAAAGCTTAAAGTTACAAATTTAGAAGCTAATTAAGACAATTTAATAAAAAGCGACATACATAAATTTAAAAACTAAGTACTGCCTTGTCTCTTGCTTCTTCTTCTCTTTTATACACCAAAATGCTTCTCACGTGTCTCTCTCGATCAAATCCCATCTTTAATCTTGGCCATTGGATTACTTGAGATGATTTTGGCCATTTGATCAAATTTTGGCGGAAAAGTGGTTTTGACCTCTGGGGCTTCGAATTTGCAACTAGGGGGTGGCATTAATTGTGGTGTGTAAAGTTGGTGGATATGATGATGAGGGGAGGGATAAGGTGAGGTGATGGGAGTATGAGAGTTGCGGGAAGTGGAGGGAAGAGATAAGCGTTGGCGGGAGGAAAGTTTGGGGTTTTTGACTAGGGTCAAATTGACGGGGGTCCAAAAAGGGTAATGGCGGGGTCAAAATGGCTTATGGCGGGGTCAAAATGGTTAAAGGGTCATGGTTTGTTTTAAATGACAAGGACCAAAATTGCAATTTTCGAAACTTGAGGGACCATTTCGCCAATTTCCAAAGTTGTTTCAAGGACCAAAATTGACAAGTTTCAATAGTACAAGGACCATTTTTGACATTTTCAAACTTCCAAGGACCATTTGTGACAATTTTCAAAGTTTAGGGACCTAAGTTGTAATTTTGCAATTTTAAATCTCAAGGACCAATTTTGACAACTCATGAATCCTAGGGACTTGAAATGATATTTTTCTTTATTTTGATTTACCGAGGACTGTTTTGACAACTTTTGAAACTTGGGGACTAAAGCGCCAATTATGCAAACTTGATACGTTTTCACCGATTTTGATATTTTGCATTTAAAACACATAAAACACTTATTTGTGATATTTTTATCATTTTGATGCATTTAAGTGTTTTCGGATGTTTTTGCGGTTTAAATGGTACAAAATGATGAGTATTTAGACACTCATCATAATGGAGAAGTATGAGAAAAAGAATAATGTTATCAATGTAAGAGCTATCACTTGAACAATCGCGGCAAGGTGATTGTCGGACTGTAATCTCTGCATTAAAAGGTTGAAGAATGAAAAAGAAAATTTATGAAAGGGTTAAAAGAAATGAAACTCCTCCATACACTTAGGGAAGAAACCGGGTCAATACATCTGCTATTGGTTATCACAAAGATGATACTGGTATTGGATACAGACATCATGGACCTAGTGATGCAATGCACAATCTTCTCAGCCACTCAAGTTTCTCTCAAAAGAGTCTTGTTTCATTTCTCATAGGGACAAACACATAATCTATCGTCATCTCACTCCGAGAATCGTTGATATTGAAAAGGTTGCAGTCCGCTCCAGCCTCCGCTCACTAAAACCAAAGCACACTTATCGAAGAGAGCCATGAGATTTGACAAAAGATCTCTTAGGACACAATTTCCAAATATATTGATAACATCAAATAGTCCTGAATATTAAGTGTCAATTTCCCCCGATAATGCTTGTAATTTCCAATTTCCAAATATATTAAGTGTCAAATAGTCCTGAACATCAAAAATCCATAAGGGGCTGGTTAACCAGTATAAGTACGATCATCTCACTGACACAATAAATGGTGCAAGATCCAGCATCAGTATTACTAGTAGTCTTATTACGGAAGATGATGACCGGGGAAAATCATGCGATAAATGGTTTTCACATAAGTTTGGAACAGATGGCATCAGTAATTCTACTAGGAAAAAAGGGTTCGACAACTGGATGAATGAGTGCCAACGAGTGGCGGAAGTAGGCCAGATCCAGAGGCCCCCATATAAGCCCCGCTACTCTGAGTCTAACTTAAAGACTCATAAATAAAGAAAAGTGCTCTTTCTGGAGACAACCCGAATTATCCATTTCTTTTGTTTTATTTCCATTTCGAAGGGTTTTGTGTTTTCTAACTATTCTTGCAGAAACGAGAACTAATTGTTCTGCGCAGTTGATGATCTCGAACGAGTTACGGCGTAACTCATCTTGGTGATTACGCCGTAACCAACCTTTTAGCAGCAAATTCTTGACCCATTACCAATTACGGCGTAATACCATCTCGGTGGTTACGCCAGTAACCACTCGCTTCTGACTTTTGTCGGGTTTTGCATGTTCGGCGTAACTCCCTCAAAAGAGTTCGACGTAACCTTCCTCTCGTTTAATTATTTCATTTTAAAACACGGTAACCTTGTATTAGTATTTTAAATGAACTTTGTGGGTGTGTTCCTGTAAACCCTCACGAGACTTCACTTGTCCACTTGGGACACCAAGTGGTTTAAAAACTTGTTGCATATGCTAAATGCAACCGTGATTCCTCTGAAAGTGAGTTAGGTTTGTTTTTCATTTTCATTTTGTCTTTTAGAATTATGCTTGTCGGTAGTGTGATTTCGAGGATTGAAGTTTGTTCATGATGCTTATCTGAAGGCACGTCTCTTGTTCGTGGGCCTTCCTTCTTTATGGAGCAAATTCGGAAAGTTCTCGCTAATTCTACCTTTCTCTTCACCTTTATTTAATGCCTAGTACAAAGGGACTTTGTACAATTCAAGTGGGGGACGGGAGTAGAATTATCTCTTGAACATTATTTCGCCCTCATTTTCTAGTTTATTTTGAAAATTATACCATTTTAAAATTTTGACATGTTTTCCTAACCTAAGTAGATTAGACCTTAGCCGAGCACATACAACCCTTGATATTATATGGTGAGATTAGCCTTATCCGTTTCCAATATTTTACCCCAAATCCACCAAATTATGAGTGTGCAAGAACATAAACTTTAGAACTTGGCCTTTGCATCATTTCGAGACCATAGGCGAGGTATGTTGAGTTAGCTCGATGTATTTGGACTTTTCGGTTTTAGAAGGCAATATTATAGGATTATCACCCAAACGACCTACCATTGTGTGTCTATCGATTAGTCACCTCGACTTCTCGACCCCATGTGAAACCCTTTTGTTGCACTCATCTTTAGTGCAAGATACCCCTAGATACACCCTTCTGAGCCATTCCTTTCATTTTGTTAACCCGATATATTGTTTCGATACACCTATACACCTGTAGTCTTTATTTGTGATTGGGAATTTATCATTTGCCTAAGTTCAAGGTTCGAGTAGAAAGGTTCGGAAATCATGCTCTCATCGACAACATTTCTGAAGATCATTGAAAACCCCCCGAATTCCCATTGTTCATCTCAAGTGAGGGGATATTATGTTTAGTATTTATTGTTATGTTGAAAAAAAAAATAGTTGTTATGATTATGTTATTGTAAAGTGAAATGTTATAAGCACTGTAGTATGAGCTTTATTGAATTAGTATCGAGGAGGCCACCTCGGTCACATTTGAAGATTGGAGTTGGTAGTTTTGCCAACAGTTGGAGAAAAGGTAGTATGCCCATCACGACGTCCTCTAATGACACATCTACCTTGCATTTCATGATCCGGTTTCTTGACTTCAAAACTTGAACTTTGGGCGGACGGTAAGTGGTGACTACTTGATTGTAGATTTAGACTACCTGCTTGTTTTTTATTTTACACCAATTATATATCCCATGTCTTATCCTACCCTTTAGTTATGAAGCGTGTTTAGGTGATGCAGCGAGCAATCTTTGGTGTGTTGGTCATGGATTTGGTCATGTATCATTGATTTTGTCCACTTCACGTGACATGTTAGTAATGACGAGTCACCCTTAACCTTTGTCGTGTCTACCCATATTGCCTTCGAGAATTGTTTAGCCCTTAACTCTAGTGGTGGAGATTTGTGTAACCGCCAAACTTATGATAGAATACATGCTATGATCATCGATTGGTGATCACCCGAAATTGACACTTAGAATAGTTGAGAGATTTGAGTGTTTGTTCCCTTCATTGAGGTGTTCGGCTTTGTTTTATTCTAGCATAAGGGATTTGTAAACTAATATTTTTCAGGTAATGGGAGATATCTTTTTAGGAATCTTTCTAATAAGGTCTACTTGAGGGCAAGTAGGAGGATATTTGATAACATCAAATAGTCCTGAATATTAAGTGTCAATTTTCCCCGATAATGCTTGTAATATATATCATTTATATGGATTTACGCTTGTTTTCCATTGTTTTTCACTTTTAGGTAAATTACAAGCATTGGAGCTAAAGAGACGCGGAACTGGAGAAATATCTAAAGATTTATCACAATATGCTACTTTGAAGAAGTTACGGCGTAACTCGTCTCTCACATTACGCCGTAACTATTGCGTGACTCAAAGAACCAACTTATCATTAGGTTACGGCTTAACTCTTCCCAAATGTTATGACGTAACTACATTAGGTCAAATGAGGTTTCACGCCGCTGATACTTACGCCGTAACTACTGCATCTCTTACGACGTAACCGAATTTATTGAAGACTACGGCGTAACCACTCATAAGGTTACGCCGTAACCAGCAGATCTAGTGCATTATTCGAAGATATAGAAGGTTCTGGCGTAACTCCTATATTGGTTACGCCTAACCCGCACGGCCTATAAATACCCCACGAATTCCAAATTTCTATTCATTCCATTCCACACACAACACTCGAGAACGTGGGAAAAAGCTCAAGGCGGTCTAGAGGAGCATCTGAAGCTGTTTCAAGGAGAAATCACTCCCTACGATAAGCATTAGCGTTTTATATTTCTTTACTTTCAATTCATGTATTTCGTGCCCTTGAATATTGAATTGGTTTGCATGATTAATATGATGGCTAAGCACCTTTTGGTGCTAGTCTAGTTATGATTCATAATTGTTTTGTTTACGTTTACTTTACTTCGTACATTTATTTCTAAGTGTATGCATGCATAGTTTATTGGTAGCCACCCTTGTTCGGTAGTTTTGAATGGCAATGAGGCCAATTGCCTAGGAGATATGACCAACCGGCCCTAGGTGAGCGGATGAGATGGGAAGGGTAAGATATGACCAACCGACGACCCTTTCTACTTGTCTTGATTGACCAGCCGATCACCTATCGTTTGGATGAACTTAAGAATTAGGGGTGCGTGTCTAAGTTCCTAACGGCGGGCATTCACTATTATAAATCTAGCATGTAGCGGTACTTAATGACTTGGCTTAGGGACCAGGGAACAACGGGACTTATGACGGTTCGCATGATTTCTCCCGTGGTGGCATCTTTGCCGATAGGTTAGGCGAATTGACCAAATGATGTCCTCTCGAATTTGACCCCACCAAGTAATTGGAAGTAAGTAGACGTAGACATAACTAGCTACGAGGATTAACTGGGTTAGCACCACTCTCCTCTATTGATTTCCCTTTACCATTTATCTGCTTTATTTTATTCTGCATTAATAGTTTAATTAATTAAATCCTTAACAAAACCATTATTAAATCTGTGACACTTAGACTTAGTAATAATCCAACTCACATAGCTCTTGGGACGACCTCGACTTTACCGACATTACTACTACACACGGCGATTTTGCTGCCCGTTAGTGCACTAGGGTAGACCATAGGTATAACGAGACACTATAAATTTAAGACCTGGTCAGTAAAACCTGCATCATATATACACTTGTGTTCACCAATAAGAACACAAGTTGTACGAGAGTCCTACGCAGATCTTAGTAATCTTGCCAGAACATTTATAGTGGATATCACAAAAGTGATCCTCAATGATTGAGTGGAAACCCTGCCAGTGTCAACATCAAACGACACTGAACGTGGGTCACTTCGTTAATTCTTTAAAGATTAAGCTTAGCGTTTATGGTGGTTACTTTGTCCCAAACAGTCTACTATCGTGGAGTGATACTTCGGTGTATTCTATTGGCTCACCTGGATTGTTGCAAGCGTGTTTGCGGCATCCAATTCTGGTGCGGAGAGTGTAAAGATTCGAAAATCATTAGTATCTTAGGATGCAAATGCTCTCGATATCTAAACACATAGGAGCTGGAAACCCAACCAAGGAGATTCCTTTCATTAATCGATTCCTGGTGATGTAGGTCTGTACTTGCATTTTTCCAATGTATTGATATATGTCCTTAACAAGATTCGGAAGGCTAATTCACCCGACCAAGGTGAATAGAATTAAGACATTCATCAGTAAAACAATCGTAGTGGAACAATTCTCTAAGAAAAGATCCACGATGATCGATTGGCCTGACATTATTATTATCTACATTTTCTGTGATAGGTAATGATGAATGTTGCCGCTTCTGAAGCACCACTATACGCCTTAACATCTTCTAACTCCACATACTCATACTCAAGTGATCAATCCTCAAAAAAATTCAAGACAAAGATTATTAAGACTGAAAGTTACATCAAGTATAAGTATATTCAAGATCAAGTCATGATGAAGTTCAAAGCTCAAATGATGGAAGATATATGAGTAAAGATTTAAGTCTGAAGATCAAGTGGTATGAGTTAGGTGGAGAAGACGTAATCACAAACACTCGAAGATGTTGATCAAAGGCAAGACAAGATAAGAGATTCTAAAAGATCACGAAGCATGATTGGAACGAATGAACAAACAATACCATTACAAGTCAAGACAACAAGCTTTAAAGATCAAAGATCAAGGTCACATAGAGAGATCTCAATGACCAGCCCTTAGGGGGAGATTGTTAGCATTAGAAGTGTTGATTATTAATGTAATCAACTCAATGATCGCCCCTTAGGGGGAGATTGTTAGGAATAAAAGTGACAATCCTTATTGAGTGTACGAGTCTTGTAACGTTTGTAATAGTTTAGTTGTTAGGCTAATGGGCTTGTCTTATGTTTGTAAACTAGTCTAGTCATGTAATGGACCTAAGTCCAAATAGAAACCCATGTGAAAGCCCGTTAGGCCCATTTCCTTATTCTTACATACAAAACACACTAAACCCCTAATAAGTTGTGTGTGAAAGTGTTAGGAGAGCTAGGGGTTTAGTGTGTGTGTTCTCTCTTTGTAGCCTCCTCCATCTTCACCATGTTTCTTTCTTTCTTCTTAATCTTATACTTTTCTTTTTCTTTATCTCTATCAATGTTTATATCTTATTTATCATTACAATAACTTAATCTGTTGATCCTATAATTAATATACATTTTGGTACAAATCTGGAGCTATGGAGCATTTGTCGTGGAAAAGAAGCTAAAATGAGAAGAATCTGCAGCAGAAGTATATGGCGTATAAAATTTCTTATGTATACACCGTATACATACCAAGACCTGGTGGTTTTATCCAAGTCTGAAAGAGTATACGGCGTATACTCGTCTGTTTCTATATGACATATACATTGAAGAAATGAAGCCGGAAGTTGAATCAAGTTTGTGTGATGCCTCCAAAAAGTGTTGTAGTATTTTGGTCATAACTTCTTCATACAACCTCCTTTTTAAGTGAATCAAGTTGTCATGGAAGAAGAAAAGAGATATCTACAACTTTCATGTTTTGAGTTAAATATGCGTCAGATGTATACAACGTATGCACCTTTATACGTATATGACATATACACCTTCAGATATATACGCCGTATACAAATTCAGATGTATACGCCGTATACTTGATCAGCTGGGTCTTCCCAGCTTTTCTTATAAGGAAGAATTTTACATATATCCTTAATGAACTTCAATAATTACATATGAATCATTATCATTTTCCGTAAATGTTTTAAAGTTACCTGAACCAAACTGACACAACCCAACTCATTTGAAACCCGAAAAAACAACCCAACCCGACCCTTGATTTTATCCCCACTTTCACCACTATCCTTGATTTTATCACATGATCAACAACGGTTTTTTTTTTTTTGTCACATAACCCACCAAATGTTGTTAAAGATTCCACATGCTGTATTTTTCTTTTACTTCCCGGCTACCACAGTAAATGAATCAAATATCTTTTAAAAGTAAAGCTTGGTGATGTGACACAAAAAGACTTTGAGTCATGAAAATAAGGACTAAAATGAAATAAATGTTTCAGAAATGAACATTAGATAGACATAAAGAGAAAAGAATAAAAGAAAAAGAAAAGAAAAAGAAAAAAAATTGTAGGATGAGACATCCTTTTCATTTCCATACTCTCACCGACGACAACACACTTTAGTACTACCGACACTTTCATTCAAATCAAAGATACAAATTGCTTCTTCTTCCTTCTAAAATGAAAAAAATAGTGTTTAGCTAGGGTCGGTCAAAATTATCGTTTACATTTTGTAAATTTTATTTATATTGTTGTCTTTCAAATACGAAAAAGCACATCTCTAAGAGTGATATGAAGTTCATAACTTACTAACGTTTTTTGGACCATGATAAGTCGAACATTGATATTTAATACTCTCAAACGGATATATATGTGTTGGTATATATTCTTTTATCAAACGGTGGATATGTCATTTTTGGTGTGGTGTAAGGCGTCATCCTAACCGACTTTTCTGTTTTTTCTATTCTAGTTAAGATTTCTTTTAATAATCTTTATCTACGTTAAATATACTGAGTCTATGTATTTTTTGTTCTTAATTATTTTTTTTCAAAATTTATATTATTAGCACATATCTTACTTATTATGTTGCACATATGAGTAACGTAGTGTCGTTTTTATTATAAAGTCAACTAACTATCTCGTAATATATATATATATATATCACAATTTTATATCATGTTTGTTAAACATATCTTAAAAGTATTTGATTGTGAATCATTTTTAACTGCTCTTAGCATGGTGCCCATTTCGAAATCATTGAATTTCTTCAAAATGTCTAAAAGAAACAAAAACAAAAAAAGTATAAAAAATCCACATGTTCATTGTTGAGTCGTTGTATATTTAGACATTGACAACTACGTATGTTTGCAAGTTGCCTGTACTTTAAAAATCTAGGCCAAATGTTGTGAGCCTTCGTTTTCAATTTGACTTACCATGTACCTTTGACTTTCTTAACAACCCTACTTATGCATCACACATTAGGCTGGATACAATAGCAACAATCGAGTGTCGATCGAGGCCAAGGGGCGATCGATAACTTATCGATCCCCTTGGTGTGAGCATGTCGATCGCCCAACAAAAAAAAAGAAACCGGTCGTTTACTTGATCGATATGAACAAACCATTTCAAACTTTGTAACCACAAGGTTAAAAAAAAAAAATCTCACCCTATAAATACACAATACAAACACACTTCAATCCACAAATCTATTTCACACAATTCAAACTCAAAATACTTCTCTACACACGATTTAATATGAACTGCCGTCTCCAATTCCGTTGAAGATATGCAGTCAGTCGTTCAAAATCGATGTAATATCGACGATGAGCTTTAAAACCGCTATTATAAGCGTCATCGAATTGTTTGACCGGACGAAGGCGGAGAAGGAACAAATGAGACAAAACTACCGAGTTCAGAACGACATTACTCCGAAAGAAAAGGCGATCGACAAATTTTGAAAGATCGCTCGCATGAATCGCGAGGTTCTTGACAAGTTGTGGAAAATCATTTCATGATAACGAACAACATCGACACCAAAATCAATTGGAGCTATCGGAGAACAAAGGCGATGGTGTTGGTGCATCAACTCGACTACCAACTTCGAGCTACCAACTCTATTCGAGGATTCGGCGGGTTCACGGCTCGACTCAATGTGACTCGCATGCGGGGAGCATTCAGATTAGATTTATGTATTTCGTATTGTTTTATTTAGCATTATAAGCGTAACGTTTTAATTATTAATGAAATTTTATTTTGTGTTAAAATGTTTTTTTTTAAATTAAAAAAAAAAAACCAATCGCCTTCTTGGGACACCTAATCGCCGAAGGTCATTTGGAGAGAAAGGCGACGCGAGGGAAAAGTAGGGGATTGAATCCCTACTGCGGCAGCCTTATACTTTGTGCTGTATATATTGTACGCTGCATAACGGATACTCAAAAGTCAAAAGCTACGTTGAGCGACTAGCTAGGTTGGGTCATTGGTACTGTTTATCTTTTTGGCCAACCATCCATTTTATACCTCGTGCTTAAAAATCTAGTATACCAAAGTAGTCCTCGTGGTAACATTGTTTCAACACAAACACACAACTGACACATTCAAAGAGATTTATTTGAGAAAACAGTTTAAGTTTTTTCCATAAGATCAACGCAACAGCTGAATATCACTTGCGGCTAGTCTTTAGAGAAGGGTCAAGACACCCATGAGTGCACGCCAGCATAGCTTCTCGTTTAATTTAAACTTTTTCAGATAACTAAACGTCACTTGTTTAGAATAAACGTGTCTGAACTGACTTATATATGTAGTGAACGTATGCTGAGTGTTTTGAGTACTCCTATACATATTGATACGACTAAAAGCTACACCGCTATTGTAAATACACGAGAAATAAGGCATTGAAAATCAACATACTTTTATTCTTTTCGCATTTGATATTTTTAGTTTTTTTTTCAGATCCGGAAGCGTGCCAGCTCCTCAACGTAGATTCAACGAGTTATGCATAGTAATGTTATGACACTTAGATCCACAAATATTTTTTTCAAAAGAATTAGTTTTGTAATCTAAAAAAAACTAATGACGCAACTTGTTGCTCGTTTATGTTCCACCTATATGTAATTCCAAAGTGGCTTATGATATTATATAGTTTCGATCAAATCACAAGCGATATTTCATAATGGCCGTTATGCATAACTGCATACATTTAAAATGAATTTTCAAAGGCCATCGCATAACATAACCACGTACTTTTGGTCACTGCCGCTTTTTAGAGACGACACGTGTCATCGTTAAAGGTCGCAAAACGACAAAAATTTTCAACGTTTGACTCTGGCTTCCAATGAAAATTTTTGGTATAAGATTGACCAAGAGATCCACACTTTTAGCAATGTCGTCGCGATAAGAATCTATTTGTTATATTATATATTTTTTGATATTAAATATTTCTCCATCCAAAAATAATTGTTATGTTTATATTTTTTGAAATATTTATTTTTCAACTTTAATCTCAAGTATTTTTTTTATTTTTTTTATATAATACTTAATGCAAAATATATTAATGAATTGAGTTTTAAATGTATTTTCATTAGTATAATTTAATCAAATATTATATAACACAAACAACAATATTTAAGATAAAAATTAAAAAATATATATATTTCAAAAAGTCAAAACAGAACAATTATTTGAGAACAATTCGAAAACGTTTATCATTGAAGCCCCAAACGACTAAAGAAGATTTAAGTTGTGATTAAGGATATAGATTTCTTTTAAGTGTGTTTCTAACTCTCATTTAGTAAGCTAGCTTTATCATTGCGGGTCACTTGTCGTTGCTAAAATATGTCCCGAGCCAATAAACTATTGTTATTTAATAATTTATATTTTATATTTTATATAATCAAATAATAATTTAAATAATTGGTTTTTTTATTTGATATTTACCTTTAACGATGACATGTGTCGCCGTTAAAGGTCAGTGGACCCCACACCGAACAATCATTAAAGTAGAATTCTTGTGAGCCTCACTTTTAGTCGCTAAAGGCTTTGACTTTTATTCTCTCAAAGTTTTAGCGACATTTTAAAGCGATAATGCTATAGCGCCATCATATTGTCACTAAAACTTTTAACAACCACATTTCGAACAATGAATCTTTCTATCGCAAAAATTTGAAATCCCTCTAGTGTCGGTCGTTTTTAGTCGCTTTCATTGTTAAAACCCTTGAAATCATTTGGTCGACGACTTTGTTGATTGATTTGTTTATTTAAGTTGATTTAACGTTTCTATTGATAATGACGGCGAGGATATCCATAACCTAATTACATTATCGAACTAATGATTCTTATGTGTATAGTAAAATTTCCAATATCTTTGAAAAGTAACTAACCATTTGTAATAACTTACAAGTTACAACGAAGTGAATTAGGACAAATACAACCGTCAATTATAGAGGAAGGTAATAAGAAGACAAAAAGAAATTGAACCGACGATTTTGCTTGTTCAAATATGTCTGTATATATGACTTTTTGAACACCTGCCATTTGATTTATCCATTTTCTTACTTGGTAAAGGGCATATGATTCACGTGGCATGCATAAATTTTATTTATCAGTTCAAATAAGTTGGTGAAAAACTTTCTTTTTTAGTACTTGAATAACATTATTAGAGTAAATTGCATTTTGGTCCCTAGGTATGGCCAAATGCGGGGTTTCGTCTTTAACGTTTGAAAATCTTGAATAGTCCCCATTTGAAGGTTTTGATGCATCTTGGTCCTAATATCGCGATTTAGGGACCAAACACGCAACTAAACTTCAGTTTAAGGACTAAATCTGCATTAGGGACCAAACACTGAACAAAACATTCAAAATGGGGACTAACACGACTTTCAAAGCGTTAGGACGAGACATACATTGACCATCTGTGGGGACCAAAATGCAATTTACTCACATTATTATTATTAAATATTGGCAAATCGCGTAAAAAGATACTCATCTTATGTTCAATTTCAATTAAAGGTATTATTCTTTTTTTTTCTCAATTTAAGATCTGAGCTTTTTTTAGGTAGATTTAGGTTTTTATAAATTAGTTAGCCATTTCGTTAGTAAATTACATGTTTGGTCCTTGAGTTTGTATAGGCATTTCATGTTTGGTCTATTTTCGCGTTTTCATACACGCCAGACACGTTTCGTCCGCTTTTATCGTTTCGTTCGTTTTACACGTTTTCGTCCGTTTTGCACATTTTCGCCTGCTTTTGCACGTTTTCGTCCGTTTTACGTTTTCGTCCATTTTGCACGTTTCCGTATGTTTTTGCGTTTATATCTGCTTTTACGTTTTCGTCCGTTTTACACGTTTAGTTTGTTTTACGTTTCGTCCATTTTGCACGTTTTAAATCTGCTTTTACACTTTTTCGTCCGCTTTTGCGCTTTTCGATCTGCTTTTGCGTTTCCGTCCAATTTACACGTTTAATGCGTTTTTGCACGCTTCCGTCCGTTTTACATGTTTTCGTTTATTTTACGTTTTGTCCGTTTTGCGTTTCGTTTGTTTTACGCTTCCGTCTGTTTTGCACGTTTCGTCTTTTTACCCGTTTTGTTTAGTTTTACGTTTTGTTTGTTTTTTACGTTTCGTCCGGTTTTGCGTTTGGTTCTTTTGCATTTTAAATCGTTTTACGTTTTCGTCCATTTTACGTTTTCGTGCTGTTTTTACATTCTCATCTATTTTGGCGTGCAAAACGTGCAAAATGTAAAAATAAAACGTGCAAAAGCGACAATACGTCAAAAGCAGATGAAAACATGTAAAAACAACGTAAAACATGTAAAATGGACGTAAACGTAAAACGGACGGCATGAAAACGAACGAAACGGCAAAACGGATGCAAGCGTGCAAAACGGACTAAACGTATACAAACAGACAAAAAACGTGTAAAGCGAATGAACGATGCAAAAAAAAGTTTTCACGCTTAAATTAAGAAAAATAAATAAAAAGAATAGTCCTTTAATTGAAATTGGATATAAGATGAGACTTTTATGCGATTTGCCTAAATATTGATGTATTACAAAAGTAAGCGGTTTTTTTTTTTTTTTTTTTCAAAATCCAACAATATAAATTTGCCAATAAGGGAGGAGATCGACTTTCATTTAACCAGGTCGCGTCGACTTTCTCTCGTGAGCGACTTACAGACGATTTTTTGCCACAATAAAGCGACCTTCAATTTTTAATTATTTTCTATTTTTGTTTAAAACATTTTAACAACAAACTTAAATTTCATTAATAATTAAAACATTACATAATAATTCAAATAAAATTAAAATATTACTATACTAATTAAAACTTAAACTTATCATTTAAGTCAGTAGCGTGCCTTGATTGAACTAATGATCTCCTGACTTTTGTTATTGGAGTACGGGCAAAGAGGAGTCGATTGGTGTGAGATAGAATATGATGTCTTTATCCGTCTCTTTTGTTGTGAAAATTCAAATTTTTGACGTTCGAGTTCAAATTTCTTTTCCTCTAATTTCGTTGCTTCCCGACTTCTTCTTTCAGCAACTTTCAACTCACGTTTCCTCAACTCCGCTTCTTGTTTTTGATTTCCCAACTCCTGTTTCTTCAACTCGAAATATTCGTTTGTTGCAGGATTCTTCTTTCCCCATTTTAGCTTCTTAATGGTCCTCCATTTTTCGGCTACCCCTTCAACAAACAAAGCCTTGGACTGATCGGAGGCGGATGATTTCTTCTTATTTTTCTTAGCTTGGTCACGACCTATTGGTCGCTCATCTCGAGTCTCTTAAGAATCAGACTCATCCGCATCTTCGTCCAAATTGAAACCAGCATCCGAGCCGGTTTCAAAAGTCTTGGATTTGTTTTGAGCCTTATTGGACTTCTGAAAATGAGGCATCTCAACTTGCTTCCAAAAAATATAGTGAAATGAGAGAAATAGTTTAAATTGTGGTTTATGTGAGATATTTATAGTTTAATATATAACTTTTAAAATTATAAAAGTCTTTTTTAAACGACCAACCAGAATACAACGTTTAACTTTTTTATTAGCCCAACAATAACAACAATCAAAACAAAAGGTGTGACTATCGGTCGAGTGAGCGAACAAAACAAAAGAAAAGCCAATCAATCGACAAAGCGATCATTGCCAGCGATGAAGCGATCAATCGCCCTGTCAATCGACCAATCGATCACAGTCTTTACTGCGAGTAGCCTAAGGAACTTTGTAATGTCATTTTCATAATCTAGTTATGTATTGTTTTTTCCCCTTCTGTCAAATACCCGAATACAACGTGAGCAAGCAAAGGATTGAGGATTCAGTGGTGTAATGTTAAGAGGTAATGCGACATGCAACATGATTTAAGCTAATACTATACGTCTTTTGATCTTGATTCACAAGAAACATTATTGTTTAATAAAGAAAAAAATTAATAACAAGAACCGCAAACTTTGACGATGAATTGAAAGCAATTGAAAAAGTTAAATTTTGTTGGAAAAGTAATGTGATTATCACTTCACATCATGTATCATAAATATCGCATATGGTTTGCAATGGATTTGGGGACATAATGAGGTAACAACGAAATGAAGGTCAAATGGTCAAACCGCCCGCTAATGAAAGAGAAAATGTCCTCACTAGTCCATGTACTATTTTATTATAACAATCAAACCTCCAACTTAAAAAAAAAGCTTGGTTAAACCCTAGGATGTATATTATACATATAATTTGTTAAAAAAAGGAATGACTATAGGTATAATAATTGGGATCTTTTTATAAACCCATCACATTTGGTGGGTTTAGAAAATGCATAAGTTTTTGGGTCTGATACCCGTATTCAAGTTTTAAACGACCAACCAAACATATATAGAATGGTTATGAAAGTCATTCCCTCATACTCATACATTCAAATCAAACAATCTATTATATATGACTGACTAATTATGTAAGTTGGTGTAGAGTTGAATGTGTTCTAAGTGTAATGTTTTCAAGTGTGAGGACGAGTTTTAAAACATCTAAAAATTTTAGACTAAAATACACCGTTGGTCCCTAAACTTGTATCGGAGGATCGCGATGGGACGAACCTCGCCTTTTCATCGCCACGGGTCCAAACAGTGGCCATTAAATGCCAGGATTGGTCCCTCGACCAAGTCAATCTCGATTTTTGTTTTGTAGTCAAGGGTATTTTAGTCCATACACATTTATACTTTTATAACACATTTATGTTTTACCCTTCATCTTTCATCATCTTCATCATCTACCCAAATCATTCATCTCCCCAAATTATCATCTCCCAACATTCATCATAAAATGTAACATTATGAAATTAATACAAACATTGTGCCAAGAAATTAATACAAACATTCCAGGCATGAAGGGATGTTATGTGGCGACAGACACATTTGTTGGGAATTCTCAATGGCCCGACCACGGGGTCGCAGATGGTGAGCTTGTGATTGGCGGTCGCTCCACCATTGTTGATCTTAGTAAGTTTAGTCCAGCTCGATTTGTTGGAGGTGGAGTAAGAAGGCGATAAAGGGTTGATACTGAGCAAATGTATACAAATATTACAAAGTGTATATGTTGTTTCCATCTTTTTGTCACAATAATTACTATGTAGTGCTGAGTGTTATGTATTACTGCGTAAAAGAGTGTATACTAAGGTGGTAATAAATTGCAAATATTTTTCACTCGTCTATGATATAACTTGTTTGTCTTTTTAGCTATAAATATGAAAAGCACCACTATAAATAAACAACTCGTTAAATTCCTAGTACATTCATAAATCATATTATTCATATAGCAAGCTGCTTATAAGCAAACTGTAATACTAGTAATATAATATGCTGAGTAAACTGTAAATATTAATATGGATTCATGTATCTCAAAGATCTGCTCTTCCAGGGGTATCTTGGAAATGGAATCACTTCTCGATGTTGCCAATTCCAGTGAAAAAAGGACCATCCTTTGAAACCTAAACCAAAGCCGCTATGCTCAGCGGTTCCATAGCGACGAAGGTCAGGTACCACTGTAAGGCTCCGGAGGAAGTCCCAACTCCGACATCCGCATATAGGGTCCGGTTTGTCATTTTATATTTTCAAATCAAGACATCTATTGAATAAAACTTAGGAGTCACTTCATACAATCATACCTTTTTTGATAACATCATATATTTCTTCTCTGCGCTACCTCCAATCAGCTCTCCTACCTGTATAAAACCACAAAATATTGACTAATGTTTGCATAATTTCCCGATTTTACGATACAAGAGTTAAAAAAAGTTGGCTAAGATGGACGGGCTAGCCGGCTGGTTAGCAAGTTTTCGTGGGTCAGGCCTACAAACACTTCTTGTCCATTTTGATATTATAAATGAGCAATGTATTAAGTTTGATCAAAGAGATTAGAACTGCAGCAATTCAGAATATTTGAATAGAAAAAGTTTCGGCGTGGTTTAATTATGTGTGGCGGTGGGTTCAACGCGTGGTTTAGTCGGCCAAAAGGTCGGAAATCATGGTTACCAAAACAAAAACAAAAAAAGTTTTGACGTGCATTAAATAGAGAATTTCGATGACACTTCACCAATATGACCCGTTTCACTTTTAGCTAACTATTTATCGTTTGGCCCCGTTTAACTCATTTGAGCTAAATCACAACCCAAATCGACAAAATTTATAAGTCAAGACCGCCACCTTTACACTCGCTGCAACTGATATATCTGATACCAAATTTTGATGCAAAATACCATCCAACGCATGTAACTATAAAGGCTTACCTTTGGCACCAGAACATCCATAGCAGCTACTGTTTTGTCATCAGAGTTGACTTTCATATAAAACACTTTGATATCTTTTGGTTAGTTGTAAACAATTACAGGCGACTTGAATATCTCCTCTGTCAAGTATCTATAAAACAGAACATTATGAAATTAATACAAACATGGTGCCAGTAAATTAATACAAACATTGTGACAGTAAATTATATTGAAAGATGAATGATGAATGTTGGGGAGATGAATGATTTGGGTAGATGATGAAGATGATGAAAGATGAAGGGTAAAACATAAATGTGTTATAAAAGTATAAATGTGTATGGACTAAAATACCCTTGACTACAAAACAAAATCGAGTTTGACTTGGTCGAGGACCAATCTGCATTTAATAGCTACTTGTTTGGACCGTGGCGATGAAAAAGGCGAGGTTCGTCCCATCGCGATCCTCCGATACAAGTTTAGGGACCAACGGTGTATTTTAGTCAAAATTTTAGTAGTATGTGCCAACATAACCGACATTTTATACGTTTTTTCAATATACATGTATTTAAATATATCATATATTTTCCACAAGTAGAACTTGCACATAGATTGTATTGAGTTTAATCAAGACCTTAAATTAGATATATGTATGGCTAATTTCTTCTTATTTGCATCTTTATTATCTACCTTATGTAAGTTTTGACATGTCATTCATTTTCATTGTAAAATCACTAATCATAGTGAATACGTATGATTGAACTTCTCTCAAAATAAAATTTAACCATAACTTTAAAAGATTGAATAGAGATTTCATATGAATTATGATCTAGTTTTGTTTCGATATTTGATTCAAACTTACCAATATATTTAGTTAGTGTGTTATTTGTTAGTGTTACATATTCCCTCTAATACGAGTATCTTTTTTTTAGTTAAACTCAAAACTTGAACTTACAATTACCGACTTTACTACGCTTTTACATATGTTATTGTGTCTAAGTATAAAGAAAGCAATCGAAAGTTGAACAAAAGTTGAACAAGTCCAATATTAGATCACTTTATTATTATTATCATATTTTGTTGGGCATCCCATCTAAAACTTACGCATTATATCTTGGGTTTAGGTCGTAAAATAGCTATACAATTTCACCAATGTTCCCTTCAAGTACATAAATAGATATCGAAATATTAACTTTGCTCTTAAATGAACACGTTAAATATCAAAGTTTACTTAGATGACAAACATGTTTGCCACCTCATTTTATGCTTAGAGGGTAAGGAGCAGTGTCTTATAAAATGTTATAAGTGTCAAAATGACACTTATGGCAGCCCTATAATTATTATAACGCATCGCCCTTTTGTGTTTAGGTGCCAATGTCATACGCTTCGCATTCATTTTTTTTTATTATTATTTTTTATTTATTTTTTAGAGTGAGTGAGTATTTTATGGCGTGTTTTAGGAATGTTGTTAGGAAGGGTGTTTATGTTATAGGAGTTTTATTGAGTACAAGCTGACGTGGCGATGATTATAACTGTTATAGGGTGCAAGTGCACCTTGCACTCTTAGGTGTAAATGCCAAAAGGAGAAACCTAGGTTGAAAAACCACTTGGGTGTAAAATGTCCAAAACAAAAAATTAGAGTAAAACTGGTAAAGTTGGATAAACCTAAAGCAATAATTGAAATATTTAGCATAACTAGAGAAAATAAAAGTCAATGACGGTAGAAAAAAGCAAAGGGGCCACGAAATTATAAAAAGTAAGATGCAAATTATTCACAAAATAAAAACGGCCCTACGACATTTTGTAAACGTGTCACGTTTCTTAAAATACGATAAAAAGCATCACAATCGTTATAAACAGATGAATTGACGTAATAACAAGAACCAACACAATTGTTGTGTCATATGATTATAGTCTGATTTCTCATTCTTCTATGGTTGAGTTATTAGGACCCCTTAGTTTTTTATTAGGACTCTTTTTAGTTTTTTTTTTTTTTTTTTTTTTATAATTTTGTTTATATCAAAAGTATAAGCGCGAAAATGCGGAGCTGTAAATATAAAGTTTAATAAATCAACGCTTAAAACTGCCGTAAATCTGAACGAGCGATAAAAAGCTGCGTTGTCTTTGGAAAAATAAGGAGACGAGGAATATTCACTATAAATTTGAGTTATTAGGACACTGGTTTTTTGTTTTTTTATTATTTTTATTTTATAATTTTGTTTATATCAAAAGATATAAGCGCGAAAATCTTGAGCTGTAAATATAAAGTTTAATAAATAAAGCTAAAAAGCGTAAATCTGAATAAGTCGACAAAACTGCGTTGTCTTTGGAAAAATAAGGAGACAAAGGAATATTCCCTGGGTCACGTCCATAGAGGGTTCCGATAGTAGGACCATTCACATGAGTCACGTCCATAGGGAGGGTTCCAATAGTAGGACCCTTCTTCTAATGCTAGGTTTAACTTAATCTGTATGGCATAACTATCATATGTAGTGGCGGTGATTATCATGTGTAAATAGGTCAGTCGCACAAGTTTACTATTTGTGAGCGGTATTTTGATTTAATATATGCCTATTAGAATCTATACATGTCTAAGTATATTTATACATGTCTAACTTGAACTTTTACAGCTTTTTTTAAATATTATATAAAGGGGCTTCGATATAATATATGTCAATTAGTATTTATATATTATATATATATATACTATTAGGTATTTTTGAACGGGCCAAACCTCTTTTTCTTAAGCCCTCCGTTTAAAGACAATTTGCTTTTTCATTGGCCCAACATTAATGATAAAATGTAAATTACAGCCCAACAGTGCCTTAGTGGATGTTGCGGCATATTCTGATTGGTTGAAAGGTGTTGGGACTTTTACTGTTCATCTCCGTTTTTGCGTTATCACCCCGTAATACAACACTAAACGTGATTTATTATGTTTAACACACCAAATTTTTTGTACTACAGAAAGAGAGCCACACAGGTGTAAACTATTATGAAACCCAATATACAAAATCAAACTCATATTCCAGATTCATCTATTGTTCCATTGTCCCACTCATCAAACCCATATAAAAAACTTTTCTTTCCAGATTCATCCATTAACAGTATTCGCACAACCGCCATAGTAATGCAAAAGGGAAAAAAATGATTCATTCATGACCCGAATAAAAGGTTAACTAACAGTGCTTTTAGGGTCTATTTCTCTTTGAGGTCCCTTTTGTAATTCATGCTTCGGTGCTGCGGCGAAGATCAGCGGTCAAGTCACGGATGTTACGAATGTGCTTAGTGAAGCTTTTGCTGTTTAGAAGGAGTTGCTTATTCAAATTAAGCAAAATAAGGTTAATTATTTCCTTAGTTTTATAACTAATGCGTGTTATTAAAGTTAGGTTGGTTAAATATTTGAATAGTTGCAACCGTTGTCTCAAGCAAGTGGTGGTTGATTTATTTAAGTAGAAGATATTTATCAACCATCATTTATAATAAGGGGTTGTTTGGGTAAGTTTATTTTAAGCGATGAATAGCTTCATTTAGGCATTTGGATTTGGTTATTTTGTAAATAGTGCAATCGAGACCATATTTGAATGCTGATATAGTCTTTTCAATCAGGAACTCTCTGCAGCTGTTCTTGAGCATATGACATGCTCCTCGATTTGGTAAGTAATGGCCGTTCTGCTTCATTAAAAACAATGATCTTTCAATTGATTATTATTGTTTGTTTTCGGGATCTACTCATTCCTGCTATCATATCCGAATAATTCATCGGGAAAGAGTCTGCGGTGTTTGTTGCAACAAATTTCTGAAACTTGAAGCAATATCCTTACAAATTGATTAATTTCTTAATGTTTTCTTAGCCAAAAGGTGATTTTTAAGATAACGGGAGGTGGAATTGCGAATTCAAAGGCCTGGATTGACTGCAATATTGACTTGAAATCGGTGTAGCACGTAAGATTCAGTTAGCGGTAAGTAGCATCAATTTTTTAGTTACTTTCTTCTTGCTCAATTCATATCAATTAAAATATGTTCGTAAGTACATATTATTTGTGACCTAATTAGTATGGACAAGGACTTTGGGATTTGGTAATTGATCATGGTTATGTAAGATAGGTCGCGGTTTTTGGCACAGGGATTTGTTGGGAATTATCTAATTATTGCGTTCTTTATAATTATGGGGTGTTTGCAATAGCCTCTAGAATACTAATGCATTATAGAGCATTGACAAAAGTATAAGTGTCATATAAATTTAATTTTTCGGAATGACAAAAGTATAAGTTTAATTTTGCGGTACCTACACTGTGTTCTTATATGATCGATTGATCGTTATAGTTGTTTGACCATCATGACTTGACAAATTACATGTCATTACCCTTGATCATGTTAGCTTCTTCTCAACTTGCTGTTTAGATTAATGCTTGCTTTTTGGTAGTTTCACCATTAAAACTTCTTGGGTCATTTTTGCACAATTTTTCTACACTCACAAAAAGAAGTAGTGAAGCACTGCTAAAGAAGTCAAGGGATTAACTGAAAAAATGGTGAATGTTCAGTAGTTTTACCATCATGACTTGAAACTTATACTTTTGTCATTGCATAAGATTAAACTTATATGAGCGTTAGTTATTGCAAAAAATTACAAGTATAGTGACTTGCTTTTGGAGCTAGCATGGGTCATCTCTGATTCATTTATTTTGTATCTTTAAAATCTAAAAGATTCTGTACTTATAACATTGTACATATACATAATACTATGGTTGCAAAACATTGATTTGACTTTGTATAGTATGTCATCTAACAATATTTTTTCAAATATTTAACTCCATAGTTTATATTGGTGCTATAGTGGTTGGAAGTGTTCATTCACTCTCTTAAGATTATTACGCAGTACCACAATTTATTTAATATATCGCTTATAAAGGTGGTAGGTTTCTGTTTGCTTATAAAATTTTCACCCAAAGTACGGCAGTTTTTGGATTTTTTATTTATTTATTTAACAGGTATCTTCAACTCTGTCTGCATGATCTCACTGTGTACACTCAGGAGTTGACAAACCTCGCAGCAACCATTGTTACTGGAACATCCATTAAAGATGGCCAACAACAACATAAGGTGTAAACAGACTAAGTTTTCCTTAGATTGTTTTTTTTGGACATGCTTATAAATCATTACTGTGACCTGCAACAATTTGGGACAAGTTTGTTATCTTAAAGATGTGTTGGTTATGTGAAAATGGATATACTCTTTACATCTGTATGTGTATTGAAGATATACCAAACATTATTCTCAACATTAAAATGTCTAATATCTAATAATACAAAGCTGATGGGGGAGTCGCATCTGATATACTATCGTTAGAATGTCAATCTAAGAGGTAGATGATATAACTATTCATGTGGCAAGACGGCCAAATGAGGAGGTTAACGGGTATTACGGCGTCCACAGGTTATAGTATTTATGCTTTACCGTATCACAATGGGGTCTCTTTGTTAATAAACATTTAAATGCCTCTGTGCGTGTGTTGATTGAGGTTGTAATAATTAAATCTTTAGATGTGTGGTGTGTTGCATATTCTGATTTTCAAGGAACAAAGTTTCAAAAATACCCGGTAATAGCAAATTTGTTTAGCGAAGATGAATCGCTTATCAGACATAAAAATTGATGATTAGATAATCGGATCAAAATTGAAAATCCAAATAGCCACTTAACTTTATTAGTTCTTGATATACTATTATTCTTGTCGGTCGTAGCGAGCCGGTAGGAAATTCGAAGATGTAAAGGTTCGGGTGACATGAAAGAAGAAGAATTCTCACCATATCCAGCCAACATTAATGATGAGAACTTAAACAACCACGTTGACCAGGTGTGTTTAGGTGTTTATTGTAAGGAATCCTATATTTTGTACCTTCGTTTCCATGTGTATAGCTTGAACCAGATAAGTAATCTCAAACATAATTCAAAGGCTTAATCGAGAAAAAAAAATTAAAAAAAAGAACAAAAAAGACGCTTTCGTTTCTGTCAGAGATAGCAAACTTTGTTTTTCGTTCATGAAAAGCCTAAATCTTTCAAAAAATCATGTAGTATAAAGGGGGTGTTTTAATGTTTCTGGTCATGGGACATGTACTCAAATACATGTTCACTTGAACATCATTATTGTATGTTCTTTATGTATTTGACTTTTTAATTGTTATTTTTAGGTGATGATATTTTCAACATTGGTAGGTAAATATGAAACGATGATGTTTGTGTATTGGAATCTTGGGTGGTGGAAGTAATACATCTTATGGACCGAGCTCGAGTTATGCCGAATCGCAACAGCACACTGCATCGGGCGAAATGGTGAAATGTGGACACACACACCCCACTCGCTTCTTATGCTATCCTTTTCATTCAAAGTAACAAGTGCAAGACCTAAAACTTCCTCGAAAAATAGATCTAGATAAGGTTCCAAACGGCTAACATGAATAACGATTATTGTTTTGATGTTTATTAGGTAATGTTCCTGCGATGCAAAAACCAAGAGGTCGAGCATTAACAGTTCAAAAGAAAGCTCCTGCTAAGAACAAAGTAAGAAATGAAACCCTATCTTTGTTAATTTTAATGATGCATATTTGACTGATCATGGCCTTTTTTTAATGATGGGCGTGGTATTTTTAGTTTTGATCAGCTCAGTACTCAATTTTTGTTGTGCAATTTGTGCAACTTTTTCCTGATTTTATGTTAGACAATTAAGTGTGATTCTCAGATGTGTTCTGGAACATCTTATGTAAAAGTTGACTTGCAAAAAGGCGTATGATCGACAAAGGGATTATTAGCACAATCTTTGCCAGATGGGCAAAAAAAATGGTATCACGAAACATGCCATTTTTAGAAGGTTGTTGGCCTGAATGGGAATGGGATTTCGCTTCCAGATGTGAATGTCGAGAGTTATGCCTGAACCACCTCATTGGTGACCTCTTCTCCTTTTGCTTTCTTGAAGTTATGTTCAACAAAGAACTGTACATCTGTTTTTTAAAGGCGTTTGGATCATCTGTCTGAATTATCGCTCTCATACTAAATCCAACATAATTAACTATCTAATAATTTATTAGTCTTTAATTATATTATAAGTTTTGAATTTTCCATAAGAGTTAAGTATATTATGATTTTCCATAAGATTTACGATTTACGGCCTCATTCATAATTTCTTATCGGGTCACCCAAATCAATGGGACAATCCCGATCATACGATATACCCGTTTGGCAAAGAAAAAAATAGAGAAATGATATTAGCTAACGAGAAAAAATGTAAAGAATTGAAATAGAAGGAGAAATTTGTGTTTAGTTGTAGAGAAGTTTTATTATTATTATTTTTCTTTAGCTTTTTTAGAAAATAGTAACTTTTCTTTTTTCAATGAACCTTTTGAAAATTGAAAACTCTAAATTCAAGTTCTTTAACACATTGTTATAATAGTAGAGAAATCTAGTTTGTTGTTTTCAAGAGAAATTTTATAAAATACTTATTTTGAACACGTTTTTTATTTTTTGTGTGTTTTTTAAAAACTTTTAAGAGAAACTTCTCATTTTCCAACAACTAAACACACCCAAGATTTCCGTTGTTTGTTAATTACAATGAAATTAAACAAGAAAAATAAAAACATAATATTTTTAATATATATGAACGTGAAATTCTACCATTTCTATTTCTTTGGTTTGAATTCTTCCTATCAAACACACTGAATGTCTTCCGACACGCTTCTCAAAGTCATTCTCGGTGTCAAAAGAGTCGATGTCATTTCAATATACGTGAGTGTTTCAGTGAGTACGATTTTTAATGTTATGGATACAAATAAAGTGTGATTTACTGTTAGTTTCAGGATCATGCAAATATCATGTGGAATTGTGGATGACCCTGATTTTAGTGACCGTACCTAGACCTCTTATACACATGGTGTAAGCCAAATCAATCATCAAACCGGTTTTTTCTCGGTTTTCTCCAGTTCAACCAATTGAACCATCTGGTTCGGCCGGGTCTCCAAACACTGATGACACATGATATTTTTTTATAACTTGTAATTACTTTTCTTAATTTTTATCTAAAATTGTTTGAGATGATGAGTTGTCGAATGTCGATAATGGTATTTTATTTTGATGGTGTTGTATTGGAATTACTGGTTGATTAATGCAAGTTACTCAATGATGGTCGGTGAACATTTACCTATTTGACTTTTTTGGCTTCTCTTTCAATGATGCATGCAAAGTTTGTTGATGCCAATTTAAGGTTGTGCATTTATTTACTCGTTTGGTCTTTCATTTCTAAAATAAGATGAATGCAACCACATTTTCCCTTGAATTTGGTCGATAAGACAAAGCTCAAATGTGATCAGCTAGCCACTTGTCGGGGGTCTTTCTGAAAGCATTCTTATTACCTTCGGGTAAAGGTCTGACTGTTTATCACTTACTTCGAATATTGTGATTTAGAAAAAGTGAAAAACAAAAAAACCATTAGTGGTTTCCTTTTCGCATAACTTTAATTATTATCAAATCGTCATTTGCGCAAAATTTCATACCTTTAATTATCAAATCGTCATTTGCGCAAAATTTCAAAGAAGACTAGATTTTGTCCTAACGTTATAATGAAATCAATTTTAATGATACCAAAGTTTATCTAAAGTGGACAAATCACTCATAAAAGCAACAACATTTAAAATATTTTCTTTTACATGTTGTAATTACAAACCACCATATAACGAATTTAAAAAATATTGCTTTTATATTCATCCTACCCAATAAATTTTATAAAAGCAAAGTCAAATTATCTTTAATAAAGAAATTGATAACTTTTTTATTTTGGTTTTGAATTTTCTTAGGTGACGGTGATATTTGTTTACGCCCAACAATAAATAGCAAAATAAGCCACCAAATACTCCTCATGCTACATGTATACTAATAGTACATTAGTCCCCTTTCAACACTATTACCGGTTGTTTGGGATTGTGTTTTAAAGATTAGTTATCACTAACTTAATTGGAAAATATTTTTAATTGATTCTTCTTATAACTTTTATTAGAGCACACATTAATAACGGCGTTGGAGGCTCATTTAACGAGGTCGTTATACCCTTTTGGCGTTAAAATGGCGTGAGGGCATGCTTCTTAAAGGGTTAAACAAAAAAAAAAATTTCAAAAGGGTGTTTTTTAGGGTTGTTATTGAGAAAGTGATAAATGTTAAAATTCGATGTAATCTTGACGTTTTATAGTATAACTTGAGTTAAATGTAAATGCTCTTAGAGATGTAAGAATGAGCGCAACTTTGGTAAAACTAGCTATAAACTGTTATATGTAAGCTTATAACGGTTGTATAAGTTGATAATTGATAAATGATGTTGATAGGTACAAGCTATTGTTTTTTTTGTTTGATATTTAAAATAGTTATAAATATAATTATAATATGTAAAATGACCATAAGAATATTCGCATAAATTAAATCAAATAAAAAATTATTAATCATCGATCTCATGTGTTTCATATTATGCATGAGTCATTAAATTTTTGACGAATGGCTACAAAATCTCGAATTCATATATTGGTATGTAATTTGGATGATGTTGGAGTTCTATAAAATCAAACATGTTACAAGTCGATCTCTTGATTCATATTCTAAAATTATATAGACCCAATACTGCGTATTATGCTGTTTAAACAACAATCTCCATAATAAAGTGCCATACTTAAATATGAGTCGTAGCATCATAAGTATTATAGTATACATATCTCTATATTATTTATATTAATACTATTTTCATCGCACCAACAATATGCATTTTGTTTTAATTGTAACACTATAATAACTGAATTTAAACGTGCATATTTATTATTTAAAATAAAGCAACCTAAATTATATAAAATTAAACATAAAGAAATACTGGTTCAAGGAAAGAAAAAAGAAATATGTATGAACATGTTAATTAAATATTGGGTAGCTAAGTAATTTCATGTCTAAACAGCTCTACAAATTTTTAAACGCTTTGTTTAGTAGCTCTTTGTTTAGGAGCTAGATGTACAAAATAAAAGCTTTAAGTTTATGTTAACAAACAAAGCTTTTTAATTTTAAAGAGTTAGTTCTTAAAAATAAAAAGCTTCAAAAAAGCTTCATCCAAAGAGACTATGAATCATAAACCTAAAAAAGGAAACGCTATAATTGAATTTTGATTAGAGTAGCCGTTTACGGGTTAATCACTAGTGTACTCTTTGAGTTTGATAGACAATATTTTTAGATGTTACTTTTTTCCGTAAAAAAATCTAATCATCAAAAGTACTAGTATATGTAAACTGCTTGCCAAACAACAACAAAATAGTTTGGGGCCTTAAACACATTGTGTTGTTACAGCTAAAAACGTGTTTGCCATAGTTTATTTTGAAACTAAGCATATATTAACATGCTTACTTTCCATTAATCGGTATCAAGATATGAAAAATTAACTAAACTCTTGCAATTGGTTACTTTCTTTTGAAAAAAAGAAGAAGAAGCCATAGATTTTTAAATTCAGAAAGACTATTGTTTTCTCATAGCAATGACGTCTAGTTGTATTAATTGTGTTTGTTCATAGCGTGCTACTTATGTTTATATATTAGCAGTAACAATTGTAAATGTAAGACTACTAATAGGTTGATTTCCGTTCATTTACTCTCAATCATGAAACTCTAACACAAGACTTATTAAGTAAACACAAACAAAAATAAGTAAACACACATAATAGAAATTAATTAAATTATATGGACATGTGTAAATGGAAGTAAAATTATGCGAATTAATATGTAAACACAATGTTTTTATTTGCACACATACGTAATAAGTTGAAATGATATTTATACCCTTTTCTATTCCCCCCCCCCCCCAAATCTCTTTCATTCCTTTTTTATGTTTTGTATCCTCAAAACTCTAGTACACGAGAAATTATGTATGCCATTTTTGTGAGAGAGCCATAAAACAACCTTTTGTAAACAAGAACATAATTTTTTTGCATTTGATCATTGATAAAAAATAGTAACAACAAATAATAATATCATAAATTTGTGCTTGTTTGTTAACACCTTCCCTGGCGTGTTCTTAATTATCTATTCAAAATTTTAAAGTTCCTCAATGGGTTAAGCCCTGACAAATGCATTTTCAAAGTATAATCACAAGTACGAAGTTATCCATATGAAATGAAAAGGAAACGAGCAAAACCATATATCTCAAAACTTGTTATGCTACATAAAACAATACCCATCGTACGCTAGTCTCAAATTAGCTCACCTTTTCTCACCGATGTGTTGTATCAGTTATTCAGAAAAAAAATGTGTATGATAATTTAGATAAAGAAAAGGGTAGGTAAGAAGAAAGGAGAATGACGATGAGATATTATGAGAAAATAAGAATGGGTATGAATGTCATTTCAACTTATTTTTATGTGTGTAAATAAAAATACTACGGACACATATCAACTCTAACACAAGACCACTATTAGGTTGATTTCCGTTAATTTACTCTAAATCATGAAACTCTAACACATAACAAAATAAGTAAAACAAAACAATAGAAAGTAAGTATATGGACATGTGTGTAAAGAAGTAAAATTATAGGGGAAACAAAAAATATAACTATTGAGTAGAAACTTATCACTTAAAGGTGTGTAAAAAGCTAAAGAACCAAATCTAAATAATAATAATGTCGAACAAAATAACTAAAATCAAATAAAAAGCTGATTGTTTTGGGGCTTTGTCTTTGTAAGAACGAAGTTTAAGTTTCATTTGGTTTTGCATAAAGACCAACCGAAAAATCAAACAGAAACCGCGATTTATTACTTATAAATGCCAAAAATATATTATTGGTGGATTATATTTGTCTAGAATTTTTATTAATAATGTTATTGTATGATTCAAATTCACAATGTGTGTGCATCTTCTTGGTTCTCATTGCGTGCAATTCACTAATTCGTATGATTATGATTGTTGGTTGTGTTTTTTATGCAATTTTGTCTTTTAAGTCCTTAATCGTATTTAGGTTTGGAGGTAGAAAAGTTACCCACTTGAAATGTATCTAACATAAAAACACCTAGAAATGTTGACTTCAAATAAACTAAATATGAAGAAACGAGATAAAACCCAAACTATAGATAACTCAAACCATAAAACCCTGCCAAAAACCGAACTATTTTGGTTTGGTTTTAGTTCTAGACAAAAGTCGAACCGAGCTGAAATATGCTCACACCTTACGTATCACTACATATAAAAAAAAGTTTAGATTTGTCAAAATACATATTTTGTCACATACATGCTATATTTTTGACGATTATGTGATTTTATATAAAACAAATCTTGCAGGTTGTGAAGAAATTATGAAAATAAAAATGCTACATCCACACAAGTTTTTACCAAAAACACCTTTACAAATACTTGTGCCAAGCGTAATGCACCGATTAAATTGTATTAAACATTTTTATTTTATTTTTTATGTTTCATATTTGATTGTCACGTATGCGTGTAAAATTTGTTTTGTAAAAATCATGTGAGTGTATAATGGATCACCGGGCAAAAAAGTATCATTAGCATGTCACTAAATTTGAACTACAAATCTAGCATATCTCTGTTATATAAAGAGAAAAATATTTTTTTATTAAAAACTTAATAAACTTGAAAATAAGTAAAGTTCAATTACTAATATAACTTTGATTAAAAATAGTAACAATATTCACTATTAAATTAATAGTTTAAATGTTTTTAATCCTCAAACTTTTATTATTTTTGTGTTTAATTTATAGATTTTTTTTCGTAATTACTATAAATTAAACCCTTAAATATTATATAAAAGTCATACCGAACCACAAATTTCTAACTATAGGTATTTGTTGCTATACACTGTTGCTATAAGCGAATATTCGTCCGATATTTGAAAAATAAAACATTTTAATAAATCAAAAATCTTTTTCCCATTGTATAACTCCACTTAGAGAGGGAGGTGGGTAACGTGGCCATCAAGGTAAAAGCTTAACATTTGCATGTTAGAGCATGTTAACCATACCACTTATGGTGTTAACGGGGTGTTAACACTCTCATGTTAACACCATAACGCACGTTAAAGCCCCCACCCCCCCCTCCCCCTTTTTTTCTCCCCCTTAATGAGGGGTTGTTTTTGTAAATTGTTGGCGAGTTAAGGTTTAACTTTGAGAATGTTATAATAAGAGATGTTTTTTGTTGAGTTAAGGTAAAATGTTAAAACTGATGTGACGCTAACGTGACATGATGTTAAGTTTTAACCTAGGTCATGATACCCTCCGCTCTTAGGGAGGAGGGAGTGGAGCTCGGGTAGTGCATCGAGTAGATGAACCCGAGCGGGTACACCGCCCCGAGCACGTCGGGTACTTGGATCGAGTAGCAAAATCGAGTTGGGAGCTCGAGCGAGTAGCATGCATAAATTTGAAATATTCCACCGTTTGGGGAGGTCCAACGACTACATGCAATAAAAAAAAAATCCCTTTAAAATCAAATAACATACACTCATTTTTTTCAAAAAAACATACACTAATCTCTCCAAAAAAAATAATTACCCCACCTTTCAAAAAACACACACTAATATCCACGGTAGCTCGTTGCAACATATGCTTCAACTAGCGGCTCGAGATCTTGAAGACACGGCAAGCTCTAGCCGAACTAGCGTAAATCGTCATCGGAAATAGGTCTTGAAACTTTAGAGAATGATTGGTTCGTTGAAACACCAAAGTACAACGACAATTACTTTAAAAAATTCGAATGGAGAAAAGCATGTTTTGCAAATAGTGGGTGACATTGAGCGAGATACCCATATTTTCAAGAAGGATATGACGCGATTGAAAAAAAAGTTTCACGGAGAAACAAAAATCACATCGGCCGTTAGGCAACTTGCAACCCAAGCAATCCCAGATGAGTATGATGAATATTTATGCATGTCCGCAAGAACGTCACGTGAAAGTCTTGATTATTTTTGTGAGGCCATCATTGAGTTGTACGGTCGAGAGTACCTATGTAGGCCGACAACACACGACCTTGCTCGCATTTTCCGGCCCATGAAGCGAAGCATCACATCCCAGGATGCTTAGTAGCATTGACCGTACCACGTCGATGGAAAAATTGTCCTAGACATTTGAGAGGGCAATATACGAGAGGTGACTATGGTGTTCCCACTATTATGCTTGAAGTCACCGCGTCACAAGATATGTGGATTTGGCATGCTTTTTGGTCCACCGGGTCAAACAACGATATCAACGTATTGAATCGATCCGACTTGTATCTTACTGAGCGAAATGGAACGGCGATGAATAGTTCATTCCACGTGAATGAACGCTTTTACAAACGCGCTACTATTTGGCGGATGGAATCTATCCTAAGTGGTCCACACTTGTTAAAGCATACCCGTATCCAACCGACCCAAAGGAAAAGAGATTCTGAAGTTACAAGAGGGGCGAGAAAGGATGTCGAGCGAGCTTTTGGTGCTCTCAAAGGAAAATGGAAAATTCTCGATAGACCTCTCCAAGCTATGACCAAAGCGAAGATTGCCAATCGGGTTCATGCGTGTGTTATTTTGCACAATATGGTTATAAAGCGAAAGGAGAGGCAATCTCACGGTTCATATAATGGATGAGCCGGTCCGGCCGATGTTCGACGACGGTGTGGTAGCGGAGTTACTAGACGAAGTTCTCCATGACCGTCTTCGATATGATCTCACGGAAGACGTAGCACATCAATACTTGCCGCATCTCGATGATTAGTGGGTTTTTTTTTTTTTTTTTTTTTTAAATCTAGTTATTTTAAGTATTATGTTATGTTTCTTTTTTAAGTATTATGTAATGTTTTATTTTTAATGAAACGGTATGTTTTATTTTAAATATTGTATGTGATTTTATGTATTTTAAAAAAAAAAAAGGAATTGGTCTTAGGTACCACCCTCCACTTAGAGTAGTGTTAGGGTAAAATTAGGTAGTTTTGAGTTTGAGGGTTTTATTAAATTGATGTGATACCAGGTAGTCCTCCTCTCTTATAAATACCAAATAGTGCTAGGCATGTGTTCTAATTATTCCACCTTCTAAATCCTTTCTAAGAGGACTCCCATTCATAACACCATAACACCAATAACACCGCCCACGCCGTTGTTGCATCGCCTTTAACATTTAACATTAACATCTCCAAAAACACTCCCAACCATAACATCACAATAACATCAATAACATTCTCAACAATTTACAAAACAACCTCAGTGAAAAAAAAAAAAAAAAAAAAAAACAAATAACGTTAGCATAACGCCTGTCTTCTAATTATTCCATCCTTAACTAAATCCTGTCTAAACTTCACCACCAAACACCTTAAAAAAAAAAAACTCAAAATTTTCACTCATCTATATAAATACCTCCCTTCACCAACACTCATATCTCTCTCTTTTAGAGTGAAATTAACTTCTCTATCTTAAAAAACACAAAAACAACATTTTCAAGCAATCTTTAACTTCTCTTTCACACACTCTTTAAAAAAAACACTCTTTCTTCCCCTATATAATAGGAGGAAGAGAGAGAGATCATTGAAAAGGACTGGCCTGGTTAAAGAGTATCATACCGAGTCAACTCAGAAGAAGAACTCGAAAGAAGAAACCCAAAAAGGTGATGAGTTGGTTACAGAAAATGGTTTTTCCTGTTAGACGTGTTTGGCTTGCTGTTACTGCACGTGTTGTTAAGTCACGTAATCATGGTATGTTTTTTTTTCTTCGTACAACCTTAATGAATTTATGTTTGTGTTTTTTTGTTTGTGTGTTTGAATGTTTGATCATGGTTGATATCAAGATATTACATATGTTTTTGTTTTTCATAGATCATAGGGTATTCATTTAGTGTTTTTTGTTATATAAATGTAATATAATGCTTTATGGGAAATATGATGAATTTTGTTTGTGTGGTGCAATTCAAAAATAAATAAATAATAATAAAATAAAAAAATAAAATAAAATCTATGATTTTGGATGATTCTAAGCGGTGCTTTGAAATTATGGATGGATGTATATTTGATTTTTTTTTTAATTCTTTATTTATAAAGAAAGGTGAATAATTATGGTTATATAATCATGAGGATATTCATGGATCTGGTTAATTATATGATTATGATGCATTAAGATTAAGATCTTTATTATGACTATGTGAAAATTTAAATTTATTTAATTATATAAAGGAAGAAATTTGAATGCTATCAATTTGGCATGATCTTGAAGAGTAAAGTGATATTCAAGCATTTTTCTTAACATTGTACAGTAATTTTTTTTCGCATTGTAGTTTTAGTATGACGTACTAAATATTAATTCTTTAATTGAGCAAATCATATAATCGTTACAAGTGTTAGACTTACAAAATTTTCCAATTGAATATTATAATTTGTAGGACATGATTCTCACAAGTATTTGATTTTGAACTTTTGCTAACTCGGTCTCATAATATATGTTCATTTTGATTTTGAATCTAACTTTCACTTAAATATTTTTATTTGTAATATATAATATTTGACGAAAATATATAACCTGGATTGAGATTTAAAGGTATTTACATTGGTATAATTTTCATCAAAGATTATATAATACAAATAATAAATATTTAAAGTCAAAGTTAGATTCAAAATCAAAATAGCTTATATTTTGGGACTCGGGAGATATATAGCAAATAAATACTATATTCCGACATAATTTTGATCGGTGTTTTAAATTTTATCTTTGAATGTTTGTATAATTTGTGATGTAATATTATTTATTTTTTAATTTCTAAATGGTTGAATGTATAGTTATTAATAGAGTATAGAGTCTCGTGATTGTGTTGAAGTCATATACTTTTTTGATGCATACTTTAATGCGTGTATACGTGCTTTTTTGTTGTGGTTTCTTTTGGTATCATGAACATAGTCAAATTGGTTTTCTTTTGTTCTTTTTCTTTTTTAGAAAATGATTTAAAGTTTTTTCTTGAATGTTCTCTACTTTAACCGGAAAAGGGAATAAAGAGTCTACGATTCGTATAACTCACAAATAGATTTCGACCCAATCTCCCATTTGTGAAGCAGATCATGAGTGTATTCCGCCTAAAGTAGTGAAGTAAATGGTTAGAAATTTCCTGCATGAATTATCTTTTTATGAGTAAATGCTTTAGAAGACGAGTAAATGTTTTAGAAGATGACGTTTTCTTCTTCCAATTAAAATTTTCTATTTGTATGCTTAGATATCAAAATAACTTAACTCGGCTCGTTGTTTCTATTTGTATGCATTGATCCACATTTTGTATTTGATTTAACATTTGCATGAAAAGCCGAGTAATATGTTTTATATTATCAATGATCATTCACTACATATTTAGAGCATCCGCAACTAGTCATTTATGACTTTTTAGCCATGTTATCTTTTCATTTGCTTCTACTATCATGACTAAACTCACTCCAATGCAATTTTTTTTAAAAGGAGTTAACATGAAAAATTGAACAAGGAAAGTCATTACTCAAAGACTCGAGGATCCTCAAGACTGTGAAACTAATGGTTAAAAACTTTTGAAATACTATTTGAAGGAAAAAAACTTATTCTCTACCTCCCATTGGAGATGCCCCCTTATAAAATTGACCTTTTACTCTGTTTAACTTAGTTCCGGCCCTTAAAAGTTATGTAAGTTACATTATATTAATAATAGTAACTTAATTTCGTGGCAATTCAAATGCACAGAATTATGTAGATAAGAAGCCTCCATGAGATTGGACAACTTATAGATGATTGTTTTCTTAATTTTGAAATGACTAGATTTGATACATTCGTTTTGCTTAAGTTCATCTGGTCATAATATATAAATTGTATTTTATTATTTAGAACAAAAATAATAAATAATAAGGTTAATTAAGTATACTTTTAAAATGCCGACAGAAATATATGCAAAAGTACAAAGTTAATACAATTTAATAATAACAATGTGCTATATTAGTTTGATGCCTATATGTAATATTTTGTTTGAATAAAGAACATTTAGTGAATTGAGTATTTTCGCAATTCATTATCTTTTTTTTTTTCTTTTGGCAAATTTCATGGTGCATATTTAGGTGAAGGAAATAAAAGAATTGATGATTTATCTCATTGGACAAAGGTCACCTTTTTCCAAAAGGGAATACAACAATTATTCCCATAGACAATCAACACTAGTAAAGAATTATTCTTAGTTTTTAGTTGAGAGTTTTGGTTTTTTAAATATATGTAAGCTTCATCACCTAAACTTGACTATAGAATAACACAAGGTTTTTGAGGACTCATCACATATTCATATTGTTTATAGACTACGGTTTAATCAACTAATTTCTATGTTAATCTCCTACCAATCCCCAAGAATGATGGGACACATGTACAATAAATAAGTAAGCACACACTAATTAAAACATGTTATCAGACACGTACATGTCTTAATTTGTGAAAGCGCTCTAGGGATTTAAACATGACGAAAAAATATGTTAGCTACTTATATATGAAAAACAATACGAGATATGCAAGATCTTTCTGACATATTTGAAAACAATAGTTCGGTTTAGTGCTCGCATATGTGTCTCAACATTTTTTTGATTGTGTCCTAAACGGCCTTCATCTGTATGTTATCAGAATAAATGTAATTATGAAACCTACTTCCATATAAAGTCCGTGTTTCCTGCTAATTAAAAGTGAAGGATTAAGAATCATGAAAATTATATGGATCACAAGAAGGGTATCTTGATCATTTTGAGCCCAATATCCTAAATGATAAGATTGAATTTTATTAGTGGTTCTTAGTAACACTTAATACTTGATTACTAGTTCCTCTTATCCATTTCTTTATGCTTATAATATCTGCAAAGATTCCCATTAAGGGATTTCCACTCATACTATTGATTTGCTGACTTGTAACTACACTTCTAACTAACTACCATTTTGGATGATCTTACCTAACCTTACTTTCATAATACTTCCAAGATCGACATTCGCCATTTTTTTTTCAATTATTTATCCTGTCAAGATCTCAAGTTTATTCAAGTTTCCTTGTTAGTTAGTATCCTTTGAAAAACTTTATTCAATCTGTGTTGCAGAGGATATACTTTTTACAGTAAGTTTCTTAAGGGTCTTTTGTGCAGCTTTATAATCAAATAGATGACCGCTTTACCGACTGGTTCATTATCCGATTATAAATTTATACACATGCCCTCAAACACTGAAAGTACATTCTTTCAACATGGAATATACCCAGATACTATAACCCATAAGTGTTTAACTAGTGACTGGGTGCCAGATTACAGATTTAGCATCAGTTAAGAACTAATGACAAGTTCGCGATGCACACAAGTATCCCAAGTTTACTTGCACAAATGAATGTGCCTTTGCACGTGTTAGAAACTCCCTTTGTAGAATTATACAAGTTTAAGTAAAAAATTTGAAGGTTCTTACCAAACATTTAGTTCTAATTGGATCCCTCATATCCCTATAAATTGGACTATGAAATTACATTTCTTAACAGCGAAATATATGTCCTTTTACATGCAAATACACCATGAAAAAGAAAAACAGACTACCCAACTCATTGTTTACTTGTTTAATGCAGGTGGTGGTCTTTTGAAGCTGCATGATGACATACAAACATGTGGATATGAGGATGTTCAAGTAATGTGGGAGATGCTTCACAGAACAGAATCAGAGTTAACATCAAACAGCCGTCGGAAGCGCAAGCCAAGAGCATTTTGGAAGATCTTCGTATGGCACAACAATACTTGTTCAACACCCTTCACCATAGACCATGCTTAACAACTTCAACAAATCGGTGTCACCTTACAACCCTGCAACATAATATTATCAATAGTATGACTTTGGTATGTGTCTCGATGGGCTATTGTGGATCTAGTGGTCAATAAACGTACTAGTGCTACAATAGCAAAGTCGCTTTTGTAAATATTTATGCTTTTTTTTTCAAGATTCAATCCAAGTCATACATCATAAAGAAAGAAACAACAGTGAGCTTATATATATGTTGCTTGTGCAGCATTACTTGAATAAAGCATGTGATGTCTTTTATGGAATCACCTCTTATATGTAGAACTTGTTCTTGGTTGGCTTGACACATTGTGAGCCCTTCGCTTTACGAGGGTTCAAAGCTGACAAATTACGCTTCCTGGATTCATTTTCCTGGGACACATATGTTAGTAGCGACATCAAAACAGAACACAGGTGCCATCACAGGTACCATTTACGTTTGTAACACGAGCAAAACCATAAACATTTATTTTCCTGATACCTTAGATTTTCAATTCGATTCAGTCCTGATTAAAAATAAGATTATTAAGCACCTAGAGTTATAATAGTTTGCTGTAGGTGGATAACGACAATCGGCTTTACCCATATCACAAACCGAACTCAAGTCACCATCTGTCACAAGTGACATTTTCCCATAAAAAAATTAATAAAAATATGACTGATAGATCAGTAAACTTGTAGAGACCATCAATCTCGCACGTTTATCTCTATTGTATTATAAAAAATGGCAGAATGTTTATTCAGTACTAAGCGTTTCGAATAACTTTCAGGCAAACTTTCATAATAAAAAAACTCAAGTCACTGTAGGGAATGGAATCCGCAACAAAAATAAAAATAAAAATAATAATAATAAAAAAAGTGACATGAAAAACTTGACAATAACGGCAGCTTCTTCTCATTTTCCACCAATGAAACTGATATACAGATCTTAAACATTAGCAGTTCAGCCCTCAAAAGTCAAAACACTAAACACATCTTGGCCAATATGGTATTTAGAGAAATCCTGTATGGTTTCATGCTAAACAATTTTCGCATATAACAATCCAGTCACAAAAAGATGACAGAATTTTTATGTGACAGTTGTACAGACACATAATCTATAAAATGTGGTGGTGATAGAGTAATATTTTTCTTTGCTTATGCGCTTATAATACATACCAATTCACAGCTGGTTGGCATAACATCACCAGAATGTAAAATTCGAAACCTATAATAGCAAATGTAGAGACAGATGGATACCTGCAGCATCAGCCAGTGAATTGCTGAGTACCAGTCTAGCCAAAATGATGTCTAAAATAGAATACCCTTTGATCAGCACTATAGTTATAATTCGAAAAACTAGAGAAGAAGATTCACCAGCAGTAAATTAAATTAGAACACATTGTTAGTATTTTTAATAATTGCTTGGTGTTAAAAATACATTACAGAAGAAACCTCAGATTATTCCTGAAAAACTTTCTAAACTAACTGATTGACTAAATTACAGTAAAAACAGAAAATGTGCAACTAATCATACAACAAAGCAACCAGACACGGGAATTCCTTTCTTGCTGGTTGCTGATAAATGTGGTGTTACAAAGAATAATTCCACGGTATCTTAAGACACCACAAACCCAGATAAATTACATCAGTGTTTGATCACAAACTTCTATCATTTTCATCAAAAGCACATGTACATATCTTCTCAAGCAGTACAGGCCAATCTTCGCGAGCTGCCGAGGGTTCACCTCCATGGCAACCCTAAAGTCTAGCAGCGATATTAATCGGCTCGGTGGAGAACAAGACCTTATCAAACCCTTTAAATAAGCGTCTAATCCATTATTGAGCGCATTGGCACAATCTACCGACACACGTTCAACACCTTGTGTTGTAGCAATATGTTCGATGCGTGCTCTCAAAGTTATTGTCTCTAATAAACTGTTGGTGTCTGACACACCACCTATAGATTTACCACCGCTTAAGATAGATGCGGTCTTACGGGCCCCACCTATACTCACGGGACAATAAGGAATCCCAAGTGGAGCATGCAACAAACGCCTCCAATCTTTTTGGACTAAAGATTCATCTACATTTTCCACTTGTTTCACAACTTCTTGACAATGTTGCACCGGCTTATAATTTATCTTCCCATTTGGCCCCAGACCACTTTTTCGGTCCCCACTTCTACCCGTTCTTGCCTTCTTCGGGTACGTCAACAAAACATCTCCATTCGGGATAGCCAACGGATTTAAACTTCCGTTTTGAACCTTATTTCCAACCAAAACTTTCTCGCTAACCACATTCCTCAAAATGGAACAAATTAACTGATTATGCAACTTCACACCATCTGGTCCAACTGTTCTTAAACAAAGCTTATTGAACTCCACTTTACTCAACTTCAGACTCAAAAACATATTTAAGTACTCGAAATATCGCTTCGATCTTTCAGGCCCAATCTTTTTTACCAACTCAATCTTAATTTCCATAAAATTTACCGATAAACGCTGACGCGGCAGTTGCATATCTCACCCCAAATTTCCCATTAAAACACACACAATTTCACAAACCCCAAATCCTTAAATTCATAACTAACTTTCCCTCCAAAAATATATCCCCTATTTACGCAAATCAACAATCCATAAACCCTAATACTAATCACTTTAAGCTACTATACACACTTATAAACATCAAAATCAATACTTTTATACAAATTTGGATACCCTTTTGAACCAATTGACTTTATAAACAAACAGATTTCAAAAAGATTACCTGAATCAAATTCGCCCAAATTTGAACTTAAGAGCTTGTGAAAACTGAAAATTGGTCAATAAAGTCAATTGGACTAATTGAATTGGAGAATTGGTATTGGTTTTAAGTGAATTTGATTCTTGTGTTGGAATTGATTTGAGGCATTTATGATTTTCTGGTGAATTTTGGTTGAATTTGAGCTTGAAGAAATAAAGCCTTGATCGCTCTATGTCTTTTTTCCGGCACACACTAAAACACACACAGTGAAGTTTATCTCTCTACTTTCTTTGACAATGAGTTTTTTGTTGTACAAATAAACCCTTTGTCTTTTGGATGTGTTACATATGAAGCCCCTTGTTAGTTTATCTTTTTTAAACATTATACTGTCCCATATATTTTTTGATGTAAAAGGTGAAATTATATTAACTTCCAATCATAGTACATCATGAAGATAACATACTGATTGGGCATTTCCCATATCACATACAAACTGACACATATACAAAGAAACAAATGCTATACCAACTGATATCTGATAGACTTCTAACAAGTCTGACAAAACTGATCTCGGATAAGAATACAAAACATAGTCTTCACAAATCTCAGCAGACTCAATCCTTCAGTATCCATTCATATATCTAAAATTCACCTTAATAAGCACCATAATATCTAGCTACATTTCCATTACTCCTTCCCACCATGACCACTCAACCTGCCACCACAGTGATCAAAGTAGGATATGCGAATGGCATCATTAGAAACCCATATCCCTTTCCATCAAGGGCTATGCCAAACAACCTACATTTCTATCTTAAAAAATGGATTCAGTTGTTTTGGAACTCACTCCTTGATGGAAGACCACCCATTACCTCTTTTGATGATGTATTGGAAGGACCAAGAAGGATTATCTTTCATTCCTCTCTATTCCTTCCATCATAAACCATCCACCTAAGCCATTTACCATTCACAATGAGAGACCATACTTTATGATACATCCTTAGTGAATTAGACTTCCTATTTAGCGATATGCTTGTCCAGATTCCTCCCAAGGCCAAACCGAAACAAGACATATTAGGTTAGCATAAGTACAATCACACCGAGATAGGACTCCAAGGTACAAGGTATCTCTCATTGTAAAGGCACGCAATTACTAACAGACAACACTTTTTGAGGTTATTGCTTCAGTTATCTAAGAATCCAAACACCTCTTTATACAATATTCCAAGCAACCATCCATAATTCTTTTTTGATTCTTAATTGTGTTACTCAATACTTGCTATAACTACATTCATCAGTGCAGCCCATAGCCATTTTTCCTTTTACTTTCCTGAAACCTTCCTAAGGAATTTGATATTCCATACTTGTTCAGCTTTGATAACATTTGCAGACTGTTTTACTGTAATAGAAGCCATCCTGGCTCTTAGATCTTCACATAGATTACTAAAAAACATCCTCTTCACTTCTCATACAGTTGTTAAACAATATCCAATTCCTTTCTTGCCAAATGTAGTACACAACAGCAGCAAAGCTAAGTTTCCTAATGTTACCCCAAACACTCCTTCTATTTTTCTCTTGACTCATAACTATAACAATGTCCTCCCAATTATTTTCATGGATCTCAATCCTTATAATATCACATACTTTCTTCCATAATTTCTGAGCAAAATCACATTCAAAGAACAAGTGATCATGAGAATTGATTAGTCGTTTTCGTACACAAGATATTTTCCGAAGAAATACAAAGGAATGTATTTCCCGGGTCGTTCTCCCAACGAGGGATGAATGGAGTTTGATAACTCACGTCGCGTGATTCGGGATTCGAATGGATTAAAAAGGGATTTAGTGATTTCTAAACTACAAGGGAAGCAATAATAAAGGAAAGCAAGAAAAACTACAGAATCTATGATTAAAACAAGTAAATACGACTAAGTATGCAATTTTAAAACTAAAAACGTGAAAAACGTAATTAATGAAACGCGAATTAAATGCAACTACTCTAATTTTAACTCGTAAAAATGAACTACTATTTTTATACAGCTAAAAATGATATTCAAAACTTATTTGTGAATTAAAACTAATTTTTTTGGGTTTTTCTTGATTTATTTGGAATTAAAAACTAATTTAAAACATTTAAAATAGACTTAAAATACTAAAAATTAGGAAAACATGCAAGAAAATGACAAAAATATTTTTCAAAAATCAAAATTAACCAAAGAGAACTTTCAGAACTGGAATCACATTTTTTTGGTTTTTTCTCTAATTATTATGAATTTAATACTGTTTAAAACTAATTAAAATGCTAGAAAATACTATTTAAACTATAGAAAATTCTGGAAAAATACTTTTTATGACTTTTTGATTTTTATAAAACTAAGAAAATTGAAAATGCATTTTTCGAACTTTTCTAAATTATTTGCATTAAAAGCTATTTAAAAATGCTAGAAAATGAAATTAAATGCGAAAAATAGCAAATAAGCTTGGAAAATTATGAAAACTTCCAGTCTATTATAAAATAATACTGAGAACTAGGGAAAATTAACGAAACAACTTTAGAGTCTGTGAGATATGATTTGGGCTAGAAACGGATGAAAATAAGATTGAAATAAGCTAAAAGCTAACTATAAGCTACCATAAGCTACCTAAGCCTTAATCTAACCTAAAATAACTGTAAATAAGCTATTGCAACTGTTTTAGATCTAATAAGCACAAGCTAGAGGCATTAAGCTACAAAACAAGTTTCTAAATCCATTATGCCAAACACCCCTAACTAGCTACTTTAAGCCTAAAATAAGCTAGTTAGAAAAATTCCTAAAAATAAACTAAAATGATCATGAAATCCATAACCAACCAAAGAGCTTATATCCAGAGTTATAGCTAAAAAGGACTTAAGGTGAAGAAATTAAAAATCAAAACTAAAAGGACCTTAAGACTAAATGGAATGATGCACAGAACAATTATGAAGAGGCTAATTGCAGAACTAATCAAGCACTTGGTTAAGCTGAAATCTACTCTCAAATGGCTAAACCTACATCTAGGCTACTGAGGGAAACAGTAATTAGGCATAAACTCTTAGAGGATTAAGCTAAGACTGATCCTAGATAAAACTGCTATGCTCAACAAAAAAGAGAAGTGTAGGAAAACAGGAGAAATTAGTCACAAATGAGTGACTATGAGATTAATTTACAGCAAGCTAAATACACCTACAAGACAAGTGAGCAAGAATCAGATTATCCTAGATGCACTAACAATACTAGAAGCTAATTTAAATAAACTTAAAACACTTTTGACCTTGAAATATATTTCTAAACCGATCGAGTTTGGATGAGAAAAGGAAGCTTGGACGATTAAATGTAATGTCAAATCGGTTTGATAAACTTGAAATTTTTGATTTAGGACTAGATAAAACAAGAACTCAAACTAAGCTTCACAAAATTTAGCTACACAAATTAACTAAAACTCTATCAAATTGCTTGAACCAAACGCTCCTTCAAGGATCCAAAATGCATTTTAACTATGAGAACTAAATGGAATTTGACTAACCTGACTTTAAAAACAACTAAACAACATCTAACTTCACTAATTAACAGTTTTAAACAGAATTTTAGTAAAAACTTCTTTGACTTTTAAATATTGACTATTGTTACTTTTTGAAAAACTGAAAATTTAGAAAAAGAAGAAACATGAACAAGCTCACATAAGCTTAGTAGAACTTAAATGATCTTAAGGAACAAAAGTGAGAGCTTTTTTAACAGACTTGAAAAAAGATGATTGCCAAACAATGTAAATTAGACAAGTAATTTAAATGGAAACTTAATTTGCATTCAACAAAGGTAACTTACAATCCGGAAATTGAAATAACAATAAAAATTAACTACGAAAACATTTAAATGACAAGAAATTAAGCAAGTGGTAACAATTTCTAAAAGCATGAAATTGGACAAAATATATCTGTGAGAGATGGGGTTCTTTTATAGATGCTCAGGAGGCTAGGGTTTGATCTCAGAAGCTTCATGATACTCTATTCTCAGCCTTTGATCTTTGCTTGGCCACCAATCCTTCAATCTCTGCCCTTGATTTGTGTGCCCATGTGTCCGGACCAATCAGAAAGCACAAATCTTCCAGCTGTCATTCTTTGTCCATGTCAACTATCTTCTAGAAGGCCTTAATGATGCGGGTAACTATGAGGAGCAGGGTAAAAAGGGTTTGAAGGTAATGAGTAGTAAAACCATGGCTTGGGCGCGTTTTGGTACAGGGGAGGATTTTCTTTATATTTCTTTGACTTTGGGAATATTTGTGTTGACCAGAATGTTTAATAACAGGACTGGGTGGGAAAGTTTAGAAGGGTCACGGGGTTAGAGTGTTTTGGCTAGGGGTCAGAGATGATAGAGAGGGTTCATTGGGTAAGGGTCATAATAAGAGTAGCTTTGACTTGATAAGGTATTAGTTTGACCGTGTAAATGATTATACGGGAAGTGATATTATTTAAGTGATGGGCTTTGGTAGGGTACTTTGGGCTTGGTGTACAAATGGGTAGTGTAAGTTTTATTGTTTGGATTGGACCTAGGACTATATCTAAAACCGGATTTTGTATTAAGGACCATTTATGTAGTTTTGTAAAATCCAAGGACCAAGGTGTAAATGTGAAAAGGTTTAGGGTGAATAGGGTAAAACGGGTAAGTAAAATTTATGAGGGGTGACAAGTGTAATTTTGTGAAAGTTGAAGGGTGATTTGTGATAATTTATGAAAGTTAAGGGGTGAAATATGTAAATTTGGTAAAAGTGAAGGTTTGTTGTAAAAACGCCCAAATCATGACCCGAACTCCGTAATTTGACTTTTAAGCATCTAAATCCCATAAAACTACATCACGGCATCGGCTTTTGCACTCTTCTTTCTCTCGTGCTCGGTTTTCTTCGGTTTTGGCTTTCTTTTGTCTGTTTTGTCATATCCGTACATGCACATGCATAAACTCAAGAAAACAGCAAATATTAGCAATAAACGGCTCTTTCTTGGTTATTTTGGGTCTATTTTGATAAAGAAATGATATGTGTTTTTGCACATATCAAAATACCCCAGACGAGACCATTGTCGTGTGCCCACGCAATGCAATCAACTCACGCTTCTAAAACCAAGGATTTCAATCTCTTTCTACTAAACCTATGAAGAAGTAGCAAAGATTCCTCAAAAGAGATCAAGAACCCTTAATTTTAAAAACGCCCCGTTTACCTTTTTATTCATATGTAGATATTACGATTAAGCACATTCAGATTATGAGTGACGGTTTGTTGAACTTTCATGTCGATCAATAACTCCAACATTTTTCAAACGACACGTTAGGATCACGGAGTAGGAAACACAACACAGCGTGAAGTGACCATACGGATAGAATACATCGTCCCTGATTTTTCACAAGCTCCCAAACTAAGCGTAAAATAGAAATCATTGTTAAATATGATTTTAGATGCTAACACTACCCATGGAAGTTACTTGTGTAATTACCTTTTGCTCCCATTTTCCTATTTTCCTCTATTTATTTTATTTTTGTGAGAAATGAATTTCTTCATATTTATCGTTTCGATAATCTTTATTTCGATAAAGATATAAAGCTAAGTCGATAATTAGTTATTCATCTTCCCTCAAGAACCATTGTCTCAAAAATGAGGTCCACATCAAGAAATTTTTGTTCACTTATATTTTTGACTTTTTCGTTTTTTTTTCATCATTTCATTTTTTTTTTCATCATCCTTTTTTTTTTTTTGCACTTATACTTTTTACTTATATGAGCTATGAACCACGGAGCTTCACGGGGTAATTCCAAGACTATAGGCTTCATGAAATGAGGATCCCAGTGGGTTAGACCAAGACCTCACTCAATCCCGGCTAAAGATCCGATCTCGACACCGCAACTCATAACTTTATTTATCACTTATTACTTATTTATTACGAGTCCTTGATGTGTACCCAATTTTTAAAATAAAGATTCTTTTAAGAAGATAAAGAACTAACTATCGCCAAAAACTCAACATCTCTAATTATTTATTAAACAGATATGGGGTGAAACAATTTTGTGGGAACAAAAAGCCATAAGTTCCTTGATGGGCTCTAAAGAGAACCAACTACTCCACGCTTAGCATCTAAACTCATAAGTAACTCTATCATTCCTCGATCTCCATAAATTTAAAATCCCAAATAATGAGATCCGCGGATGCTTAGCCGATAATTAAATTATCTTATGGTTAAGGGAACAAGCTAGGGCTCAACACGCCCGGTCAAGTCAGAATTCCATTCCTACTCTCACCAGCGGAAAGTCAACAAGGTGTCAAAACATATATTAACTTAGCAAATGCTTCGTAAAATAATCTCAAGTCTCGCATTTTTAAAGTCACTTATTAGAAACTCGCAAATTCTTGTTTAAGCTTCGCATATTTAAAATCACTTAGGGAGACTTGCAAATTCTTGGCCTTTTGAGCTAGAATCGCATTTTATAGCCTCTTGTCTAAGCAATTAGCAAAGGCTATTCAAGAAAAACGCATATTTAAAGTTACTTCTAAGAGACTAGCAAGAACTTTTCAATCATAAAACTAACAAAAGCTTAAAAATTTTTAAAATTTCTCATTTTGCACAATTTTTCATTTTCTAAGGAAAAGCGGGTTTGAGCTTACACGACAAAAAATAAGCAAGTGCGGTCAAATCAAATCAAGATTACCCACCCAGACTAAAACGAAACATTGTCCTCAATGTTTAAAGGTAAGTGGTATCAACGAAAATCTAAAAGCCGTTTATTAAGTATGCTCAAAGATAAACGTTAGTCGATAAGATTAGATATCGGATTTTCATCAAGATCGATCATGAAACTCGAGTGGAGAAAAGACAAACTTGAGCACGAGAGTTTTCATATCGGAAATTCCTAGACAAAACATCACAAACAACCAAACACGAAATCGAAGAGGCTAACCCTTCATGTCACTTATTAGAAAATAGAAAGAAGATAGAGATAAGCATGGGGTGCCTCACACGAAGCGCCATCTGTTTTTGATCACCGAGTCGCTAGCCCGACTCGTCCCGAATTCATTTGTCCTTGGGGAAGAAAGTGGTAGAGATACCGGGGTCAAAAGCGGTGTCCTCATTCCCGAAGGAATGAGGCGGGTGGGTCATGGGGAAGAAAGTGTCGAGCTTAAGCACATAAGGGATATCATGAAATAATGATCCATCATCCGGCGGTTTTGCGGGCGGACGAAGGGATGACGGATTAAAGTGAGAAAACTCCAAAGAAGATGTGAGCTCATGATAAGGGATAAGACGTGAAAGCTTAATACTGAAGGCATCCATCAGAGGATCCTTATCTCGAATGATGTTTTTAACAAAGAACTCATCAATGAATATCCCGGGTTTAAAGATTTTGTCTTCACATGTCGGCTCAACGGGATAAAGGATGGTTGACTCATCAGAGAGAGGAGAGTCAAGAAAACCATCAAGAACAACCATATCCCCCTCGGGATCATGCACGGCCTCCTCAATACCCGGTGGTATTGGGTCATCAATAACATCCTCAATGATCGGGTCATCAACCGGAGTATCGGAAATTTCGTTCAAAACTTTGCTCATATCAACCTCGAAGTAGAACCGCTCAAGAATCGGAGGATAAACATCATTAATAGTGGGATTGCTACTAATCTCTTCATCAAATCGGAAAGTCTCAAGCTCGGGCGAGAAGTCACTATCTTTAATGGAGATAGGATGCGAACTCGAATTATCGTTAAGGGCTTCAATCTTGGAAATGAGAAGATAAACATTCGAAAATGTTTCACGTAATGCTTCATCCTCGATCTGAATATCATCGGGCTCAATCTCTTCATCTTCCGGCTCAAAATCATTTACTTCTTCTATGTTAACGTGCTCAGAAGGTAAATCGTCGACGAAATCGATGTCTCCATAAGAATCATTATCGGAATCGGAGAACATCTCATCATGATCATTTGAAATATCAAGAGAAGGCTCATCACAAATATCATCAACAACCTCGGACTCTCTTGGGCTTGGGACAAGGATCTCAGCTCTAGACGATTCCATTTCCGGAATAGTACTAAAATGCTCATCCCCCATTATGAAAGAGTCAACGGGTTCAACAATGTTCGAAGAAATATGATCATCGACCTCTTCCAAAACGACGTCACTTCTCTCAACCGGCGTGAGTGAAGGGGAAGGGTCGGAAATGATAGGCTCAAAAACAAGAGAAGGAAAAGAATCCTGAGGTGGGACAAGTGGTGTGCTCTGAGAGCTAGCAAGTTCCACCACTTCCGTTGTGATCTCCGGTCCTTTCTGTTGAGAGATCGTTTTAAGCTCATAATGTAGTTTCGTGTTGTTGTAACTCAACGAACTCGTAACGGCGAATCGTGAAAGATAAGGATCGATTCTAGACTTCTTGGGATTGGAGTTGAGTACAAACGGAATCACCTCGGGTTCGAAACATGTTCCATCTCCTCACCGGAGGGAGTAGGAATCGAGGTTCATCAAGATTATATTTCAAAATTTTGACAAGGCTTCAAGTTTTCAATGTTGTTAATAAAAGCACGACGTTCAAAGAAATCGTCTCCGTGACCCTCGGTGGGTTCTTGGGTGGTTTCGAATAGTGTGATTGACTTAGTAACGGGCCGGTTCTTCATTAATACTTTGTTGAGCTTGCCATTGATTGAAGAAAGTTTGAAGCATATTCTTAAATTCGATTGTTTGTTTCTCAAACATGTCGTGAATCCAGGAAAAATCGTCCACGACACCCTCGGTGGGTTCTTCAATCATAGAATCATTATTCACAATCGGAACGGGTTCTTCATAATTAGAATGTATCTCGGGCATACACCGTAAACAACGAAAATCGTTCGACGAATCTACCATATCTCCACAACCATAACAATAATATGGATCAAACGAAGATATCTCGGGCTGTGGAGGATAGTCGGAAAAATTTTGAGGGTTAGTGAAAGAATTGGGGCACATATGATTATAACATCGATAATCATATCCCAAACGTGAATTACAACATTGACAGAAATAGTCGAAGGAGTCCATAAGAATCAAATATATAAGGGATAAGAGGAAAGAATTATCAAATCAGAGGGTAAAGAAGAATATTTTTGGGTTTTTAGAAAACATATTTTGAAAAGGAAAATATTTTTGGGTTTTTATAAACACTTTAGGAAAAGTGTTTTGGTTTTTTTTAGATGTTTTTGGGTTTTTTGAAAAGGATATATTTACAAAAACAACGGTAACTTCACTCGGGGAAGGATCTTCAAATGCACGCGAATCGAGACGGAATCCAAAAACTCACTTCATGCCCTCCCCGGCAGCGGCACCATTTTTTGATTAGTCGTTTTCGTACACAAGATATTTTCCGAAGAAATACAAAGGAATGTATTTCCCGGGTCGTTCTCCCAACGAGGGATGAATGGAGTTTGACAACTCACGTCCCGTGATTCGGGATTCGAATGGATTAAAAAGGGATTTAGTGATTTCTAAACTACAAGGGAAGCAATAATAAAGGAAAGCAAGAAAAACTACAGAATCTATGATTAAAACAAGTAAATACGACTAAGTATGCAATTTTAAAACTAAAAACGTGAAAAACGTAATTAACGAAACGCGAATTAAATGCAACTACTCTAATTTTAACTCGTAAAAATGAACTACTATTTTTATACAGCTAAAAATGATATTCAAAACTTATTTGTGAATTAAAACTAATTTTTTTGGGTTTTTCTTGATTTATTTGGAATTAAAAACTAATTTAAAACATTTAAAATAGACTTAAAATACTAAAAATTAGGAAAACATGCAAGAAAATGACGAAAATATTTTTCAAAAATCAAAATTAACTAAAGAGAATTTTCAGAACTAGAATCACATTTTTTTGGTTTTTTCTCTAATTATTATGAATTTAATACTGTTTAAAACTAATTAAAATGCTAGAAAATACTATTTAAACTATAGAAAATTCTGGAAAAATACTTTTTATGACTTTTTGATTTTTATAAAACTAAGAAAATTGAAAATGCATTTTTCAGAACTTTTTCTAAATTATTTGCATTAAAAGCTATTTAAAAATGCTAGAAAATGAAATTAAATGCAGAAAAATAGCAAATAAGCTTGGAAAATTATGAAAACTTCCAGTCTATTATAAAATAATACTGAGAACTAGGGAAAATTAACAGAAACAACTTTAGAGTACAGGAGATATGATTTGGGCTAGAAACGGATGAAAATAAGCACTTGAAATAAGCTAAAAGCTAACTATAAGCTACCATAAGCTACCTAAGCCTTAATCTAACCTAAAATAACTGTAAATAAGCTATTGCAACTGTTTTAGATCTAATAAGCACAAGCTAGAGGCATTAAGCTACAAAACAAGTTTCTAAATCCATTATGCCAAACACCCCTAACTAGCTACTTTAAGCCTAAAATAAGCTAGTTAGAAAAATTCCTAAAAATAAACTAAAATGATCATGAAATCCACAACCAACCAAAGAGCTTATATCCAGAGTTATAGCTAAAAAGGACTTAAGGTGAAGAAATTAAAAATCAAAACTAAAAGGACCTTAAGACTAAATGGAATGATGCACAGAATAGTTATGAAGGGGCTAATTGCAGAACTAATCAAGCACTTGGTTAAGCTGAAATCTACTCTCAAATGGCTAAACCTACATCTAGGCTACTGAGGGAAACAATAATTAGGCATAAACTCTTAGAGGATTAAGCTAAGACTGATCCTAGATAAAACTGCTATGCTCAACAGAAAAGAGAAGTGTAGGAAAACAGGAGAAATTAGTCACAAATGAGTGACTATGAGATTAATTTACAGCAAGCTAAATACACCTACAAGACAAGTGAGCAAGAATCAGATTATCCTAGATGCACTAACAATACTAGAAGCTAATTTAAATAAACTTAAAAACACTTTTTGACCTTGAAATATATTTCTAAACTGACTGAGTTTGGACAGAAAAGGAAGCTTGGACAGTTAAATGTAAATGTCAAATCTGGTTTGATAAACTTGAAAATTTTTGATTTAGGACTAGATAAACAAGAACTCAAACTAAGCTTCACAAAATTTAGCTACACAAATTAACTAAAACTCTATCAAATTGCTTGAACCAAACGCTCCTTCAAGGATCCAAAATGCATTTTAACTATGAGAACTAAATGGAATTTGACTAACGACTTTAAAAACAACTAAACAACATCTAACTTCACTAATTAATGCTTTAAATGTAATTTTAGTAAAACTTCTTTGACTTTTAAATATTGACTATTGTTACTTTTGAAAACGAAAATTTAGAAAAGAAGAAAGCAGAACAAGCTCACATAAGCTTAGTAGAACTTAAATGATCTTAAGGAACAAAAGTGAGAGCTTTTTTAACAGACTTGAAAAAAGATGATTGCCAAACAATGTAAATTAGACAAGTAATTTAAATGGAAACTTAATTTGCATTCAACAAAGGTAACTTACAATCCGGAAATTGAAATAACAATAAAAATTAACTACGAAAACATTTAAATGACAAGAAATTAAGCAAGTGGTAACAATTTCTAAAAGCATGAAATTGGACAAAATATATCTGTGAGAGATGGGGTTCTTTTATAGATGCTCAGGAGGCTAGGGTTTGATCTCAGAAGCTTCATGATACTTTATTCTCAGCCTTTGATCTTTGCTTGGCCACCAATCCTTCAATCTCTGCCCTTGATTTGTGTGCCCATGTGTCCGGACCAATCAGAAAGCACAAATCTTCCAGCTGTCATTCTTTGTCCATGTCAGCTATCTTCTAGAAGACCTTAATGATGCGGGTAACTATGAGGAGCAGGGTAAAAGGGTTTGAAGGTAATGAGTAGTAAAACCATGGCTTGGGCGCGTTTTGGTACAGGGAGGATTTTCTTTATATTTCTTTGACTTTGGGAATATTTGTGTTGACCGAATGTTTAATAACGGGACTGGGTGGGAAAGTTTAGAAGGTCACGGGTTAGAGTGTTTTGGCTAGTGGTCGAGATGATAGAGAGGTTCATTGGGTAGGGTCATAATAAGAGTAGCTTTGACTTGATAATGTATTAGTTTGACCGTGTAAATGATTATACGGGAAGTGATATTATTTAAGTGATGGGCTTTGGTAGGGTACTTTGGGCTTGGTGTACAAATGGGTAGTGTAAGTTTTATTGTTTGGATTGGACCTAGGACTATATCTAAAACCGGATTTTGTATTAAGGACCATTTATGTAGTTTTGTAAAATCCAAGGACCAAGGTGTAAATGTGAAAAGGTTTAGGGTGAATAGGGTAAAACGGGTAAGTGAAATTTATGAGGGGTGACAAGTGTAATTTTGTGAAAGTTGAAGGGTGATTTGTGACAATTTATGAAAGTTAAGGGGTGAAATATGTAAATTTGGTAAAAGTGAAGGTTTGTTGTAAAAACGCCCAAATCATGACCCGAACTCCGTAATTTAACTTTTAAGCATCTAAATCCCATAAAAGCGCATCACGGCATCGTGTTTTGCACTCTTCTTTCTCTCGTGCTCGATTTTCTTGGTTTTGGCTTTCTTTTATGCTTTTGTCATATCCGTACTGCACATGCATAAACTCAAGAAAACAGCAAATATTAGCAATAAACGGCTCTTTCTTGGTTATTTTGGGTCTATTTTGATAAAGAAATGATATGTGTTTTTGCACATATCAAGAATCAACTCCATTTTTGCATAGACTACACACAAAAGTCTTGTTTGGATACCATTTGGTGAGTCTGTCTTGTGTACACAATTTAGTTTTCACAGCCAACCAAAGAATGAATGTATGTTTGGGAATGCAATTAGGGTGCCATACTAGATCCTTCCAACAAACTTGACTATTATTCCCCTGATACCTTTCCAAACAGTGCTAGTAGAAAATTTCTTTTCATTGCCATCATTATCAACCCATACAGGCACATGTGGATGATTACTCAAATTTGGGACATTTATACTATTTAGCCAAGTGAATTTCACCAACCAACTTTGAGGCCATTTCCAGCCTTGTTCATTCAATACATCAACAATACTGTTTGAGTCTTTAAATCCAGCATAAAAAACTTCTTTTTTTGCTTATGATGCTGGACAAGGATGTTTCATTATTCCATTTATCATGCCACACATTAATACTTTTGCCATCTCCAATCTTGTATCTCATATGATTTCCAAACATCTCTCTAAGATTAAGTATGCATTTCCATCCCCAACTGTCTTTAGAATCAACTTCAATATCCCAAACACTCTTGTTTTTAGCTTAATTACATTGATCCACTTGACCCATAGGGATTCTTTTCTAGAGGCTACATTCCACAGATGTTTAACAAGTAAGGTTTTATTCCATAGCTCCAAAGACTTAAAACCCAAGCCCCTTGATCTTTAGGTTTGCATAGATCCATTAAGCAACCTTGGATTTTCCTTTACAACTTTCTACATTGTTCCATAAAAACATTTTAAAAGCTTTTCAATATCGTTGATTATTGCTTTAGGAAGGAGGAAAACAGACCCCAATATACTTGCATAGAAGCCAAAAGAAGCTAACGATTGAGCTCTTCCATCATAGGATAAGCATTTGTTCTTCCAATCACTAAGCTTTTGTTGTACTTTACCTACCAACTGCTTACAATATGCAATTCCAATATTCTTAGTAACCAAAGGAACCCCATGATATCTTCTTCGAAGCTTGCCTTCTTTAAAAGGGAAGATGTTGCTTATATCCCTCTTGGTATCATCATCTAGGCTTCCACAAAACATTGTGCATTTTCCAATGTTAGGATATAAACCATAAACATCACTAAATTTATCCAAAGCCTTTTTTAGAGTAAGCATAAATTCCACACTACCATGGCTAAGCATTATTAAATCATCTACAAAGCACATGTGAGTAATTTTCAACTGCTTGCATCCAAAGTTGTATTTAAAAGACATGTTCTTCCTGATTTCATCCTTCACTATTAAATTCAAAGTCTCCAATACCAAGGTAATAAATGTAGTGGGGGAAATTAGGTCACCCCGCCTCAAACCTCTCGCCATCTTTGAAGTAACCAAACCTCTCACTATTAACACAGATTGTGAATTTGGAATGAGTGATACAAGTGATTATCCATTCAACCATCTTGTTTGAAAGCCAAATCTTTATGTAATCTCTTTAAGAAATACCCAATTAAGCAGTATCATAGGCCTTCTTTATGTCTATTTTGAAAGAGCACCTTTAGGACCATTTAGGCGCTTATACCCTTTAAGCGCTTCTTGAGTGAGGAGGGTATTATCGGTGATGGCTCTTCCGGAACAAATGCACTTTGATTATCACCCACAATTTGGTTAAGAGCATTTTAATCCGTTGGTAAGCATTTTCTTGATGCATTTATAGATGACATTGCATCAAGCTATATGCCCAAAAATCGAGACCTTTTGAGGAGTCAAAGACTTAGGAACTAAAGTTATGAGAGTTGCATTTAATTCACCCGATAATTTTCCAATCACAAAGAATTCCTTAATCTTCTTGCACAAAAATCCGGTTTAATGATATCCCAAGCTTTCTTAAATTTTTTGAAGTGAAGCCAGACTGGAGCTTTGTCATCATCAATATCAAATAAGGGTTTTTGATTTCTTAATTAGTGACATCTCTAACCATTATGGATGCTTCTTCCTCATATACTTTGTTCACAAATAAAGTCGCATCTTCCTCTGTTAGACTAGTAACATCTTGATTAATTCCCAAAAGCCTTCAAAATGCTTGACAAATTGACCAAAGAACATCATTGTATTCATATCTTTTACCATCCTCTTCACAAACTAACATTATTCTACTACTATTCAACCTCCCTTTAAGGATTTTGTGGAAATAAGATGACTTTTATCCCTTCTTTAAGCCAAGTTACTTTGGTCTTTTGTCTTAGCAGATTTTCCTCATCTTGAATAGCTTCCTTGTACTCTTTTAACACTACAATACCTTCTTATCTCAACTTTTTATCGATGGATTCAAGTTAATCATTCCTTGAACTACATTCACTTGCTTTTAGATCTTTAACTCTCTCAAACAAGTTTCCATTTTTCCGCTTAAGTTTGTTCAGTGTGGCTTAAGAGTTTTGAGTTTTTCACCAACCTAAACATATCATGTCGATGCACGTTTTTCTTGACTGTGTTTTAATATTTATAAGTCTCATTATACCTATGGTTCACCCTAATGCACTAACGGGCGGTGTACCCGGCGTGTGTAGTGTAGTATTCGGTAAAACCGAGGTCGTCCCAAGAGCTATGTGTGTGGATTTATACTAAGTCTAGGTGTCACGATTTTGATATGATTTCGATAAGGAATTAATTAATTAACTACTAAAGCGTATAAAGGCAAAGGTTGTGATCAATAAAGGAGAGTGGTGCTAACCTAGCTACTCATCCTAACAAGTAATGTTTACGTCTAATTACTTCCAATTACTTGCTGGGGTCAAAGTCGCTAGGACAACATTTGGTCGGCTCGTCCTAACCTATCAACAAAGGGTCCCATCGGAGAAGTCGTGTCCTCATAAGTCCAAATATTCCCGGTCCCCTAAGCCAAGTCATTAAGTACCGCTACATGCTAGATTTATAATAGTGAGTGCCCGGCGCTAGCAACTTAAACACTCACCCCTACTTCTTAAGTTCATCTAAACGGTTGGTGATCGGTTGGTCAAATCGCACAAGTAGAAAGGGTCGTCATTGGTCATATCTTACCTTTCCGTCTCCGTCTACTCACTTAGGGTCAGCTTGGTCATATCTCCTAAGCAACTAGCCTCTACCGCCATTCAAAACTACCAAACAAGGGTAGCTACCAATAAACTATGCATGCATACACTTAGAAATAATTATACTGAAGCAATGAAAACGCAAACAAAAGAATTAAGGAATCATAACTAGGCCAACACTAAGAGGTGCTTAGCCGCTCATATTAACTATAACAATCAATTCAATGTTTAATGTTACGAAACACATGAATTGAAAGTAAAGAAAAGATAAAAAGCTAATGCTTATCGTAGGGAGTGATTTCTCCGCTGGAGATAGCTCCGTATGCTCCTCTAGATCCGCCTTCGACTTCTTCTTACGCTCTCTCGATTGTTGTGTGAAATGGGATGATTTGAAATGCCGGAAATCGTAGGGTATTTATAGGTTGATCTCGTTACGGCATAACTATTAAAAGAGTTACGCCAGTAACATACAATTCTTCGTAATTTGCACTAATAATCTGGTTACGGCGTAACCTCTAGAAGGAGTTACGCCGTATCTTCAATAAATCTTGGTTACGCCGTAGTTGATGCCCGAGTTACGGGCGTAATTAGTAGCGCGCGGAACCTCATTTGACCTAATATGGTTACGTCGTAATCTTGGATAGAGTTACACCGTAATCTTCATTAAGTTGGTTTTCCGAGCCACGCTTTAGTTACGGCGTAATGTGAGAGAGAGTTACGCCAGTAACTTCTTCAAAGTGAGGATACTATGATAAATCTTCAATAAACTCTCCAATTCCGCGTTTCTTTAGCTCCAATGCTCGTAATTTACCTGAAAGTGAAATATAATGGAAAACAAGCGTAAATCCATATAAATGATATAAATTACAAGCATTATCGGGGGGAATTGACACTTAATATTCATGATTATTTGATGTTATCAAATATCCCCCCACTTGAAGTCTACTTGCCCTCAAGTAGACCTTATTAGATAGATTCCTAAAAAGATATCTCCCATTACCTGGAAAATATAAGTTTACAAATCCCTATGCTAGAATAAAACAAAGCCGAACACCTCACAAAATGGGAACGGAACACTCAAATCTCTCAACTATTCTAAGTGTCAATTTCTGGGTGATCACTCAATCGCACAGTCATAGCATGTATTCTATCACTAGAGTTAAGGACAAAACAATTATCGAAGGCAATATGGGTAGACACGACAACGGTTAAGGGTGATTTGTCATTACTAACATGTCACGGCGAAGTGGAAAAAATTAATGATACATGACCAAATCCATGGCCAAGACACCAAAGATTGCTCGCTGCATCACCTAGACACGCTTCATGACTAGGGGTGTTATTCGGGTTGACCCGGTCGGGTTCGGGTCAACTCGGGTCGGGTCAAATCAGGTCAAGCCCTAAAAAAACATACCCGAACCCGACCTTGTTTAGAACTCGGGTCAACTCGGGTCGGGTCAATCGGGTCGGGTCACTTCGGGTTCGGGGTCAACCCGAGTATTTTACATTGTAAAAGTGTTGTTGAGCCGGGTTAGTCGGGTTCGGTCGGGTCAAGGCTAAAAAAACATACCCAAACCCGACCTTGTTTAGAACTCGGGTCAATTCGGGTTGACCGATTGACCAATATAATTTTAAACCCGAATGACACCCCTATATAAATGGTGTAAAATAAAAATCAAACAAATAGTCTAAATCCATAACTAAGTCATCACCACTTACATCGTCCGCCCAAAGTTCAAGTTTCGAAGTTAAGAAACCAGATCATGATATACTAGGTAGATGTGTCATTAGAGGACATCATGATGGGCACACTACCTTTTCTCCAACTGTTGGCGCAATTACCAACTCCAATCTTCAAATGTGACCGAGGTGGCCTCCTCGATACTAAATCTAAATTAAGCTCATAATTTAGTGCTTATAACATCGCACTTTACAATCAACTGAATAACAAGTACATGATTTTTTTTGAATCATAAACATAACGTCCCCCCACTTGAGATGAACAATGGAAATTCAAGGGGTCTTCAATGATCTTTAAGAATATGTCGTCGACGAAAGCGTGATTCCCGAACCTTTCCACTTGAAACTTGAACTTAGGCAAATGATGACTTCCCAATCACAAATAAAGACTACAGGGTAGGCTAAGATGTATAGGTGTAACAAAACAATATATTGGGTTAACAAAATGAAAAGAATGGATTAGATGGGTGTATCTAGGGGTATCTTGTACTAAAGGTGAGTGCAACAAAAGGGTTTCATAAGGGGGTCGATAAGTCGAGCTGACTAATCGATAGACACACAATGGTAGGCTATTTGGGTGATAATCCTATAATATCGCTTCTTAAACTATAAGTCTAAATACATCGAGCTAACTCAACATACCTCGCCTATGGTCTCGAAATGATGTAAAGGCCAAGTTCTAAAGTTTACAAGCTACCCAAGACACTCATAATTTGGTGGATTTGGGGTAAAATTTTGAAAATGGATAAGGCTAATCTCACTATATAATATCAAGGGTTGTATGTGCTCGGCTAAGGTCTAATCTAGTTAGGTTAAGAAAAACATGTCAAAATTTTAAAAATGATATAATTTTTCAAAATAAACTAGAAAAACGAGGGCAAAATAAAGTTCAAGAGACAATTCTACTCCCGTCCCCCACTTGAATTGTATAGAGTCCCTTTGTACTAAGCGTTAAATAAAGGTGAAGAGAAAAGTAGAATTAGAGCGAGAACTTCCCGAAATTTGCTTCAAAAGAAAGAAGGCCCACGAAGAGAGTCGTCGTGCGCATAAGCATCTACGAGCAAACTTCAATCCCGAAATCACACTACCGACAAGCATAATTCTAAAAAAAAATGAAAATGAAAAATAAACCTAACTCACTTTCAGAGGAATCACGGTTGCATTTAGCGATGCAACAAGTTTTTAAACCACTTGGTGTCCCAAGTGGACGAGTGTAGTCTCGTGAGGGCTTACAAGGAACATACCAACAAAGTTCATTTAAAAGGCTAATACAAGGTTATTGTGTTTAAAATGAAAGAAGTAATGTAGAGGATAGTTACGTCGTAATTCCGTAAGGAGTTACGCCGTAACTAGGCAAAACTTGCATACGTTGCAAAAGTGTAGCTACGGCGTAACTATTGAAATGGGATTACGCCGTAATTGGTAATGCTTCGAGGTTCTCACTGCAAAAGGGTCATTACGGGCGTAACCATGAGAATGAGTTATTCAGTAACTCGTCGATCGACTTGTCAGCAAGAAGAACTTTTCTTCGCTTTCCGCAAAAATGGTTAAAACACAAAACCCAATGAAATGGAAATAAAACAAATGAAAGGGATAATTCAGGTTGTCTCCAGAAAGAGCACTTTTCTTTATTTACGAGTCTTTAAGTTAGACTCAAAGCCTCGGGGCTTTATGCAGGGGCGAATAACTCATCTCCCGAAAGCTTACTAACATCCTGTCCATAATAAATTTTTGCTCGGTGCCCATTCACCTTGAAAAATTTCCCTTCCTTATTATGAACCTCAATAGTTCCATAAGGGAATACCTTACTTACTGTGTAGGGGCCAACCCAACGAGATCTCATTTTTTCAGGGAATAATTTGAGTCTTGAGTTGAAAACGAGTACCTCTTGTCCTACTTCAAACTTTTTATCCTTAATTCGCTTGTCGTGCCATCTTTTGGTCCTGTCTTTGTATGCTTTGGCATGATCGTATGCTTCGTCTCGTAATTCAGCTAAGCGATTTATTTGGGAAAATTGGTGTTCCTTGATCACATCAGCCTCTAGATTAGCATTTTTGAGAGCCCAAGATGCTTTATGTTCCAATTCTACGGAAGATGACAAGCGTTTCGTAAACTATCTTAAAAGGGTGCTTCCAATAGGAGTTTTGAAAGTCGCTCAATGCCCATAAAGCTTCGGCGAGTTTGTCGGACCGCCTTTTTCATATCACGATGGACTTCTAAAATTCGCTGAGTGCCCCTTGGTGTTTTCTGTTTGCCCAATAGTTTGGGGTGATAAGGTGTAGACATCCGGTGGAGTACCCTATATCTGTTGAGAACTTTCTCCATAATAGCATTACAAAAGTCGTCCCTCGATCACTTATGATGGTAATAGGGATCCCAAACACGGAGAATAATATTTTCAAAAGCGAATAACACTTCTAGCATCACGGGTTTGAAGAGCTTCAACTTTGACCCACTTTGAAACGTAATTGATAGCTAAAAGGATATAACTTTTATTCTTTGATGCGGTGAAGGGTCCCTTAAAATCAATCCATAAACATCAAATACATCACAAACCATAATGTTGTTAGCGACATCGATTTCGAGAAGAGATGTTCCACGCTTTTGACAAGCGTCACAATCTCTCACATGTTTTGCGGCATCCTTGAAAATGCTAGGCCAAAGAATCCTCGCCTAATAAACCTTTCGAGCGAGATTATCGGCCCCGTAATGTTCTCCAAAGAGTTCGTTGTGACAATGTTCGAATCTATTTCGCTCATTTCCAAAACACGTCTCCTAATAATACCATCCGGCATGATTTAAATAGGAAAGGATCATCCTAGAAGTAATATTTAAGATCCGAGAAGAATTTTTTCTTTTGATCATAATTTTGTTGCTAGGTAATACTCTGGCCGCGAGGTAATTAGCGAAATCTGCATACCATGGTTCGGGACTGGGATCTTTAATTCTTACTGCCATAAGGTGCTCATCAGGGAAAGAATCATGAATAGTTTCATTATCAAGTTCTTCAAGCTCAAGGTTCTCTAACCGAGAGAGGTGATTAGCTGCTAAGTTTTCTGCCCCTTTCTTATCTTTGATTTCAATTTTAAATTCTTGTAGCAGCAGCACCCATCTTATCAATCTTGGTTTGGCATCCTGTTTATTGAACAAGTACTTCAAAGCATAATGGTTAGTGTAGACGACAGTTTTTGACATTACTAAATAAGATCTAAATTTATCAAAGGCATAAACTACAACAAGGAGTTCCTTCTCGGTGGTCGTGTAATGTTCTTGTGCCTCATTTAAGGATTTACTAGCATAATAAATGGGTTTGAATTTTTTGTCCACCCTTTGTCCTAAAACAGCTCCCACTGCATAATCACTGGCATCGCACATAAGTTCAAAATCGTTGCCCCAATCAGGGGCAATAATAACAGGGGCAGTAGTTAATTTTTCTTTTAAAATATCAAAAGCTCTTTTGCACTCATCATTAAAGTCAAATTTTGCATCCTTCATTAGAAGTTGGGTCATAGGTTTAGCAGTTTTGGAAAAGTCTGTGGAAAACTAGAAGGGGGGGTTGAATAGTTTTACCAATTAAAACTTCGTTTTCAAACATTTAGATCAAGTTATGTCAATCTATTTAGATGTGTATGTTGGACGTTGATAGATAGATATATAAAAGTACAATGAAAGATAAAGAGTAAGAAGCACAAAACCACAACGCGAGTATTTATAGTGGTTCGGCTACAAGGATACCTTCCTTGCCCTACTCCACTCCCCGAGTCACCTACTCGAGAGTTCGTAATCACTACACAACACCAACTCCTTATGGCGGAAAAGCCTTCACAACGTCGCCTACTCTTTTTCCGGTACTAGGCTAACCACCGGGTTCTTTCACACCAAGGTGAACCACACCTACCACAACGTCGCCTACCCTTTATCAGGTACTAGGCTAAGTACCTAGTTTCATTACAATTGAGGAACTACTACCCAACACTACACCGATCACCTAACCCCAAAGGAGATCAACTCCTTATTACAACATCATCAAGGATATAAATATCCTTGGATCTAATACTAATCTATCTTGTACATCGAAACACACCATATCGAATGTACATCTAAGGCACCTTTCACTAATGCCTTTAACTAGATCTTCAAGACACCCTTCACTAATGTCTTGTGACTTGACTTCTAGGCACCCTTCACTAATGCCTACAATACGGACGATCGACACCTTTCACTAATGTCTTCGTCTTGACACTTGAGACATCTTTCACTAATGTCTTCAACACTACACTTTTAGAAGAAAGAAAGAACCATCAACAAGAGGACTTGATGAGTCTTGATGATGAGGAAGTATGGCAACTCATGGAATTGAGCTTGCTTGACTTCAAAGATGGTGATCTCACCTTTAAGAGGAACCTAGAGGATCACACAAAACAAAACTACAAACATAGATCACTTGGATCCGGGGTTAGTGAGTTTTAACTTAAGGAGAAAGTGTGAAGAAGGGTGAGAAACAATGAGAAAATGGCTCACTATTTATAGAGGAAAATGCCTCATGTTCCCGGATCCCACGATCCCTCCCACAAGGGATCCGTCTAGCGTAAAGCTAGGGATCCGTGGGGCGCTCTCTTGCCCATGGGTATTTTGGTTATGGGTCATGGGTTGATCCATGGGTCTCTTATTAGATAAAATGTATCTCATGAGTGCAATGCACCTAGTCAAATGGGTATGTGTTAATACAAATAAGCCGTAAAAAACGTTTATTTATATTTTACGATATTCTAATGTTTTGTCGATAACAAACGTAAAATCATTTTAACGAAACAAACAAAATGCGTAATTAGTTTGAATTAATAGTTTCTAACACACTTACGTTTTCAACACTAAAACAAGTATACGTGATTTTATGATTTAGTATTATATATGTACAACAACTAGTGTTTACATATTTGGGTAAAATATACACATAACTAGTATGCAGTATATTGGGTAATATAAATGGGTAGAAACTTAAGTATCACAACCCATTGACCAAATACACTGAATGTAGTTGGGTACAACCCAAAGTCCATGACCCATGGAGCTTGATCCATAACCCCTTGCATGACATCATGCTTATATCATATATGGATAATATCCATAACCCATGGTATTGACCCATACCCATGTGACTAGGTGCATTGCACTCAAAAGATACATTGTATCTAGTAAAAGAACCATGGATCAACCCATGACCCATGACCCACCAAAATACCCATGGGTAAAGAGGAGCGTCCCACGGATCCCTAGCTTTACGCTAGACGGATCCTCGGGGAGGATCCGTGGGATCCGGGAACAATAGACATTTTCCTCTATAAAGAGTGAACCATTTCTTCATTGTTTCTCACCCCTTTCCAACATACTTTCCTTTGAGTTAAAAACTCTCTAACCTCAGATCCAAGAGATCTATGTTTGTAGTTTTGTTTTAGTGTGATTCTCTAGGTTCCTCTTAAAGGCGACATCACCACCTTTGAAGTCAAGCAAGCTCAAGTCCATGAGTTGCCATGCTTCCTCATCATCAAGACTACTGAAGTCCTCTTGTTGATGATTCTTTTCTTTCTTCTAAGAAGTGTAGTGTTGATGACATTAGTGAAAGATGTCTCAAGTGTAAAGACGAAGACATTAGTGAAAGGTGTCGATCGTCTGTATTATAGGCATTAGTGAAGGGTGCCTAGAAGTCAAGTCACAAGAAATTAGTGAAGGGTGTCTTGAAGATCTAGTTAAAGGCATTAGTGAAAGGTGCCTTAGATGTACATTCGATATGGTGTGTTTTGATGTACAAGATAAATTAGCATTAGATCCAAGGATATTGATATCCTTGATGATGTTGTAATAAGGAGGATCTCCTCGGATTAGGTGTTGTGTTGTGTGGGTAGTAGTTCCTCCATTGTAATAGAACCAGGTACTTAGCCTAGTACCTAATAAAGGGTAGGCGACGCTGTGGTAGGTGTGTTCACCTGGTGAAAGAACCCGTGGTTAGCCTAGTAATCGAAAAAGAGTAGGCGACGCTGAACTTCTCCGCCATAAGGAGTTGGTGTCGTAGTGATTACGAACTATCGAGTAGGTGACTCGGGAGTGGAGTAGGCAAGGAAGGTGTCTTTGTAGCCGAACCACTATAAATACTGCTTGTGGTTTTGTGCTTTTACTCTTACCTTTCATTGCATACTTATATGTTTGTTTATCAACATCCAACACACATCCAAATAGATTGACATAAGTCAATCTAAATAGTTTAAAAGAAAGTTTTAATTGGCAAAACTATTCAACCTCCCCTTCAAGTTTTCCACAATTGGCATCAGAGCTTCGTTACCAAGTTTCTTTAAGTATATTGTACTTTAAAAACTTGATACGATCCATGGTTAATTGAAAACTACAAAGAAGGTCTTTCATAAAAACAAACACCATGTCTTTTAAAACTCTTGGTTTGGATGTTGATTAGATAACAACATTTTTTTCTTATTATTTATTTCTTTTATTTAATTGCACTAATCCTCTTTGTCATGTTGCTTAGCTAAAGCTCATACCTACCAAGTCATAGGAATCACTTGGTAACAAGATTACCTTCCCTAAGAAGGTATCTTAAGCACAAAGGAGCCGGAATTGTCTTCTGACATTTGTTGTATCATTTGTAAAGATATTCCTAAGTGCATTAGAGGTATGACTTTCTACTTATCTCTAAATGACATTAGCTTGATAAATAAGTATGTTTTCCTAGGTATTTATTTGATTATCTTTTGTGCTTATACTCGTTTTACATATAGCTTCATTAGGAAGCTTTTCTTGCATACGTGTTGTAAAACCCTAAAAATCTAAAACGCGTAAAAAGACTATTTTGCCCCTCAGGGTTAAATAATTATGAAAACTCGTAAAACTCGTCAAGCTCGTTAAATACGCTAAACATTTAAATTATAAAGGAGTTACATGAGGCATTGAAGATAAAACTTACATTTAAATTACTAAATGAATATAACACAATATTAAGTTACATGGGCAAGATAATGTACATGTTTTGGACATTTAATTAAAAGGTAACTTAAGTATAATTGATAAAGATGGTAAATTAATAAAAAAGATCTCATCCCCTGCTGGTCGGCCAAGGAAAACGCCTAGAGCACCAATATAATTGCCTCATTTAGCTCATTCCTATCTCATTGATATCCCATGTATCTCTCTCAAATTAACACACCTAAAAACCCTAAGAAAAGTGACGGCAAAAAAAAAAAGAATCTCTTTTCCTCTTCCATTTATTGTCGACATAAAGGAGATTCAAAAAGGAGTTTCGAGCCTGCTGTAGTCGCGAGTATTGGTTCTAAAAGAGTGCTTGGTTTGTCGTGTTTTATTCTGGTTGTGGGTCTTGGACATCCTGGTCGTGGCATTCTAGGGCACAAAAAGGGGTGCTTATTTGCTTTGATGTGATCCTTGTTCCTTCCTCTTTGTCTCTCGCCACAAAGGTAACAAATGACATCTTCAATCTCGTCCTTAATCCCCTTTTGTTTCACAAATCTGGTCGTTGGTTTTTTTTCCCTCCTTGCGCATGTTTTTATTTCACGTTCATATATCACATAAAATGATAACCATTGAACCACATGAAACCATGATATTAGTTTGTATTGGTCGATTAGGAGATGGACATGTAACCTTCAACATAAATCTGTTTTGACCTATATATATGTTATGCGACACCTACATATGTTTTGTGTTAAGGAAAATGAATTAAAACAAGGTTTATAAGAACGCAAGTCGACCAGCATATAAATCCCATCAACTGAATCCATTTCGCCATTTGATGCATGTTATATTCATGTTAGTTGTTTTCGTATCAAGTTAAACGGGTCTCGTTATTGTGGTTTCGAGTGCATAAATCCATGGCTAGTGTCTTCCTAATAATGCATACGTACTGATACACATATAAAAATTGGTTGTAATTGTTTTTCAAAATAGTTTATACATGGTCTTGTGGGGGTTACTTTAAAGTTGATCGCGGGATTCTTGGGTAAACCGTTTTGTATGTTTAAAAGTGTGTCGGGAAGGTGAGCCGGGGGTTAATCATTTGGCACGTTTACTTAGTCATAGATGTTAATATTAAGACCCGCGAGCAAGCTTGAATATTGATCGAACATGCATATGAAATCTTGTGGGGGTAACTTTGAGGGTGACCGCGGGAAAAATGGTTGGGTCTTTTGGAGTTTTGAAAGTGTTTCGGGGAAGATGAGTCGGGGGGTAATCACTAGGTGTGTTTTCCGAGTCACGTTGGTTAGCCGTTTGAACATGAGCGGGGTAAATGCATGTCGAATTCAAGTAGGAAAACGTTTTGAAAATGAAATGTGAAATGGAAGACATGATCTGTACGAATGTTGCATGTTAAATATTGACATTTTCACTTTTAACCTCATCTTTAAAACATTATCACATGCAAACCTTAAACTTTATGATTTGGCAAATTACAACCTTAAACTATTATAAGAATGATATTAAGTTTTAATGTTTGATTACTTGTCGCTATAAACCCTAAACTTTGATATACTTACCATGTGAACCTTATACTTTGAAGTGTTATCTAATAAAGCCTTAAAATAAGATATTTGTCATATTAAACATTTAATTTTGCCATTTATCATTTGTAACCATTAAGTTTGGCTAATTAATGATTATTACCCCAAAGTATTTTAATCCCGTTCATTTCTAAAAATGAGAATACGCTTATAACTCTAAAAATATTAATACGACTAATCCGTTATGACTTAAATGAGCTAATAAGTATTTATACAAATCGTAATCCGTGTAGATTCGTTGGAGGAGACGTGACGTTGTGTGTTCATTCATTCGTTTGCTTTCCTTTCATTGGCGATAAGGCATGATATTCGATCTTTCTCATAAGGTTTCTCATGATCTCTTTGCATCTTTGACCTCTTGCCAATTTGATATTGAAACTTTGCTCGCTATTGAACTTTTGATATTGACCCTTTGCTATTGAACCTTTGATATTGATCCTTTGCTATTGGACCTTTGATAATTGAACCATTGATATTGGATTATTGATATTGATTTGTGAATTGCTAATCTTGAACCTTTGATATTGATTGATCTCTATACTATACACTTTGACTGTCGCTTGATACCGAGCCATTAACTAGGCATGGGGTTCCATGTCCGTGTCATTGATGCACCAATGACATGACTTTAGTGTGGTTGAGTGATGTTCCACACCGTCCCTATTTTGTATTGATTATGCGCGCTTTGGATATATTGTATGGCCACTATTTGTTTTGCGGTATGGATGCATCCTAGATTTGTATTGTATTGATATTGATATATTTGTTTTGGTGATGTGGTGCGTGTGTGCAATACACCCCTCACATTTTGGGAGCTAGCTACTCCACCTGTTCTTGAGGTCTCCCTCATATTGGTTTGGTATTCGAGGTCACCCTCCGAATACAATGGTTACTATTGGTTACTTGGTCAGATTGCCACTATTGATATGGTTTGTTTTGTTGGCTCGGGATAGATTTCGACAACCCTTACACTTTTGATATACCTATATTGTACCTTCGGATTCCCAGCTGCACCATATTACGAATTGTTGTCCTTTACCCAATACCCTTATATGACTCACTCTACTACCAAGATATATATGTTCCATTGCTTTGATCCGTTACACTCTCATTCATTACTTGGACTATCGTTCCATTCACGCATCGGGTTATTATATGTTTATTAGATTTGATTATGCTATTCATGTCTTATGTGACTATTGATTTCCTACTACGATATGACTAATATGCGGTTATCTCGAATTACTGTTTTCATCGATGATATGTGATCTCGCCGTTATGTGACCTCTCAATTGTCTGCATTGGCCATGCTAGTGTGTAATCGATAGTTTTTGTCTGCTTATCATGTATACTTCGTTCGCTTAATTTTGTGGACTATGATTACCGTTAGTATCCTTATCGCTTGTTGTTGACTGCCATGTTTGCATTTACGATTATGCTACTGATCTCATTGGGTAAATGGTTCGACTTGTGACGTCGGCTTGTTAATTTGTTTAGTTGCCTGCTATGTCCTTAATTCATTTAATTATATCGTTTATATTGTATTCCTACTTATTACGTGTGACTACCATGTATTGAATCTCATAACACTTCATTTGTTATGATCTTGGTTATGTCTTCAACTAAGGGTTTTGACTGTGTGAATTGCCATGCTCACTTATTAATTAATTGCTTCCGCTTTCACAGACATTTGTTTGGCTTGTATGTCTCTGTTTTCCCGAATTGATTGTATGTCATATATGTTGTGTGGATACTACGCGCTATGTTTGCTTATGCTTGATTCTTGTATGTCCGGTTTGTATGTGCTTGTTTTATGTCATCGATGTTTTGCTTTGCCTCGTTCTCCTTGTTATCTGCTTCGTTTTGGATATCCATATAATTACATCGCAGGATCCTCATTGACTCATTGTTCTCATTTCATTTTGACTTTGTTATCCGTTTCCTTTGTTTCATTTCGCATTTGATTTTATTTAGCTTTCGTTTTGTTATATCATTCACTGGGCTTTTAAGCTCACCGCACTTCTTTTCTGCGGCGGTGTTAGGTTTGAAGATGGGCTTTGTTTGGGGTGAGAGTTGGATCATTTGAGTGGGTGACCATAGTTACCTTATCATTTGGTTTCATTAAGCGGGCTATTGTGGAGATCTCATATCATTTAAAACATTTTGGATTTTGTAATTTCCTTGAAAATCTTTGGTTATCATGACTTGTTACATTATTATTTAAAGACTTCCGCTTGAAAATTTTACTTGTATGTTTGATATGACACAGATCGTGACACTTCTACCCTTTTCGGGTTGGGGTTACACGTGTTTTCTTTTCGTCTAAAGTCGAGGATTATATAACTTGTGTTTTATTTTATTTAATCCTAAAATTATATCTTTCTAATAATAAAACAAAAACACAAATATAAAAAATTCCCCCTTCCCCATAAAAACTCCCACAGTCATCTACTCCATCAAATCCCCACTTTTTCAAATCTTCCAATTTCAAAAAATTTCCTCTCATTCAAAACTTCTTCTTCCTCTCCATTTCATCTCATCCGAATCAAAGAAGGTTCATCATCAACATGGTTTACATTGCCCTCGTGCTCATCGCCTTAACACTCATCGCTCTTGTGTTTCCTATGATGAAGTTCTCATACGGAGACATATACTTTGTGTTGTTAATCTACATTGGGGTTATATACCCAATCCTTTGTATCATTATTAGCATTGAAATGAAATATTACTAATAGTCTAGTTTATCTAGGTTATTATTATCACAATGTGTTTATCATTTCTTGTGTCTTATATCTTTTGTATTATCTCGCAATACATAAGAAGCCATGAATGCATGCTATAAGAAAAAGTAGGATTAAAACACATATCTTGGTATAAAACTATAAGATATGAAACTTACGTCTTTTTATCAAAAATCTACTTCTGCTTCTACAGATTCACGGATCCCGGTAGGAATACTAGCCGGATCCCTTTTAAAAGGGAACCGTACTTCTGGATAATAGTTTTTCATGCAAAATAAAAACAGCTTTCTTTCTAAAAAGTAATATTCCACTAGAATGTCAAACATTAAGTTAGTTAAATGGCATTGTTAATAAACACCTTGTAAAAATGTTAGGTAATCATTGTTTTACCTGTCGTTACATCCTATTAACTGTCTTTCCTATAGGTTTCGCTATGTCTCATGAATATGAGTTTGATTTTCACTCACTAGCGTCTACACTCATAACATCTCCCTTGAGCCCAACACACCGCAATCGTGTCATGTGGGTTCAATAATCTCGAAACCCGTCACTTCCATAAAGGACGTGTTGTCGACACTCCTCTACAATCTGAAGAAGGAATCAATACCTCCTTCCAACCATAGGATTGGAATGTCTTCTCGAAATTAACGAAAATATGTCCAAGGTTTGTATTGAATTCTTCCGTCAAGTCGAACACGTTCGTAACGAGGATCACTCTCTTTCTTTGGTTTTGGATCAAAACCAAAGTTCGCTTTAACCCTTGGGCGATTTGCTCACATCCTCCGAATTCCAAATCATGGACAATGTTCCTTCATCAAGATTGGTCTCTTGATTCTCTCTTCAACTTTCGTGAAGAAAATAGTCCATATTGTTCACACATACCTTCCCGGAGGACTTGAAACGCATGATATGAAAACCCCATTACTCCGATCCAAACATTATCTATACACGGGATATCCGAGAAGAGTAAAAGTCTCTTGCACTCATCCTACGTGAAAATGTTTGGAGTCTTAGGGGAAATCGAGAAATCCTTCCCGCTTGTTGTGCACACATAATGTATTGTTTGCTAACACAACAACCATACAATCTCGCCTACTTCTTCGCAAGGCGAATTGTAAATCTTCAAGGGTCCAAGAACAAACTCATCCCTTATGGAATGTTCTTGACGTGCCTTTATCATAACATCATGTACTTCCACCCTCAATTTCAAAGTCCGTTGTACGTACTTTTGAACAAGATGATGGAACCTCTAAACATATCTCTCATGAAGACTTTCTTCATTCCCGAATCAACAAACACTCATCAACCATTTGATGATCCCTCTAGCGAAAGAGCTCAAGGAACTTAGTAATCTTTCAAATAGGATCAATCCTTAGCATTCATGCTTTATCAATGTAATCCAATTTCTTTCATGAAATAAAACACCTTACATTTGATATCTTAGTGTTAGAACCTCTTAAAATAACTTTGAAATATGATGCATTGTCAAAGTCATTGCCTACCTTTTGTAAAGGTTATGCTTACCAGATAGACGGATCCCAAAATTTGTGCTTGACGGATCCCTACTCTTAGGGAACCGTGGGATCCGGCAAACAGAAAATGCAATTGCAATCATTGTATTTCAAACATGTCCTTAGAACACTTCACACCTAGGTAGACATAGTGCCTTAAGGCAAATTGAGTCCTTACCAAGCTAAGTGGATCTTTGTATACTCACACATAACTCATCTAGATAAAATTCAAGAAGCTTGTAGATCTACCTTTTCACTTAAACATGTTACTCTTCCGCTCTCAAGCTCACTCATCATTTCTCACATGATCCCTCACATCTAGCTTTGGAAATCTTTCAATTATGGCTAAATTGATCATAATCATCCTTACCTCAAAATTGATCAAATTCTAGTTTTTCCATCTTAAGTCTTTAGGATATTCCCCAAAACATTATCATAAGTCACTATCTGATCTCTAGTATCATTTAGCTCCATTTGACACTCTCAAAATCCTTAGTGTCATCTTTGTTCATTCATTGGTACTCATGAAAGTTCCAATTTCTTCCATAAAAGGCAATCATTAGCTACTTCACTCATTACCCTTAAGTACTTAAGCAACTCTTCATTTAAGACACTTAGATAAACTAAAACACTAAAGAAGAAATAGGCATTAAGCCTTACAAACATCATTTCTATCTTTTCTTAGCTGCTGATAGACGGATCCCTAAGATTAGCCTATGCGGATCCCTCGTTGGAGGGAACCGTGGGATCCGTATGACAAAATTATGTCAACTCTAGCTAAAACAATCATTTCAAGCTCATCTTGCTAACTTAAACACTCCATCTCATCTTAAATGAGTTCCTAGATCAGTATAACTCTTAAGTTGAATCTTGTGCATGTTAATCATCACATTCTAATGAATCTTAGTGGCTTAAGTCTTGAATGCACTTGCCAAAACCCTTGCCTTATAAACCACATTGTTAGGACCCTAAAGTCATCACCTTCACTCTCATTTTCAGCACTTAGAAATCTTTACAAACCTCTTGAAATCATATCATCATGAGGAAAACTCCAAGTAGCAACTTATCCACCAAAGAACCACCCAAGAAAATTGCTCGTGTTGTACACGAAATCTCTTCAACCGAATCATCTCCGGTCAAGTCCACAAATGCAAGGATCTCTCCTCCACCAACTCAACCAATCAAACCAATCCCTAAAAGGATAGTACCCACAAAACTATCTATGCCAAACACCACCATACCTCCTAGGCCAAACAATCCCATCTCCACTAAACCATCACCATTGGTTCCTAGAGCTATCTCATTCACAACTCCATTCTCATCACCACACCTCTACAACTTAGAGGATTTTCCTCTTAGGCCATCTCATCCTCCCCCACCGACAACATTCTCCTCTTTAGGAGGAATAATGGTACATAATCAAAGTGTTGAGTCAACATTAGCTCCGGCTTCCTTTTCGCTGTCACCATCATATAATCCCATTTGGATTATGAGAGATCATCAAAGTCAACCACCCGACCATATGGAAGTTGACACTTCTATACCACCACCATCATTCTTGGTCGAGCCATCTTCAAATGCGCCTCCACCAATCCCTCCATCGTTTGAGGCTCCACAAGCCGCTTCACTTGATCCTTCACATCAAGCAATTTCATTTCTTTCACCACCACTACCTAGCCATGACAAAGATTGTTATCATTGTCAACATGTTGAAAGTTTGATACATGAAGTACGAGAAGACCAATGTTTCATGTTCTATCACCTCCTCGAGCGTTTCAACGAGATTAAACCTAAACAAACTTGAGCTAGAGGATTTTAGTGGTGTCCTAGTCTCAGCGTTACTTAGATAAGTCTAGTGATTCCAAGTCATGTATCGATCATTTTCTTAGTTTTAGAGTCATGTATATCATATCTCTAGTTTTATTAAATGAAAATAAATGCTACTTGCTATATTTTTGAGTATATGAGTATGTTTTATAATACATATCTCACTTTGATATTAACATAATGTGTTATATCATCATTGCTGAAATTGATCATCAGCCGGACGAATCCCTTATATTTGCCTAGACGGATCCCTACAAGGAGGGAACTGTGGGATCCGTGATACAGAAAACTATTTTTCTACTAACTTGGATCATATTTGCAGGAAATTATGCATTATACTTGTTTTATAATCTTTGTTTTGTAGTTATTTAATTTACACATGAAGAGTTTGACACCCTAAAGCTAGGGGAGCTTTGTGTCAAAGCAATACATTGCAAAATTACTTGCAATATTAGGATTACATTTCATGACATCCTTTTGCAAAATTGCAATCATAAAGGGAGCACATTAGTCACATAGATTTAAATCTTTTGCAAACTTAGTTGCAAATGAACTAGCTTAGTATTATTTTCTTGGCGCCTCACATAGGGATGGACTCGTCAAAGGGAGTAAAGACGAGATCCTTTCCGTTACTTGCTCTCTATTTTTTCTTTCACATGTTTTCCTAAAACAATGTGTTAGTTTCCTTCAAGCTCTTTTGTTTCGACAAAAGGGGAAAAGAAAGTAAAACTACAAATTCAAACTTTTACAAATTTAAGCTTTTCCTTAAAATAATTTTATGTTTTGTCATCAACAAAAGGGGAGATTGTTAATACAAATAAGCCGTAAAACGTTTATTTATATTTTACGATCTTCAATGTTTTGTCGATAACAAAAGTAAAATCATTTTAACGAAACAAATAAAATACGTAATTAGTTTGAACTAATAGTTTCTAACACACTTACGTTTTCACATAAAACACTAAAACAAGTATAAGTGATTTTATGATTTAGTATTACATATGTACAACAACTAGTGTTTACATATTTGGGTAAAATATACACATAACTAGTATGTAGTATATTGGGTAATATAAATGGGTAGAAACTTAAGTATCACAACCCATTGACCAAATACATTGAATTTAGTTGGGTATAACCCAAAGTCCATGACCCATGGAGCTTGATCCATAACCCATTGCATGACATCATGCTTATATCATATATGGATAATATCCATAACCCTTGTTATTGACCCATACCCATGTGACTAGGTGCATTGCACTCAAAAGATACATTGTATCTAGTAAAAGACCCATGGATTAACCCATGACCCATGACCCATAACCAAAATACCCATGGGTAAAGTGGAGCGTCCCACGGATCCCTAGCTTTACGCTAGACGGATCCTTTGTGGGAGGGATCCGTGGGATCCGGGGAACAGTAGACATTTTCCTCTATAAATAGTGAGCCATTTCTTCATTGTTTCTCACCCCTTTCCAACATACTTTCCCTTTGAGTTAAAAACTCTCTAACCTCAGATCCAAGAGATCTATGTTTGTAGTTTTGTTTTTGTGTGATTCTCTAGATTCCTCTTAAAGGCGACATCACCACCTTTGAAGTCAAGCAAGCTCAAGTCCATGAGTGCCATGCTTCCTCATTATCAAGACTCTTCAAGTCCTCTTGTTGATGATTATTTTCTTTCTTCTAAGAAGTGTAGTGTTGAAGACATTAGTGAAAGATGTCTCAAGTGTCAAGACGAAGACATTAGTGAAAGGTGTCGATCGTGCATGTATTATAGGCATTAGTGAAGGGTGCCTAGAAGTCAAGTCACAAGAAATTAGTGAAGGGTGTCTTGAAGATCTAGTTAAAGGCATTAGTGAAAGGTGCCTTAGATGTACATTCGATATGGTGTGTTTTGATGTACAAGATAGATTAGCATTAGATCCAAGGATATTGATATCCTTGATGATGTTGTAATAAGGAGTGGATCTCCTTGGGATTAGGTGTTGTGTTGTGTTGGGTAGTAGTTCCTCCATTGTATTAGAACTAGGTACTTAGCCTAGTACCTAATAAAGGGTAGGCGACGTTATAGTAGGTGTAGTTCACCTTGGTGTGAAAGAACCCGGTGGTTAGCCTAGTACTGAAAAAAGAGTAGGCGACGTTGTGAAGGCTTCTCCGCCATAAGGAGTTGGTGTCGTGTAGTGATTACGAACTATCGAGTAGGTGACTCGGGGAGTGGAGTAGGGCAAGGAAGGTGTCCTTGTAGCCGAACCACTATAAATACTTGCGTTGTGGTTTTGTGCTCCTTAGTCTTATCTTTTCATTACATACTTCTATATGTTTGTTTATCAACATCCAACACACATCCAAATAGATTGACATACGTCGATCTAAATAGTTTAAAAGAAAGTTTTAATTGGCAAAACTATTCAAACCCCCTTCTAGTTTTCCACAGTATGGGTCAATAACATGGGTTATGGATAATATCCATATATGACATAAGCATGATGTCATGCATGGGTTATGGGTCAAGCTTCATGGATATGGGTCATGGACTTTGGGTTATACCCAACTACATTCAATGTATTTGGTCAATGGGTTATGATACTTAAGTTTCTACCCATTTATATTACCCAATATACTACATACTAGTTATGTGTATATTTTACCCAAATATGTAAACACTAGTTGTTGTACATATGTATTATAAAATCACTTATACTTGTTTTTGTGTTTTATGTGAAAACGTAAGTGTGTTAGAAAACTATTAGCTCAAACCATTTACGTATTTTATTTGTTTCGTTAAAATGATTTTATGTTTATTATCGACAAAACATTAGAAGATCGTAAAATATAAATAAACGTTTTTACGGCTTATTTGTATTAACAATCTCCCCCTTTTTGTTGATGACAAAACATAAAATTATTTAAAAAAAAAAACTAAAATTAGTAAAGTTTTGAGTTTGTAGTTTTACTTTCTTCTCCCTTTTGTCGAAACAAAAGAGCTTGAAAAGAAACTAACACATTGTTCTAAGAAAACATGTGAAAATTAGAAAGAAGGAAAAGTAGAGAGCAAGTAGCGGAAAGGATCTCGTCTTAACTCCCCTTGACGAGTCAATACCTATGTGAGGCGTCAAGTAAAGAGAAATAATACTATGCTAGTTCTTTTGCAACTAAAGTTGCAAAAGATTTCGTCTATGTGACGAATATGCTCCCCCTTGATGATTGCAACTTTGCAAAGGGAACTTATGAAATGTAATCCTAATATTGCAAGTGATTTTGCAATGTATTGCTTTGACACAAAGCTCCCCCTAGCTTTAGGGTGTCAAAGTTTTCATGTGTAAATTTCTGCAAATATGACTCAAGTTAGTAGAAAAATAGTTTCTGTCTCACAGGTTCCACGGTTCCTCCTTGTAGGGATCCGTCTAGGCAAATTTAGGGATCCGTCTGGCGATGACTAATTTCGACAATGGTGATATAACAAATAATGTTAACATCAAGTGAGATATGTATTATACAACATAATCATATACTCAGAAATATAGCAAGTAGCATGTAATTTCATTTAATAAAACTAGAGGTATGATATACATGACTCTAAAAACTAAGAAAATGAACGATACATGACTTGGAATTACTAGATTTATCAAGTAAAGCTTGATATTAGGACACCACTAAAAAAAATCCTCTAGCTCAAGTTTGTTTAGGTTTAATCTCGTCGAAACGTTCGAGGAGGTGATAGAACATGAAACGTTGATCTTCTCGTACTTCAAGTATCAAACTTTCAACATGTTGACAATGATAACAATCTTTGTCATGGCTAGGTAGTGGTGGTGGAAGAAATGAAATTGCTTGATGCGAAGGATCTAGTGAAGCGGGTTGGGGAGCCTCAAACAACGGAGGGATTGGTGGGGGCGCATTAGAAGATGGCTCGACCAAGAATGATGGTGGTGGAAGAGAAGTGTCAACTTCCATATGGTCGGGTGGTTGACTTTGATAATTTCTCATAATCCAAATGGGATTATTTGATGGTGACGGCGAAAAGAAAGCCGGAGCTAGTGTTAACTCAATACCTTGATTTTGTACCATTATTCCTCCTAGAGAGGAGAATGTTGCCGGTGGAGGTGAATGAGATGGCCTAGGAGGAAAATCCTCTAAATTGTAGAGGTGTGGTGATGATAGTGGAGTTGTGAATGAGATTGCTCTAGGAACCAATGGTGATGGTTTAGTGAAGATGGGATTGTTTGGTCTAAGAGGTATGGTGGTGTTTGGCATAGGTAGTTTTGTGGGTACTATCCTTTTTGGGATTGGTTGGATTAGTCGAGGAGAAAGCCTTGCATTTGTGGACTTGACCGGAGATGATTCGGTTGAAGAGATTTCGTGTACAACACGAACAATTTTCTTGGGTGGTTCTTTGGTGGATAAGTTGCTACTTGGAGTTTTCCTCATGATGAGATGTTTCAAAGAGGTTTGTGAATGTTTCTAAGTGCTGAAAGTGAGGGTGAGGATGATGACTTTAGGAGTCCTAATAATGTGGTTTATAAAGCAAGGGATTTGGCAAGTGCATTCAAGACTTAAGCCACTAAACTTCTTTGGGATGTGATGATTAACATGCACAAGAGTCAACTTCAGAGTTGTACTGATCTAGGAACTCTTTTAAGATGAGATGGAGTGTTTAAGTTATCAAGATGAGCTTGAAATGATTGTTTTGGCTAGAGTTTACATGAATTTGTCATACGAATCCTACGGTTCCTCCAACGAGGGATCCGTCTAGGCTAATCCTAGGGATCCGCTCATCGCCGACTAAGAAAAGATAGCAATGATGTTTGTAAGGTCTAATGGCTATTTCTTCCTGAGTGTTTCAGTTTATCTAATTGTCTTAAATGAAGAAGTGCTTAGGTACTTGAGGGTAATGAGTGAAGTAGCTAATGATTGCCTTTTATGGAAGAAATTGGAACTTTCATGAGTACCAAGGAATGAACAAAGATGACACTAAAGATTTTGAGAGTGTCAAATGGAGCTAAATGATCCTAGAGATCAGATAGTGACTTAGGATAATGTTATGGTGAGTATCCTAAAGGCTTTAAGATGAGAAGAAACTAGAATTTGATCACTTTTGACCAATTTTGAGGTAAGGATGATTATTATCACTTTTGCCATACTTGAAGAATTTCTAAAGCTAGAAGTCAGAGATCATGTGAGAAATCTTGTATGATTTTATAAGAGCGGAAGAGTAATGAGTTTTAATGAGATGATAGATCTACGGGTGTTTCTACTGTGATCTAAGTGTGTTATATGTGAGTACGGAAAATATACTTAACTTTGATAAGAACTTAATTTGTCTTAAGGTACTATGTCTAGCTTAGTGTGAAGTGTTCAAGAGAAATGTTTGAAATACAATGATTACAATTGCATTTTCTGTTTGCCGGATCCCACGGTTCCATAAGAGTAGGGATCCGTTAAGCACAAATTTTGGGATCCGTCTATCTGCTAAGCAGAACCTTTTCAAAAGGTATGCAATGACTTTGACAATGCATAATATTTCAAGGTTAGTTTGAGAGGTTCTAACACTAAGATATCAAATGTAAGATGTTTTATTTCATGAAAGAAATTGCATTACATTAGGATTGATCCTATTAGGAAGAAAACTAAATTCCTTGAGTGTTTTCGTTAGATGGGTCATCAAATGGTTGATGAGTGTTTTCCGATTCGGGAATGAAGAAAGTCTTCATGAGAGATATGTTTAGAGGTTCCATCATCTTGTTCACAAGCACGCAGCGGACTTTGAAATTATGGATGGAAGTTCATGATGTGATGATAAAGGTGTGTCAAGAATATTCCATAAGGGATGAGTTTATTATTGGAGCCTTGAAGATTTACAATTCGCCTTGCAAAGTAGGGAGATTGTATGGTTGTTGTGTTAGCAAACAATACATTATGTGAGCACAACAAGCGGAAGGATTTCTCAATTTCCCTAAGACTCCAAACATTTTCACGTGGGATGAGTGCAAGAGGTTTGTACTCTTCTTGAATGTCCCGTAAGGATAATGTTTGGATCGGAGTAATATGGTTGAGGTTTTCATATTATGCGATTCAAATCCTCCGGGGGTATGTGTGAACAATATGGACTATTTTCTTCACGAAAGTTGAAGAGAATCAAGAGACCAATCTTCGTGAAGGCACATTGTCCATGATTTGGAATCCGGAGGATGTGAGCAAATTGCCCAAGGTTAAAACAAACTTTGGTTTTGATCCAAAACCAAAGAGACGAGAGCGATCCTCGTTACGAACAAGTTCGACTTGACGGAATAATTCCAATACAAACCTTGGACATATTTTCGTTAATTTCGAGAAGACATTCCAATCTATGGCTCGGAAGGAGGTATTGATACCTTCTTCGGTGTAGAGAGGTGTCTGTCGTCCTTCGTGGAAGTGACGGTTTTCGAGATTATTGAACCCACGGACATGATTGCCAGGTGTGTTGGGCTCAAGGGAGATGTTAGGAGTGTAGACGCTAGTGAGTGAAAAATCAAACTCATATTCATGCGACATAGCGAAACCTATAGGAAAGAAAAGTTAATAGGATGTGACGTATTATGGGTAAAACAATGATTACCTAACGTTTTTACAAGATGTTTATTAACAATGACATTTAACTAACTTAATGTTTGACATTCTAGTAAAACATTTATTTTAGGAAGAAAGTGGTTTTTATTTTGCATGAAAATCTATTATCCAGAAGGACGGTTCCCATGGTTCCCTTCTATAAGGGATCCGGCTAGTATACTTGCCGGGATCCATGGGTCTGTAGTAACAGAAAGAGATTTGATAAAAACATAGGTTTTACAATTTTATACCATGATATGTGTTTTAGCCTATATTTTCTTTTAGCATGCATACATGGCTTCTAATATATCATGAAAGAATACGAAACATATAAATCAAAAGAAATGACAAACACATTATGATAATAATAACCTAGATAAACTAGACTATTAATAATATTTCATTTCAATGCTAAGAATGATACAAAGGATTAGGTATATGATCCCAATGTAGATTAACAACACAAAGTATATGTCTCCGTATGAGAACTTCATCATAGGGAACACTAGAGCTATGAGTGTTAAGGCGATTAGCACGAGGGCAATGTAAACCATGTTGATGATGAACCTTCTTGGTTTTGGTTTGAGATGAGATGAAAGGAAGATGAAGTTTTGAATGAGAGGTAAGTTTTGAAAGTGGAAGATTTGAAAAAAGTGGGGATTTGATAGAGTTGAACGACAAATGGTTTATTTATGGGGAAGGAGGAATTTTTGAGATTTGTATTTTGTTTTATTATTAGAAGGATATGATTTTTGGATTAAATGAAATAAAACACAAGTTTTATAAACCACGACTTTAGACGAGAAAGTAACACGTGTGTGAAAAGGCTTCCTAATGAAGCTACATGTAATACATGTATATGCACAAAAGATAATCATAAAAACATAAGCGAGTATACTTAATTATCAAGCTAATGTCATTTAGAGATAAGTAGAAAGTCATACCTCTAGTGCACTTAGGAATGTCTTTACAAATGACACAACAAATGTCAATAGACAATTCCGGCTCCTTTGTGCTTAAGATACCTTCTTAGGGAAGGTAATCTTGTTACCAAGCGATTCCTATGGCTTGGTAGGTATGAGCTTTGACTAATCAACATGACAAAGAGGATTAGTGTAATTAAATGAAAAATAAATAATAAGAAAAATGTTGTCATCTAATCAACATCCAAACAAAGAGTTTTAAAATACATGGTGTTTGTTTTTATGAAAAACCTTCTTTGTAGTTTTCAATAAACCATGGATCGTATCAAGTTTTTAAAGTACAATATACTTCAAGAAACTTGGTAACGAAGCTCTGATGCCAATTGTGGAAAACAAGAAGGGGGGGGTTGAATAGTTTTACCAATTAAAACTTCGTTTTAAAACATTTAGATCAACTTATGTCAATCTATTTAGATATGTATGTTGGACGTTGATAGATAGATATATAAAAGTATAATGAAAGATAAAGAGTAAGAAGCAAAAAACCACAACACGAGTATTTATAGTGGTTCAGCTACAAGGACACCTTCCTTGCCCTACTCCACTCCCCGAGTCACCTACTCGAGAGTTCGTAATCACTACACAACACCAACTCCTTATGGCGGGGAAACCTTCACAACGTCACCTACTCGTTTTCCGGTATTAGGCTCACTACCGGGTTCTTTCACACCAAGGTGAACCACACCTACCACAACGTCGCCTACCCTTTATCTGGTACTAGGCTAAGTACCTAGTTCCATTACAATGGAGAAACTACTACCCAACACTACACCGATCACCTAACCCCAAAGTAGATCAACTCCTTATTACAACATCATCAAGGATATCAATATCCTTGGATCCAATACTAATCTATCTTGTACATCGAAACACACCATATCGAATGTACATCTAAGGCACCTTTCACTAATGCCTTTAACTAGATCTTCAAGACACCCTTCACTAATTGTTAGGATTTAGTAAATCCGGTTATTAAAGTGTCGGTCACCTCAAGTATATGTAATCGTTAGAAAGCTCGTAGTCGTAGTTATTTTATGCTAGATAGTATTTAGTTAAGTAACATCGTGGAGGACGGACGGGTCTTTACGCACTGTATGCCTGATCCACAGCCCGTAAGTGGCATTTATGTAAGATACTATAAATACCCTCTACCTCCCAAGGTAGAGGGTTGGAGCTCATAATAATAATTTTACCCTCTCTCACTAAGTTCCCAAACCTCTAAAGTTTCTCTCTCTAAAACCACATACTGTACGCCTATACTTGATCATGGTTTAATGTGTTTGTGAAATCCAATATGTTACAAATGGTATCAAGAGCCATGGTTTGATCATCTCTCTTACATGTTCTTGGATTTCTAGTGGTTTTATATGGTTTTTGGGTTTGAAAAAGTTTAGTGGTTTTTTAACCATTTGGATCATTTCTTGTGTTAAAGTTTGAATTTTGATTGTACTTTTGTGTTTAGAATCATTGTAAGTGCTTTGGTTTTGATTTGGAAAGCTTGAATCACTGTGGTTGGGCTTGTTTTGGATTGAAAAGGGTTGTGCTTAAGTTTTTCTAGCTAGCGACTTGACTCTCGGATAATTTTTCTTCGTAGCGACTTGCTTCTTTAGTTTTCAGCGACTTGTAGTTGAAGTGGTAGCGACTTTTGTATTGAGACAAGGCGACAAATAGTACAAAGTAGTGGATGTACCACTTTGGCTAGCGACTTGTTCAACGTAGCGACTTGTCTTTACTATTCTCAGCGACTTGAGTTTGTTGTGACTAGCGAGTTGCTCTTTAGCGACTTGGCCTCTTAGCGAGTTGTTCCTTAGCGACTTGCCCACTTAGCGAGTTGTTCTTTAGCGACTTGTCAGCTCAGCGAGTTGTTGCTTTAGCGACTTGTGTCTAGCGACTTGGTTCGCGTGACTTGAGCTTTTAGCGAGTTGTTATTGGCTTAGACTTGTCTTCAAAGGTTATAGCGACTTGGTTGATTATTGTTTCTAATACGGTTTTCTCTTGATTTAGTAAAATCCGTGAAAGAATCTATTTGGTTAATAAAATAAAATCCGTGAAATCGTAAACATGTCTACCAACGTGCCTACAATCATCTCTTACATGGCGAGGGCGTTCAAGCGGTGGATCGGATACTCGTCCACCCATGCTTGATGAACCGACTATGACTCATGGGCTCAACGAATTAGGTTGTATTGTGCGGGAAAGGAAAATGGGTTCAACATTCTCAAGTCAATTGATGAAGGACCTTATCAAATTGAGACTACCGAGATGTTCTTGAAACTGCTGCGGATGGTACGGTGATCTTAGGTTTGGACGGACCAAAGGCGTATGATGAGCTCAATGATAAGGAGAAAAGAGATACGATCTTGATATCGGGGCTTCAAACATTATACTTGAGGTCTTCAAAAGATATCTACAAGCTTATCAATCACAACACTGAAGCCAAGGCGGTTTGGGATATTGTCAAGATGCTTCTCTCAGGTTCTGAATTGACTAAGGAAGACAGAGAATCACAACTGTATGATGAATTTGAGCACTTTAAGATGAAACCAGGAGAAAGTGTCAATGAATATTATGTGAGGTTCCACAAGCTTGTGAATGACATGAGGAATATCAAAATGACCATGCCAAATATTCAGCTGAACTCAAAGTTTGTGAACAACATGAATCCCGAATGGCACAAATTTGTCACCTCTGTGAAGCTAACCAAAGGATTGAAGAACACCAACTATGAGCAACTGTATGCCTTCCTACTGCAGAATGAGAAGCATGCTATGTTTGAACGAATGATCCTTGAAAAATTCAAATCTGATCAGGGAGAAGCAAGCTCATCAAATGATTCAACAGCATTCTACACCAATGTAGGGATTACTACCAAAGCTTCACAAGTCATACCTACTGGAAACATGAATCACAAACTCATTCACGATCCAAGGTTCAAGCAACTGATCTTGATGCGATCATGGAACACTTCATCAATCAAGCGGCTCTTACGGTTAAACAAAACTTGACCTCACTCCACATACTAACGGTCTTCACACTAACAATGAAATCAGAACTGCATCCAATCTACACAATCATGCTATTGTCATAGATGGAAAGGTTATGGTGCAACCAGATCAAGGAAGGCTGTATGAACAGGGAAGAGGTAGAGTTGGTGGAGGGTATGTGGCAAATCAGAATCGTGGAAGGAATCCAAATCAAGGACAAGTAAAGCCAATTAAGTGCTACAACTGTGGTGGTGATGGACACATTGCAAGGAACTGCACATCTTCAAAACGCCCTCAAAATGCAGAGTATTTCAGGGACAAGATGCTGTTGGTGCAAGCTCGGGACAATGGTGCGGTTTGGATGAGGAAGAGTTCTTGTTTCTTGCTAAGGAAATGCCAAAACATATGATGCTAATGTGGATGATCAACCAATTAGGAAATAGGTCACAATCATCAAAATGCCTTTCAAGTAGCTTACTATGATGCATTTGACTCGATGTCGATGATGAACCTCTTGAGACAATCTTCATGGCTAGCATTTCACCAATGGTTTCTCCAAAGGTCTCTTCACCACAACAGTTGGTCCATCCAAAGATTCAATCATTTCGAGGTATTAAAACTATCACGATGAAGTTGATGAGCAAAATATACATAATGAAGTACAAACTCTTGAAACTTATAAATCGATATATTGATAATGAGGGTAATAGTAATATTGTCCCATATGATCAATATGTGACACAAAGTGAAAGTGAGATTGTACCAAGTGATGCATTTTCGTAGTCAATGATGACTATGTTTTGATGAATATCTTGCATGTGCTCACGATGATTACTGTTATCTACGAGGCGAATGCCTATAAAGAACAAGTTGCTATATATGAACAACGTGCTATGTTTGAGTTAACTACCGTGAGCGGGAAATGGATGACCAAATGCGTACAATCATTAGAAAAAGTAATTTTAGAGAAGAAGTGTTAAAACAAGAGTTAAATTCCTTACAAGAAAAGCTTTCTAAAATCTGTTAAGCAAAAGCAAGAACTTCAAGATAATGTTAAAGTGCTTAAACAAGAATTTAATGCTAAGGAATCAAAATTTTTGAATGATTTTTCCAATCTAAAAACTTTGAAAAACAAGCTTGAAAATAAGTTATGCGTACAAGAGAATACCATTCGATTTGCTCACATGATCACTAAGCATAGAGTCTTAAGCGATAAGCACAATATTCCCTCGTTGAGAAACCCAATCCTAAGTATGGTAAAATAGCTAGAGGCTCGGAAGGTAATCTATGATGGCATTGAAATCCTTAAGCCTAGGCGAAACCTAGTTGCGCTAAGTGTCTTGAGGAAGATATGCAATTAGAAGAAGCCTCTAGGAGAAAATGGATAATAAGCTAAAAGATCACGAGTGTAAAAGGAAAAACATAACGATCAAACCTCATGATTACACTAAAGAAAACGGATCTCCACGAACATGTTTAAGCCTCAAACTCAATTAACCCCATAACATATTTTTGGAAGAAAGATATGGATAAGCAAAAGCTAAAGTACTTGTTGAAACAAACACTCCCAGGAAAGTGCACAGACTCTTGTGTATCCTCCGAATACACCAATGCATTTAGTTCCTAGAACTATTTCCACTAATAGTAAGACCTTAATCATTTTGTATGTTGTGTATCAACTATTCGTTGATTTTGAGAAGACATGTAAGAAGAGAATCACACCTATAGGGAATCTTGAAGGGAAAGGGTTTTGAGCAAACTAAAGAATGTTATTTAGCGAGGTCATGCCTTTCTTTAAACAATTAAAAGGTCGATTTGAGAGTTTTCAAAAGGGATTAACTCGGATATCAAAGAAATGGAAAAGGAATTTGATGCAATGATAGTTGAGGTAAATGATTATGAGCGGAACTCAAATATAATGAAATTGAAAGGAAGAATCTGCATATCTTAAATGAGAACTTAGTATTAAGTTGTGTGGCTCAAGATGTGTTTTATCTTTGTTACTAAGCATTTTATTCTTGCTTCTCAATTTCATGAATTAATCTATTGCCTTGAAAGTTTCCCATGATCGTGTCATTGAGCTTGAAAACAAAAACTCGAGAACTAAATGAGAAAATTGATCGGGATGATCACGATAATTTAGTAAAACATTTTTCTAAGCTAGAAGTTGAACATTTTGATTTGCAACTAAAATATCAACATCTCAAAGAAAATGTCAAAACCTCAAACATCAAGACATCCTCAAATGTTCGAGTTTGATGCACTTTTGAAATAAACAAAGCGTGACAAACAGATTCAAGCTCATTGTAACACGATCGAGAAAGTTGAAAGCCCAAATTTCACAATTAAAGGGTAAAAAGAACAATGTGGTGGTACCCAAATGCCTCCTCCTTTAGATTCTTAGTGTTCTCAAACTTTTCATCTTCAAAACTTGGTTAATGTTTTACAAAAGGAAAATGAGAGTTTTCTAGAAGAAAATGAAAAAGTTAAACGACACTTTAAAGAGTTATATGATTCAATGAAAGTCACTCGTGACAAGAACAACGAAAAAATAACTTCTTTACAAAAGGAAATTGAGAATCTGAAGAGTCAGGAAAAAGGGAAAATGCCACTTGTCTTTAATGAGAATGTTGCATCAAAGTCATCTGCAGACTCCAAATATACTGTGACTGTTAAATACATTCCTCCTCATCTTAGAAATAACAAACTTGTGTTTCATAACTATTTTTCTCACCTTAAGGATAATCTAGAATGTCTCCATGAGATTGTAGAAGAGGATTTCATAAATAAGCCACTTGATAGAGAAATTAGGTTTGATTGCATTCAGGCCAAACAATCTTAGGAGCTGTTAGAATGTTTAAGAGCAACATGTCCTAAATCCTTATGTGAGAAAGATAAAGCTGTGATGCCTTGTTCTATGCCTAGTGCCAAGTATGCAACCCATTCTATGCCCAATATTAAGAAAGTGAACTCTAAAGTGCCTTCAAGTAGTTCAGATCCCTGCACGTCTAGTTCACGAATGCAAAAAGTAGCCCAACCATCTAATGTTCCCATAATTCCCTCTACAAGAGTAATCAGTGACATAAAAGCAAGCGGGTCAAAGCCTCCAGGCAATACAAAGCAAGATAGGACCTCATGAAGCTAAGAATGTGCATTGGAAGAGTGAAGACCACCCTAGGAACACTAAGTTTGAGTTAAATAAAGCAATCGTGTTGATTCTAGTGTTAGCTCTAAGCATCTTTGTAATTAATGAGAATTCTACTACTTTTGGCAAAACATGTAATGATGATTGCTTGATTTCTGTACTAATCATGTATGTGGTGTGAATGAGTTGATTAATACTATTAAATGCCATGTTAAAATTGTTTCCAAAAATCAAGCTAAGAAGGCTAAAAAGCAAAGGCGAAAGAAAGTTAAAAAACATTGGAAACCCATAAGAAGAAAATTTAATAATATAGGTTATCAATGGATACCCTCTTGGCATAAGTTTAATCTTAATGAGTTGTGCCCTAAATTTTCTAAGTCAATGCCCATTAGAAAATGGATGCCTCTTGGTAGAACTATTCCTTTAAGAAGTGAACATACTTTGAAGAGGTCAAATCGAACACTAGCACGCATCTATCCTTGATGATTCCATTGTTTCTACTTACGATGTGGGTGTTCCAATCATTGTTACTAACCAAATGGAACCCATTCTTGCATGGGGATCCCAATTATCCGATTATCCATTCTTATGCGTGTTCAGCTGCGGATCGTTCAAATGGATTACGTGGTACACGGACTCAGTTTGTTCCAAGCATATATTTGGAGATCGCTCATGACTCATGAACTTCGTGAGTAAATTCATCCGGAATTGTTAGATTCGGGAGCGACCATTTTGGTGCAATTATGGGTTATGGAGACTATGTTGTTGGTGAAAGTGTAATCTCCAGGGTATATTATGTTTAAGGTCTTGGTCATAACTTGTTCTCTGTTGGTCAATTATGTGATTCCAATCTAGAAGTGGCTTTTAGAAAACATACTTGTTTCGTTAGAGAACTTGATGGTGTGGAACTGTTAAGAGGAACTCGTGGTTCAAATATTTACACCATCTCTATCGAAGACATGATGAAGTCTTCTCCAATTTGCTTGTTGTCAAAGGCATCGAAAACAAAATCATGGTTATGGCATCGTCGTCTCAATCACTTGAAATTCGGCACCATTAATAATCTTTCGAGAAAGGATCTTGTAAGAGGCTTACCAGTTAAAGTATGAAAAGATCATCTTTGTTCGACATGCCAATTGGGAAAAAGAAAGAAATATGCCCACAAACCCAAACCCACAAACTCGATAATAAAAGTTCTTCATACCCTTCATATGGATTTGTGCGGACCAATGAGTGTGCAAGCGATAAATGGGAAGAAATATATTTTAGTCGTTGTGGATGACTACTCTCTATTTACTTGGGTAAAGTTTTTGAGGACAAAGGATGAAACTCGGATGTCATCATCAAACTTATCAAGCGACGAGTTCGACTTAACAATCTTGTTAGAATTGTTCGAGCAGACAATGGCACATAGTTCGTTAACAAAGACTTACGTCAATTTTATGAAAGTGTTGGAATTAGTCATCAAAGAAGTGTTCCACGAACTCCTCAGCGAGCGGTGTTGTTGAAAGGCAATCGAACTCTTGTGGAAGCCGCAAGAACAATCTTGATTTACTTAAAGGTTTCAATGTTTCTACGGGATGAAGTCATTGCCCGGGAATTAAGGAAAACTCTTGATTCTGTTGGAAGCATAAACTCTTACGATTACGCAAAAACATCATCGAAGAGATTACTGCAGAAGAAGAATGGATTCTGCGAAGTTATACTTGAGGAAGTGTTAAAGCAGATATTGTGTTCTTCTTGAAAGTGTGAACCACGTGGGAGAGATAAGCTCGGTTTAGAGTAAAAGTCGGTGTAGTATGTATAGGTTGGCGCCGTATTATGTAGAGCTTACTCGGAATAAACAATATGATTAACAAAACAATATGATTAGTTGCATGCTTGTCTAGATGCATGCTTAGTCTATGTTAGTATTAGGGCGTAAATTGTCAGCGCTCATTAGGGTTTCTTGCCTATATAAGAAACCATGTTAGTTTGTAATAGATAAGCTTTTCTCAAGTCTTTCAAGTCTTGTAATCTATTTGAAACATAGAGTTTCTATAATCAAAAGATCCATAGAGGATCAAAGAGTTCTTAGTTATTGTAACTTGTATTTACTTTCCGCTTCAATATGAGTTGTAGAGATCTTCTATTAGTTTGCTTGTGATTACATAGGCAACACTAACGATCTCCGAGTGCTTAAGATCTATCAAGGTCTTGGTTTTCAACAAGTGGTATCGAGCCTCGGGAAAGTCTCTACGATACTAAGAACCATTCTCACCCCATACAATCAAACATTCATTCACCATGCACGGATCCGATAATGAAAATGAAGTCACCAACACAAACAACACCAACACCACTTCCATGCAACATTTCGGTCTCTCAAACAACAATGGTAAATTTCCTTATTTAAAGAGGAAGAGTATGAACTTTGGACTATGAAGATGGAAAAGCTGGATTTCCAATATTGATTGGAATCTGTGGGAGGTAGTAAAGAAAGGAAGCAGTCTAAAGAAAATGATTCACAGCGGGGATGGGAAGTTTATCATGGCTCCACCAAAAGCTTCTTTGAAGAAGTCTTGGCCATGCGAGAGAGAGCATAAAGTAAAACTATTACGCTTCAAGCCATACACGAAGATCATCTATGTGATTTTCACCATATGGATGATGCTAAAGACATATGGATGGCTCTCAAAGCAAGGTTCGGTGGAAATGAAGAATCAAAGAGAATGAGGAAGTCCATGCTAAGACAACAGTTTGGGACTTCAATATATCGGAAGAAGAAGGTATCCACAAGGGATCTGACGGGTTCCATAGGATCTTGAGTCGGTGAATCGGTGAATGCTAAACCGGATAATGAAGATTGCAACTCAAAGTTCTTGCGGTCCTTGCCGCCATCATGGTTGCATGTTAGTATAGCACTCGAGGCTAAAGGAGGGTTGGACATGCTCACTTTTGATGAGTTGTACAGCAGACTCGAACTCTTGAACGGATGTCGGGACTCCTACCGTACATCTTCTTACAACCATGCGACTTTTGTTGGGACATCTCATTCCAACATGATGGTACAAGCTCCTAGCTCCAACTATTTTCCATCATCTCCTAGTTCCAACTACTTTCCGACATCCTGCTCCCACTCCACCACATAACACTCGTCCCACTCCACAATCTTCACAACCTAAGACTAGTAGTGTGATGGAGGATGTTCTTCATTCGTTTGTTCTTGACTATGATACTCGGCGATATCTTGCATATGAAGACTTTGATCGGTTGGACCCTCTTGAAATGGAGGAAATGAAGCGAAAATGCGGTGGCATTCTTTGTCGGTGGACATCAAAGGTTTGAAGAAAGGCGGAAGGAAGTTTGTTTTCAAGGAAAGGAACCACTCGCTTTGATAGGAGGAAAGTCAAGTGCTTCACTTGTCATCGGATGGGGCATTTCTCGAGAGAATGCAAGAGACGAGAAAAGTGGAGATGGAGCTAAATATCTTTCATATCGTGACAATGAGGAAGGCGGAGCTTGACTCTCCTCACCATGGATGAGCAGGTCAAGCTGGCGCACATGAACACATTAATGAGGAAGCTCATGATCTTGACAAGCTTGGATTGCTTGCAAGGTGTACCGGATGAAAGGCATGATCGGTTTGCCTTGATGGGACTATCTCGGTACACAATTGTATATTTGGTTGTAGTCTAAGATACAATGAACTTAAAGAAGAATTTGATGCTATGAAACCTAAGTTTGATGCATGCTATATTGATAATGAAGCTCATAAACTTGCATTAAAAGCGTAGAAAGACAAAAGTATGGTTTCAAAAGAATCAAATAGCTTATGAAGAAAAGATAAAAGTGTTACAGTTTGATCTAGAAGTTGCTAATAATTACTTAAAGCTATGCGAGAAAGCTAAGGATGAAGGCGTATAGAGAACCTAGAGCTTAAGGCAAAAGCTGGTGAGGAAATAGCTAGGCATAAGGAATGGTTAATATCGGTGATAATCGGCTAGTGAAATCTATAACGATCAACGGTAACCTCGGCTTAGGACTAGGCTTTCAAAAGTATGTAGGAGTAGAAGCTAAATATGATGGTCGTAAATCCACACCGGCGGGTTAGCTAACTTTGTAAAGAAGGTGAATGCATCTTGTCCTGGACCTATTAGAGGTGAATTTATGCCCATAGACCTATCCATCATTGTTGACTTTGATGGATCACATCATCTATATGGCAAAAGTCAAAGACTTGCGGACCACGATACCTCATCTAATGACTTTGTCTCTTGCTCACGGCGGTGACAATTCATCGGATCAAGGTCCACTTCCTATGAAAATTGTGATTCAAATGAGAAGTCGACCTTCCCAAGCTGAGCCTACACCCAGTCTGCACCCGGTCTACTTACAAGCCTTCTAAGGAAGCTGGCGAGAATCATCTTCCAAGATAGTTTCTTACGAAGACTTGTCTTTTAAATCTTTGAATAATCGATCTGTTAAAACAATTCCTTGAATGTATCTGTTTTAAGTACTTACGCATGTAATCAAACATCTCCCTATTTGAATAAATCTTCCAAGAAGAAGACTTGTTTTGTATGTGGAAGTAAATTTCATTTGATTAAGGATTGTGATTTTTATGAACAAAGATTGGGTGCATGTGCTACTCACGAAAACACAAATCTAAGCGGACCAATGTTGCTAATATTCCACCTTATGTCCCACAAGCGCTTATACTAACTCTCATTGGAGAGGTTACATTACGGACCTAATGTGCAACCAACTAGCTCATACTTTAAACATGGTTATTGGCCTACATATGTTGACTCTATGTATCTTTGGGATGGGATATGGAACCTTCTTTGTGAAACCCTCGGCGAGTTGTTCTTGGACTAACAAGGGACCCAATCATCAATGGAGGACCAAGAACAATGGTGGATCCTCTAAATCTTCATGTCCTAAACACATGATCCACAAGGCGGTTCAAGTCGATAATGACTTGAACCTCCATTATATACTAACCGTATGTATATATTTTGTTGTTGTTTGTAGGATCATCCCTTAAGCATAAGAATATTGGTATTGTTGATAGTGGTTGTTCGAAGCATGTGCGGAAGCAGAGATATGATGCACAACTTTGTTCCTATAGAAGGAGGAGGCAATGTAACCTTTGGAGGAAGTGATGGAAGTATCACGGGGAAGGGCACCATAAAGACACCTCATCTAGATTTTGAAAATGTGTACTATGTTAAGGAACTTGACATTTCAACTTGTTCTCTGTCTCACAAATCTGTGACACTAAGAACAAAGTTCTCTTCACGAGAATGAATGTCTTGTCTTTGTCTAAAGACTTCAAACTCCCGGAAGAAACTTCAATTCTGAAAGGTTCCTCGAACTCACAATTTATACACATTCAACCTTAATGAAGTGCAACGGTGGTGACCTCACTTGTTTGGTGGCTAAAGCATCTCTTGATGAGTCCACTAAATGGCATAGGAGGATGGCTCATGTGAATTTCAAGACCATTAACAAACTCTCTAAAATGGGTCTTGTTGAAGGTCTTCCACCAAAGTATTCACAAATGATCATAATTGTGTCGCTTGCAACAAAGGAAAACAACACGAGCTTCTTACAAAGCTATCAATGCTATGAGCATCATTCTTGAACCTCTTGGTTGCTTCACATGGATCTGTTTGGTCCAACTCAAGTCGAAGCATTGATCATAAGTTCTTACATTTGGTTATCATTGATGGCTATAGCGATTTTGTTGGGTGTTCTTTCTCGAACCAAAGATGAAACCTCTCAAGTCTTGTTGAATTCATCACTCTCGTTGAAAATCAGTTGAACAAAAGGTCAAGGGTATTCGATTGTGATAATGGGACGAGTTCAAAATGCAATTCTTATAGAACTACGTGGGTCAAAAGGTATAAAAGGGACTATAGTAATCCAAGAACCCCACAACAAAATGGGGTGGTGAAAGAAAGAATAGGACCTTAATAGAGTGCAAGATCAATGCTTGCAGACTCTAAACTCCTACTATGTTACGGGTGAAGGCATTGGCACGTGTGCTATGTGCTAAACAGGTCTCCATTACAAGACCTCAACTCAAAACACCTTATGAACTTCTCTTTGGGAAGGTTCACATCATTCACTACCTAAAACCTTTTGGTTGTCAAGTGACCATTACGAACACAAGTGATCCGTTGGGAAAGTTTGATGAGAAGGCGATGATGGCTATATTGTGGGTTATTCGACTCATAGTAAGGCCTACGAGGTGTACAATTTGCAAGCCAAGAAGATAGAGGAGGCGTTGAACACGAGATTTTTGGAAGATAAGCATAATGTTCAAGGACGGGGTCATACATGGTCTTTTGACCTTGACTATAGCGATTCCTTGGGTTACACTAGACACTTGGCTAACAAAATGCGGGTTCTCAAGCTTCTCCCACTAACAATGCGGGTCCCTTAGATGATGACTCGAAAATGAGTTTGAAGATGATGAGCAACCTATACTTGTGCCTTCTTTCTCCCCAACAATATTGCGGTACCACCTCCAGGATATTGATACAAGTGATGAAGATGACTCTCATTATCTTTGAGGACCTTGCTAGGCTTCAAACACAAGAATTTCTTTGCTAAGCTTGAAGCGAGCCCAATGGAGGTGGCTAATGAAGGAATCGGTGAAACCACGTGTCTGCTGAAGTTGACTCTGTCACACCTATCATCCACAAATCTGCTGAAGGCTATCTTATTTCTTCTCATGTTCCTTCTCAGTGTCTTGGACTTTGGAGAACCTCATACACGCTTTCCAAAACCCTCCGATCTTGGAAATCATCAACCCAAAGTGGCATTTTCACCTCACCCTCGTATGATCTTGAATTTGAACCAACAATCACCAATGTTGATTCTTCCATTGAAGTCATTGCTTGCTACTCGGAGGATCAACATTGCTCATCCTCGATCCAACATCATAGGTGATCTTCGGCACTGTTAGAACTCGAAGGGCTATCACAAGTCCTCAATTTGGGCGATTGCTTTTCTCTCTATGTCTCCAACCGGCAAAGAGACAATCACACGGACTTCAAACATTGTCATTTGCTTGTTTTCTCTCTCAAGTGGAACCTACGGTGTTTCTCAAGCTCTTAATGATTCAAGGCGGCTAGAAGCAATGCAAGAAGAGATGCAACAATTTCACAATCGGCGAGGTTTGGATTTTGGTTCCACTCACGATGGCAAATATGCCATTGGGACAAAGTGGATTACGAAGAATAAGAGAGATGCTCGGGGTGTTGTGATAAAAACAAAGCAAGATTAGTAGCACAAGGCTTGAGACAAGAGGAAGGATTGATTATGATGAAGTGTTTGCCCTGTTGCGGTAGAAGCTATTCGCATTTTCTTGGCTTATGCTTCTTACATGGGTTTCATGGTGTATCAAATGGATGTCAAAGGTGCTTTTACGTATGGTGAGATTGAAGAGGAAGTTTATGTCACTCAACCAAAGGATTTGAAGACCACGATCACCCAAATCATGTTTACAAGGTTGTTAAAGCTCTTTATGGCTTACATCGGGCACCAGAGCTTGGTATGCTAGGCTTTCATCATTCTGTTTGAAGCATGGCTATAGGAGAGGTGCTATTGACAAAACTACATTCCTAAAGAAGAATTACTCGGACATCATTCTTGTGCAAGTTTATGTGGACGACATTATTTTGGCTCCACAAATGAAGCGTGGTGTAGGGAATTTGAGGAACGATGAAGGGTGAATTTCAAATGAGTGCTATGGGTGAACTTACTTTCTTTTGGGTCTCAAGTTCGTGAAAAACAAGATGGCATTTTATCATCAAGATAAATATGTGAGGACGATACGAAGAAGTTTGGTATGGAAGGTGTTAGGGCCGCCACCACACCTTATGAAGCTCAAAGACTAAAGCAAATAATGAACGGATCTACAGTGAATGTTCATCATGCGGGTCCATGATTGGTTCATTGATGTATCTGACGACTTCAAGGCACGATATTACTTTTCTTTGTGAGTGTTTGTTCTCGACATCAAGTCACTCCACTTACTTCCCATCTAAATCTTTGTCAAGAAGATCTTTAAGTACCTCAAGGCCAACCTCTTTTAGGCCTTTGGTACCCAAAGTCTCCTTTCAAGTTGGAAGCATATAGTGGCGATGATTATCTTGGTGCAAATCGGATAGAAGATCCATGGCTGGAGGCGCCAATTTCTTGGCAAGAGGTTGATTTCTTGGCAATGCAAGAAACAAACCATTGTGGTGCCTCAACTCTTGAAGCGATGCGTTCTTCTTTGCAAATTCTTTGTGGTCGGGTCCTCTGGATTCAAAACCAATTCTTTGGACTATGGGTACAACTTCATGAACACTACTATTCATATAGATAATCAAAGTACCATCTGCATAGTCAAAATCCGGTTTTTCACGGTCGAACAAAACACATTGAAATCGGGCACCACTTTATAAGAGATGCATATGAAAACATTTGATAAAAGTGGCTAAAATCCATCTTGATGATAATGTGGCGGACTGTTAACAAAAGCGTTTGATGGACCAAGGTTTCAACACCTCGTGGTCAATATTGGAATGTTAAACCCTTGTTGCATAGTTTGAGGGAGGCATAGGCCTCGGGGAGGCATATGCCTCGGGGAGATTTTGTACAAACTCGCATATTTTGTTTGTGTCATATTTTGTTCAATAAGCAGTTTTCTAAATTTGATTCGATCGGTTTGTAAAAACATCATTTTGCCAATAGTGATAGCGTTTATTTAATAGATTTTATCTTTTGATTTTCTCTATTTGCAATTTTGCCTCTGTTGTTTATGATTCTTTGCTAACACTAACTGTCTAATTATTTGTTAGCTTGTTTTTGTGTTGTTCTTGTGGAGTGTTGTATACATTTTGCGGATGTCTAGATTCTGATTTGTCCATTTCATGATCAAGTTCAAATTCATCAAGAATGACTCAATGGTACATGGTCAAGATAGCTATAAGAGTGTTGCTGTTTCTCCACGAAAGCAAAATCTTGAAGCATACAATTTGATTCCACGAAGTTATAATCTTGAAGAAAAGAAATTGAAGTCAAATTGTTCATTCATTCATTCAAAAGCAGTTTCGACTTCTGACTTACATAAAGTCAACCTACTACTATGCATCTACAAGATCTGAGTGTACAAAGCTAAGCCTAATCTAGTGTATATCTTTCATTCCGAAATCTAATCGAATGTTGGATATGCGTTAGATCTTGGCTTTGCCTTTATGAGTCTTGCATAACCACCCATTCGATCTAGCGGGTGGTTGGATATGCATGACCGACCTGACGAAGATGCTAAGGACCAAAATGGGAGGATGGATTGATGCAAGCGATTGATGATGGCGATGACCACGCGGGATGGCGTAGAGAACTAACGTGTCTGTGTGCTTCATCTATTCATTTCAACCAAAATGCAATCGATCCACCCTCCTTAAGCCCTTCTACTATCGATGTGTGTTCATGCACCAAAAGATGGCGCGATGAGACCAAGAACCACCTCTCTATCTTTGGGGAGTGGCGGTTCACAGCACGAGGTCTTTGTTGAGACCGAGTCTTTGGAGGTTGGGAGTAAGATGTTCCCTCCTTATAGGAGTCATCGAGAATCATCGTGATTCACTTGGATTCACTACTTGTCATCTTGAAGAAGAAAGAAAGGGTGATTTATTTGGTCGTGGGTAGGGTTGAGGAAAGTAATGGAACCATGGGTTTGATTCACCACTTGATGATGATGAAGAGGATGAGGAAGATGAGGAAGTGAGATCTATGATCTCAGGTTTGGTATTCATGGTGCAATTGGGTTAATTGAGGTTATTTTGCATCTAGGGTTTATGGTAAATATTTGGGGATCTTGATGAAAAGATGAGTTACATTGGGATCATTTTATAGGCGGGTTCGAGGTTCAATGAGTTTAATGCAGTGGGTGGCACGATAATTCTAGAAACTTACGAAGATATTCTTATCTTTGATGCATTCTGAAAGTTATAACTTGATTGATTGATCATGTTCTTCTTGAAGTATTGCTTTGGGTTGGGTCAAAGATGTTTTACGTCGACAATGGTCAACCAAGCGGTCAATTTTCTTTGACTTTAATTTGGGCAAAACTCAATCCACCTTCATTACCTTGAACAAACAAATTCCTCTCATTCCACTTTCACTTAACACTCACCATTTCAAGAATCATAACCCTAAACACTCATATCCTCATGGCTCTTGAATTTAAACATGATCACAACAAAGTTGCATTTACGGGAAATGGCAAAGGATATGAATTATGCGAACCAATGGTGGAATTCTGAAAAGGTCCAAAATTTATTATGCTCTAACTCATTCTCCAAATGAGATATATGAGTCTCGATCACTCAATTTTGGGAAGCTAGCGAGAAAAGGAGCGAGGCAGATTAGGGTTGTGATTGATGAAGCAGTACATTGTGACCGAGGACCTAATTAGGAGGAAGCTTCACTTGGAAGATCTTGATGGAGCATTTCACTCTAGTCGGGAAGATGTGCTTCTGGGCTAAGGGCTATTGGCTATCGTGGTACAAGAGCGATATGTGGTGAAGAAGGAACTTTGTCCAAAATGGAGGTTCATGGTTCACACTTTGCTTCAATGCATGAGCAACAAGACCGGAGGATGGGATCGAGTTCTCTACACAATTGGGATATGGTATTGTGTGTCTTTCCCGAGGGTAACTTTCAATTTTCTAGGTATATTTTTGAAAACATGGTTGAAAATATTCAAAAGAAAAAGGTAAATTTTAATGTACCCAAGGTTTCTACAAATGATTTTAGACACCACTACCCAAACCCAATCTTTTTATCCTATAAGTACTTTAGCGCTAAATTGTTTGCTACAATGAGAACCCACTTTCGGAGAACATCATCCACTTGCTAGCGACCATGTTGCCCCAGGGTAATGAGGCTGCGATGAGGAGAATGTGACTCATAATCCTCCTTCCTCACTGTTGCTCTTGATGGTAATCCATTGGTTAACATTGATGAGGACCCATCTTCAACTGTTGAAGCAACTCATGTTGCTCGGACCGATCACCATGTCGATCCTCCACCCACACTTACTACTCATGATGAGTCGGATCTACATAGACCACCCACACCAAGTCTGTTAGGGATCCTCTCAATGAAGATCTTCCTCACATTGAGCATGACCATGTTTCTTGAAAGGTCCAATGAAGCTCCCCTTACCACGAGCAATCTGCTGGTGGGTGAGGACCTATTACACTCTCATCATCTATGCTCTTGTCAGCGGTATCTTCTTGAGGTTACTAGTCGAAAAGGAGCTTGCGAGACCAAGTCTTCTCTTGGAAGTAAGATTGAAGATCTGCGAGAATCAAGTCAAGGACTTAGAGGACAAACTCAAGCAGGGCCCCAAAGGAAGCTTGTGGTTTCCTCGATGAAGAACAAGAAGGTCCTCATTTTGAGTCTCTGGACATGTTGGTGATGTTTCTCTCAATGACCCTTCATCGATGGCGCTACTTCATCAAGGAAGAAGGAACACATCTGTACAAAGAAGGAAGAGATCTTATTCTCATAAGGTTTCTTACGAAGCTTCAAAGGAACACAGGGTTGATAAGGATGCATCTGGCGATGTGATAATGGAGGATGTATCTTGATCCTAATCAATCTTCATCGGTTCAAGAACCAGAGACCTTTCTCCATCGGCGAGATCATCGGACATTGCTACTATGACCACTCCGGTTGATAATCTGCATCAACATGTTGACCTAGGTCTTTGCAGAGAGATTCCTATAGTTGATCTAGCGAAGAAGAGTGTGTTAAGCGACGATGATAAAGGGAAAAATGTCATCATCGAAGATGAGCTTGGTCCTAACACGGTGAGTGAGGAGGAAAGGCGGGTCAAGCAAGTAGATTGGTGAGTTTGAGAAGTCAAAGGAAAGTGTAGCATTGGCTAAACAACTTGAAGCAGAGGAATTTTCATCTTTAACTCACGAGAGAAGAAAAGAACTAGATGAGCGAGGGTTCGGATGCTGCTTGAACAACTTGGGATATTCTCACTCGACAAGTCATTTCAAGACCTTCTCGGCTCAAAGTATACTAGGTGGAGATTTCCTCGGTGACAATTATGTGGGCGAATGATGGCTCGGGGAAGACAAAGGAAGCAAGAAGCAATCGCACAAAGAGGGCCATCAAAGCTCGAAGGCCAAAGACAAACCTCCTTCTAAAGATGAAATAAGAAGGGTGGTGAAGAACCAATGCTCAATGTACAACTCGGCTTAACAATGAAACAAGTCAAGGCTTTTCACGATCATGTCTGTATCGCAAATATAACCGAATCATGCGGGAAAGATCATCATCTTCACACATTCTACCAACTTAAAAGGATTTGAGAGAATGAGGTGCTCAAGAAGCCAAAGACTCAAGTCGATGATGCTCCACCAAGGAATCATCTCCGGTCATTCTCTGAAGCAACCACGAAGTTGCTTCCTCTACTAACAAGAGTCCATCTGTGAACCATCTTCCATTTCTCTGAAGCACACAATATATCGGCTCCCACTCATCGGTGACACCATTGACCTCGAAGATTCGAGTTAAGGAAGGCGATATCACAGAAACCAAAACAGAAAGGGCGATAAAGATGATCCACAGGATGAATGCAATTCGTGTTCCAACCAAGTCTCCATCTACCACTTCAAGTCCTTCCACAAATGTTCACGATGAAAATGCTCCCTCTGGGGAAATCTATATGCCTGGTAGGAGGAAGAAGAGTATGGCCAAAAGATCTCCTTTGGATCTTGAAGCTGATGACTCAACTTTCATTATAGAAGGGTCTGCTGCTGATTTTCCTGATGGAAATTCAGATGAAGTGATAGCTTGGAAATTAAAGGATGATGAGATGAATGTTCTTCATCGAAGGGACTCCACTTCAATGGAATTCACCTTTCTGAAGGAAATTCTACACTTGGTAGACAGGGCAGACTTACTTTCTCTGTTCACTCAAGTTACCACCCATTATTGCAACAAGGAACCACAAGGTTCTGGGATGTTCTTACCAGGAGATCTTCAAGTCCTGTTAAACTCCCACATTCCCAATAGCAAAGCATCTTCCATTTGGGAAAACTCACATCGGTGGAAGCTTACATCCTGGAGATTCTATCCTCTCCCTCGTGTGCATGTGCTTGAGACTAAGGGTGGAATCACTTGTGTGCATGTTTTACGAAAGAATCTATCCTTTGCCCAAAGACTTATGGAAAAGATGTTGAGTCGAAATGGAAATTCCTCCGGATCCGATGGGCAATGAAAGGCGATCGCTTTAACATTGGTAGGATTGATCAAGACTCAACTTCAACAAGCGCAATAGGCTTCATCCTCATCCATATCGGGACACATGGTACCATCTGCATTACTTTGTTTTGTTGCTTCTTATTTGTATTATGTATATACTGTCTTTTCTTGTGTTAGTTTTCTTAGTTAAAAAAAAAAAAAAAAAAAAAAAAAAAAAAAAAAAAAAACTAACTTTTATGCGGGTTTGTTTGGTGTCCAATTCGATGGTTTTAACTCACGATATACCTTGTGTATGTCAAAGAGTTGACTAGTCCAAAGGTACAACTTTGGTAAAGACACACCAAATCATTGATAGGCGTAATGGTTTGCTCAAAATCATAGGGTGCTGACCACCCATGCTTAGCTTCTTGAGGGTTGTATGGTCATCAATTCACCATGGTCTATTCCTCTTTGGAATCCAAGAATTGGCTAGCCACATGAATATGGCATGTGGTAAAGGCAAGCGAATCCATATTTGGTTCTCAATTCACCAATTCTAAGAATTGACTAGTCTGAGCAAGCGGCTACGGTAAAGACAAGACAAATCCGTTTATATGGTTCTTTGGTTTGCCAATAAATCGAGATGGTTATCAATGTACCATAGTTTTCGAACTCAAACATGTGGCTACTCCGGTAGTAATGGCTATTGGTAAAGAGACATCAAACCCATTAATTTCAATGATTCACCTCTCACGGAGTTAACACACACGGAAGTGATGAGAATAGTATTGAACTTATATGTTTTGATGTACATGATGTCATATGTTCTTTGCAAAGACACGGTGTTTCACGATTCGGTCATCATAGAGATGTTCTTCTTACGAATCTTTGTTCTTGATCCTCGAGACTAGCCATTCATAGCTCGAAGTGGTTAATATATGGGAAGGTCTTGCTTGGAAATTTTTAGTCAAATGGTACAATCCTCAGCGACTTTATCGATCTATCAAGGAAGCTGGAACTTAACCTAGTCAAATTCCGGTTTAGGGAGGATTGTTGGGAATTAAGGAAAACTCTTGATTACTGCGAAGCATAAACTCGATTACGAAAGCATCATCGAAGAGATTACTGAAGAAGAATGGATTCTGCGAAGTTATACTTGACGAAGTGTTAAAGCAGAATATTGTGTTCTTCTTGAAAGTCACGAACCACGTGGGAGAGATAAGCTCGGTTTAGAGTAAAAGTCGGTGCCGTATGTATAGGTTGGCGCCGTATTAAGTAGAGCTTACTCGGAATAAACAATATGATTAACAAAACAATATGATTAGTTGCATGCTTGTCTAGATGCATGCTTAGTCTATGTTAGTATTAGGGCGTAAATTGTCAGCGCTCATTAGGGTTTCTTGCCTATATAAGAAACCATGTTAGTTTGTAATAGATAAGTTTTTCTCAAGTCTTTCAAGTCTTGTAATCTATTGAAACATAGAGTTTCTATAATCAAAAGATCCATAGAGGATCAAAGAGTTCTTAGTTATTGTAACTTGTATTTACTTTCCGCTTCAAATCTGAGTTGTAGAGATCTTCTATTAGTTTGCTTGTGATTACATAGGCAACACTAACGATCTCCAGTGCTTAAGATCTATCAAGGTCTTGGTTTTCAACAACTTGCAAGCGATGCCTTATGGTGCTTCTTCAACTCCGTCTTGTCTAAGATCGAACCAAAAGGCGTTAAAGCGCCATGAATGAAGCCGGTGGTTCAATGCCATGCAAGAAGAAATTCATGAGTTTGATCGAATAGATGTATGGGAATTAGTGCGTGCTCCCGACGTGCTATGATCATTGCTCTAAAGTGGATCTTCAAAGTAAAACTTGATGAGCATGGTGATGTATTAAAGAACAAGGCTCGATTGGTTGCAAAGGATACCGTCAAGAGGAGGGTATTGAATTTGAGGAATCATTGGCTCGGTTGCGCATCGAGGCAATCGAGAATCTTCTGGCTAATCTTTGCAAGTAAGAACATGGTAGTCTATCAAATGGATGTAAAGACAACTTTTCTTAATGGAGATCTTAAAGAAGTCGTATCGTCGACCAACTGAAGGTTTTGTGAATTGAGCATCCTACTCATGTCTATCGCTTGAAGAAGGCTCTTTACGATTTGAAGCAAGCTCTAAGGGCATGGTATGATACGCTATCAAAGTTTCTTCTATCTCTGGATTGACAAAGGAGCGATTGATCCGACATTGTTCACGAGAAAGTCGGGAAAACATTTAATTCACGTTCAAATTTATGTTGATGATATTATTTTGCCTCGGTGACCCCAATGAATGTGACCGTTTTTCTAAGGAGATGGGCTTCAAATTTCAAATGTCAATGATGGGACAAATGTCATTTTTCTTGGGATTAAAATTTCACAAAGTCCGGAGGCATTTTTATAAATCAATCTAAATATGCAAATGAGATTTTAAAGAAATTTAGATTTGATTCTTGTGACCATTGACACTCCATGATAGGCGTACCAAAGCGGATGAGGACCACTCGGGGATCATGGTAGATCAAGCGAAATATCGTAGTATGATTGGATCACGATGTACCTCACGGCCATGAACACGATATTACATTACATTGTATGCATGTGTGCTAGATACCGAGCTAAGCCTACCAAAAAGCACCTTGAAGCGGTTAAGCGGGTCTTCGGTATCTCAAGGAACCATCGATATGGAATTTGGTACCGAAGGACACCGATATGTCACTAACGACCTATCGGATCTTGATCATGCGGGATGTCAAGATACGTCGAAGCACGTCGGGAGGTGCTCGGTTTTTAGGTGATAAGCTTGTGAGTGGTCTTCAAAGAAACAAATGAGTACTTCTATATCCTCTACAGAGGTGAATACATAGCCATGTCATCTTGTTGTGCTCAAATCCTATGGATGAGATCCCAATTATCGACTATGGCTTTGAATTCAACAAAATCCCTCTGTATTGTGATAACAAAAGTGCCATTGCTCTCTCATGCAACAACGTTCAACATTCAAGAGCAAAGAATATTGACATACGACATCATTTCATCGGGAACAAGTGGAGAGCGGTGTGGTGGAACTTTATTTTGTGAGGCCGAATACCAATTAGCGAGACATCTTCACCAAAGCTCTTCCTAGAGAACGTTTTGAGTTTATCCTTCCACGACTTGGTCTAAAAAGTCTACAACCGGAAACACTCAAACGTCTTCAAGAGGAAGACGAGGAGTAAAGGTTTTTCTTCATCCATCTCTTGTAAATATTTATTCAAAAAAGCAAATAGAAAAATATAAAACTTTCAAAAATTCATAAAAATTTGAAAAACTCGTAAAATTTCAAAAAATATTGTCATTTTGTAATGTTTTGCTTGATTCGATGATATCTACGGTCTTTGTCTTTGTCATTCAAAAGTGACACGGGTCTTTAGATGTTGTTCGAATGTACATATATATATATATATATATATATATATATATATATATATATATATATATATATTGAGAGAAAGAAAAACAAAGACTTATAGTCATTTGAGGCTATAACCCGTTTTTTAAAGAAAGAAACGAGCCATGCTTTATCTTATTTTTCAAATCTCATGCTCGATTCTAAAACAAATATTTGTTATCTAATTGAAAACTAATAAAAATAACTCGGTCTCAATTTTTGAAAATCATCTCGGACTTGACATTTGTCAAAATCTCTATCTCTCAATCAACAACTTATGTCATTGATTGAGGGAGAATATTTCATTTAAATCAAAGGTTATTTGTCATACAATTGGTTCGGACCAAGGTTTATGTCATGTTTTCAAAAGATATTCAAGCATGTTTAATCTTTGGAGTGTAAAGTCTCGATTTGATCCTTATCGGTAAATATTTTCATAAGCAAGTCACAATTCTCCTCAAAAGCTTTCAAAATCAATTTAAATCTCTGAGATCACAAATCTCAAATGATTTGAAAATTGTGATCGGGGGAGAATTTGTGATTTAAATTGGATTTAAACTGATAATTCGATAAATGGTTTTATAGTTATTTACAAGCTCTCCTCCCCACATGTGCCAAATGATTTCAAATTTTCCAGGCACATGTTGAGGGGGAGCAACTATTTCAAACCAAAAAGGATTGAAACGTGATTGATTTGTTTCAATGTGCAGGTTTTCCCTAATATGTGCAAAACACTTCCAAATTTCTATGCACATATTGATGGGGAGCAACGTTTTGAAAACCACATCCTTTCCAAAATTATCTTTAACAAAGTATGAAAAATACAAATTTTGATCAGGAAAGTGACGTTGATATCTTTTAGAAAATGGTAATCAAAGTAGGGAATCCATCCTCTTGCCTCCGTGTGCCAAAAATATTTCAAATACATGATGCACATGTTGAGGGGGAGCTCTTTTTTCTAAAATATCAAAAACAATTCAGGTACAAAATGCTTTGATAATATATCACAAGTATCTGGATTGATTTTCAAATGGTTTTCAATTGGTTCCAATGGCAGATGAACAATACCAAATAGACCAACCAAATTTACTTTATGTATGGTGATATAAGGATGGTTAGGTTAGGTATTCGTTCCAACGATCCCTTGAGCCGGAGGATCTACCGAGGACAATCCACTAGATAGTGTAGAAGTCCTTAGGTATGATGAAAAAAGGAGAAAAGTGAGAAATGGAATAGTTCGGATGAGGCCGAGCTAATCTTGGAATAAACCCAACAAGGTTCTAGTTATGAAGTCTCGGTAAGCCTTGAAGGGTTGAAGAATGAAAAAGAATTGAATGAGAAAAGGGTGAAAATAAATAGCCCTCCATTATTTCAACCTTAGAGGCGAAAACGGGTTCAATAGATATACTCTTGGTGGTTACCAAGGTAACACCGGTATTGAAGACAAGGCGTCATGGACCCGGTGGACGCACTGCACTACAACTTCCTAAGCTACTCAAGTTTCTCTTAAAACGGGCTTGTTTCATTCTCACGGGGAACCTACATAATCTATTGACTTTCTCTTAGAGTTTGTTGATATTGAAGAAGGAGACCCTTTCCCTAGTCTCCGGCATAGGAACCAAATGTGCACAATTGAGTTTAGAGCCACAAGATCATCAAATAAATCTCTTTAGGACACTGTCAATGAAGACTCTCTATTTCACACAATGTGGAAAGAGAAATTATATCTTAAGAGTCCTACGCATTATCCTTGTGGTATTGCCAGAACATCTGAGTGATATGCAAACATATTCACAATGAAGATGGAAAGCCTTCTAGAGCCAACATCAAACAAGCTCTTGGTAGGTGGCATGTGAGATCTATCTAATAGATCAACCATGTGACAACTGAACAGAAACAATGGGCGATTCAAAATTATGAATCAATCTTGGTTCAGGTTATGGATTGACGGATACCTTTGAAAAACCGATCGTTGTGCTTAAAAATTCTTTTCTTTAGCACATCGATTGTGTATTAATATCTCAAAATAAAAGGTGTTTATGATTGATAAGCGATTTTCTTTAAAACCTTCGTTGTATTGCAAAACATTTTATTGAAGCGATACACTATTGTTTTCAAATCATTTTCATCAATCGGTGAATCTCAATTATTGGTCCACTCACTCTATGTTGTCTTCTTTGAGGCGTTACGGTTTGAGAACAACTAGAGCACCGCGAAACCTGTCAAGGAGATTCTTTGGAATTATACACGATCACATGCGGTACTTGTCTTGATCAACGAGGAACCGTGGGCGTGTACCTCAATTCAACGAAAGTGATCAAAGACACTTTCGTGCGCTTTATTGCTAATCTGTTGTATGCGAGTGCGCCCGACGTTTGCGGTGATCGAAATGGAGAGGTCAATCCATAGCCGCATGCTCACACAACACATTCATTTATAAAGAAATCATGATAAGTGCATCAACAACTCGATATTTTTACTCCATGCTTACGCTTTCTGCTGCGCAAATATCATGAATCATCTAAAGCTTCTGTTGAGAAGAAATCATGATCCAGAATGTGAGCATGTCGGTCCAAATGTCACAACATCACATAATGTCAACACTACAAAGGAAGAGTAAGAGATTTATGGTAGTTGATGATCTCAAAGCTGGCTCAAAACTCATTATCATGTGGATCAGTTAAAGACCTCCACTTGGATTAACCAAACATGCAAAAATGAAGAATCAATGACTACGGGCTACAAAGCAAAGAACATTAACAAGAATCCAAGAACAATCTTAATGTAATATCTGTTTGTATTCTATGTAATTTGAGGTGACCTCCGCAGGGAGATTGTTAGGATTTAGTAAATCCGAGTTATTAAAGTGTCGGTCACCTCAAGTATATGTAATCGTTAGAAAGCTCGTAGTCGTAGTTATTTTATGCTAGATAGTATTTAGTTAAGTAACACCGTGGAGGACGGACGGGTCTTTACCAGCTGTATGCGATCCACGGCCCGTGGGTGGCGTTTATGTAAGATACTATAAATACCCTCTACCTCCCAAGGTGGGGTTGGAACTCATAATAATACTCTTACTTTCTCTCACTAAGTTCCCAAACCTCTAAACTTTCTCTCTAAAAACCACATAGTGTACGCCTATATTTGATCATGGTTTGATGTGTTTGTGAAATCCAATATGTTACAATAATGTCTTGTGACTTGACTTCTAGGAACCCTTCACTAATGCCTACAATACGGACGATCGACACCTTTCACTAATGTCTTCGTCTTGACATTTGAGACATCTTTCACTAATGTCTTCAACACTACACTTTTTAGAAGAAAGAAAAGAACCATCAACAAGAGGACTTCAGTAGTCTTGATGATGAGAAAGTATGGCAACTCATGGAATTGAGCTTGCTTGACTTCAAAGATGGTGATCTCAAAGAGGAACCTAGAGGATCACACAAAAACAAAACTACAAACATAGATCACTTGGATCTGGGGTTAGTGAGTTTTTAACTTAAGGAGAAAGTATGTGAAGAAGGGGTGAGAAACAACGAGTAAATGGCTCACTATTTATAGAGGAAAAATGCCTACTGTTCCCCGGATCCCACAGGTCCCTCCCACAAGGGATCCGTCTAGCGTAAAGCTAGGGATCCGTGGGACGCTCCTCTTTACCCATGGGTCATGGGTTGATCCATGGGTCTCTTATTAAATACAATGTATCTCATGAGTGCAATTCACCTAGTCAAATGGGTATGGATCAATACCATGGGTTATGGATAATATCCATATATGACATAAGCATGATGTCATGCAATGGGTTATGGGTCAAGCTCCATGGATATGGGTCATGGACTTTGGGTTATACCCAACTACATTCAATGTATTTGGTCAATGGGTTATGATACTTAAGTTTCTACCCATTTATATTACCGAATATACTACATACTAGTTATGTGTATATTTTACCCAAATATGTAAACACTAGTTGTTGTAGATATGTATTATAAAATCACTTATACTTGTTTTTGTGTTTTATGTGAAAACGTAAGTGTGTTAGAAAACTATTAGCTCAAACCATTTACGTATTTTATTTGTTTCGTTAAAATGATTTTACGTTTGTTATCGACAAAATATTAGAAGATCGTAAAATATAAATAAACGTTTTTACGGCTTATTTTTATTAATAAAGTCTTTTATAAATCTTTTATAAAACCCAGCGTGCCCTAGAAAACTCCTAATTCCCTTTAGATTAGTTGGATAAGGAATTAGAAATAACGTCAACCTTAGCTTTATCAACTTCAATCCGGTTTGTGAAATCTTATGCCCCAAAACAATCCCTTCTTTTACCATAAAATGACATTTCTCGATTAAGGACAAGGTTGGTTTCTTCACATCTAGCAAGCATTTTAGATAAATTATTAAGGCAAGATGAAAAAGAGTTACCGAAGACCGAGAAATCATCCATGAATACTTCCATAAAATCTTGGCACATATCCGAGAATATTGCCGTCATGCACCGTTGGAATGTGGCAGGGGTGTTGCATAGTCCGAAAGGCATTCTTCGGCAGGAAAATGTTCCATAAGGGCAGGTGAAAGTAGTATTTTCTTGATCCTCCGGGGCGATCGGAATTTGAAAATATCCTAAAAATCCATCAAGGAAACAATAATACTCATGTCTAGAGAGCCTTTCTAACATCTGATCGATAAAAGGAAGGGGAAAGTGATCCTTCTGCGTTGCATCATTTAATTTTCTGTAATCGATGCACACCCTCCAGCCAGTAACCGTTCTAGTAGGTATCAGATCGTTATCTTCATTAGTTACCACGGTCATTCCTCCTTTCTTTGGCACAACATGAATAGGACTAACCCAAGGACTGTCAGAAATAGCGTAAATTAGACCTGCATCCAGGAGTTTAATGATTTCGTCTTTTACCACGTCTTGAACTTTTAGGTTTAATCTCCTTTGTGGTTGTACTACTGGTTATAAATCATCTTCCATCAGTATCTTGTGAGAGCGATGAAGGGTTGATCCCTTTTATGTGAAACTTTCCATGCAATGCTCCTTGTGCTTGCTTAAAACTTGTAATAGCAATTTGTTTTCCTCGTCGATAACAAGGAATAAATCACCACGGGAAAATTAGGATCATTGTTAATAAATGCATATTCTAAATAAGGAGGGAGCTCTTTGAGTTTGGGAGTAGTATGGTATGTTCTTGAACATAATGTTTGGTTGTTCACAGCGTGTTCTTCCCATTCGCCTTCTTCATCATTAGACATGCCATCATTATCTTCAAATTTCAATGATTTCAAAGGGTCGGTGAAAGCATTCACGAGCATGTTTTTGAGCATTAGCTTCGATTAGGTCGAGATCGTCAAGGTTGTCGTCGGTGAAAGAAGCACATCTCTTTGATTTTTCAAGGTCGAAGGTAATCTTATTATTTCCAATTTGAAAGAGATCTTCTTATTTAAGACATCAATCATAGCGTGTCTTTGTAGCAAGAAAAGGCCTCCCAAGTAAAATGGGGATATCATACTCTTCCATTTCAAGGACCACAAAGTCGATAGGAAGACAAATTTATCAATCTTGACAAGGACATTCTTAGCAATTCCTATAGGATCTTGAGTTGTTTTATTGGCTAGCTCGATGCACATTCTAGTTGGTTTTAGGTCCCCAATTCCGAGCATGAGTAGAGTGAGAATGGCATAAGACTAATGCTTGCCCTAGATCGACAAGGGCTTTATCGAACATAATACCTTGATGGTGCAAGGTAAAGTGAAGCTCCGGGATCTTCTTCTTTGAGAGGTATGTCTTTTAGTAGGGGCGTGAACACCTTTGATTCAAAGTAACTGCGTCCGATCGAGAAAGTCTTTATGAGTGAGGAGATCCTTCATGAATTTAGCATATTTGGGCATTTGCTCAAGAGCTTCAACGAGAGGAATATTAATCTTTGAGTTGCTATAATTTTCCATGAATTTATGAAATTGCACTCGTTCTTGTTCCTTCTTAATTCTTCACGGAAATGGTATTGGAGGAATGTAGGGATGAACTTTTTCCACAGTTGGTTGAGTGTCCTCTGTTTCCTTGTTGCTATTTTGAGGTATATCTTCATTACGAACATTCGAGCTTGATGGGTAAGCGGTTCCTTATAGTTTAATCCGCTTCGGTTGTTATAGCATGAGCTAGATCCAGGATTAGGTTCGGTTGTGCTAGGAAGTTCCCTTCATATCTCATTCTTCTGATTCTGCGAGCTTTCCTACATGATTTTCTAGTCTTCTTATAGCATTGCTAAGTTACGAGCACACAGTCGTAATCTTTCTTGATGTTCCATACCATTTTTTTTTACTTTCTTCTTGCTTTCTGCTAGACTCCCTCACAAGCTCTATTACAGCCCTTTTGAGATCCGTCACTCTTCCTTCAACAGGTTTATCGAACTTGTGTTTAACCATTTTTACTTCTTCAGTAAGGGATTGCATATCAACTTCAAATTCTTCCAAATTTTTTATAACCAATTGTAGCTTGATTGGGTCTTCATTCCAACCTTCATTCCAAGATGAAGAGTTGAGGACTACTTCTTCAACTCTAGTCCATCCTTTATCAGCAGTCATTAAAGGGATAGGCTCTTTTGAGTCTAACAATTGCCGAGTTTTGATATTCAGCCCGTTGTAAAATATTTGCAGTTGCTCGTGTTTGTTAAGTTTATGCTCAGGGCACTTGAGGAAGGCTTCGTTGAATCTTTCCCAAGTTGTAAATAGCGGTTCATCACCGAATTGGCAAAATCTTCTAATTTCATCAACTTGTTGGAGAATTTTGCGGGGGTTTGGTATTCTTTAAGAAGGCTTTTTGAATGCACTCCATGTTGTGATAGATTGAGGCGGTAGTTTCTCGGCCAATCTCTAGCTCTTCCCTTGAGGGTAAAAGGAAATGCCCTCATCATAATATGGTCTCTGGAGCGCGCGGTCGTGGAACAAATCGGCGATTTCACATACTTTAGCGATGTGTTCGTGTGCTTCTTCATCCTTGTTTCCATAAAAGCAGCATCTTTTTAGTTCTTCCAGACAAAGTCCCCAGAACTCAAATTTTACATTTTCTTCAAGAGCTGGAATAGTGATTATCTGTTTAACTTTAGAGGTGGTGAGATAATCATTCATGGTGAGAGACATAATATCAGAATAAAATAAAGACTTAAATAATAATCCTAATATAACTCCCCGGCAGCGGCGCCAAAAACTTGATGCAAGTTTTACTGACCAGGTTTTAATATTTATAAGTCTCGTTATACCTATGGTCTACCATAATCCACTAACGGGCAGTGTACCCGGTCGTGTGTAGTGTGGTATTCGGTAAAACCGAGGTCATCCCAAGAGCTATGTGTGTGGATTTATACTAAATCTAGGTGTCACAAATTTTGATATGATTTTGATAAGGAATTAATTAATTAACTACTAAAGCGAGATAAAGGCAAAGGTTGTGATCAATAAAGGAGAGTGGTGCTAACCTAGTTACTCATCCTAACTAGTAATGTTTACATCTAATTACTTCTAATTACTTGGTGGGGTCAAAGTCACTAGGACAACATTTGGTGGGCCTAGTCCTAACCTATCAACAAAGGGTCCCACCGGAGAAGTCGGTGTCCTCTCATAAGTCCATTGTTCTGATCTCTAAGCCAAGTCATTAAGTACCGCTACATGCTAGATTTATAATAGTGAGTGCCGGGTGCTAGCAACTTAAACACTCACCCCTTCTTCTTAAGTTCATCCAAGCGGTAGGTGATCGGTTGGTCAAATCACACAAGTAGAAAGGGTCGTCAGGTTGGTCATATCTTACCCTTCCCATCTCGTCTACTCACTTAGGGTCAGTTGGTCATATCTCTAAGCAACTAGCCTCTACCGCCATTCAAAACTACCGAAATAAGGGTAGCTACCAATAAACTATACATGCATGCACTTAGAAATAATTATCTGGAAGCAATGAAAGCGCAAACAAAACAATTAAGGAATCATAACTAGGCCAGCACCAAGAGGTGCTTAGCCGCTCATATTAACCATAACAATCAATTCAATGTTTAATGTTACGAAATACATGAATTGAAAGTAAAGAAAAGATAAAAAGCTAATGCTTATCGTGGGGGAGTGATTTCTCCTTGGAGAAAGCTCCGTATGCTCCTCTAGATTTTCCTTCGACTTCTTCTCACGTTCTCTTGATTGTTGTGTGTGAAATGGGATGATTTGAAATCTTGGAAATCGTGAGGTATTTTAGGCGGATCCGTTACGTCGTAACTATTAAAAGAGTTATGCCGTAACATACAATTCTTCGTAATTTGCACTAATAATCTTTGGTTACGCGTAACCTCTGGAAGGAGTTACGCCGTATCTTCAATAAATTTTGGTTACGTCGTAGTTGATGCACGAGTTACGGGCGTAATTAGTAGCGTGTGGAACCTCATTTGACCTAATATGGTTACGTCGTAATCTTGGATAGAGTTACGCGTAATCTTACATTAAGTTGGTTTTTGAGCCACGCTTTAGTTACGGCGTAATGTGAGAGAGAGTTCGCGTAACTTCTTCAAAGTGAGCATACTATGATAAATCTTCAATAAACTCTCCAATTCGCGTTTCTTTAGCTCCAATGCTCGTAATTTACACGAAAGTGAAATATAATGGAAAACAAGCGTAAATCCATATAAATGATATAAATTACAAGCATTATCGGGGGAAATTGACACTTAATATTCAGGATTATTTGATGTTATCACATGCCCTTGAATATCCATATCCCATTTTTCCTTCACCAAATCTTTGAACTCCACCTTCTCAGTAATATATATTGCCAATCTAAAAGACTTGTTTTTCTTTGTCATAACTTGAGGAATACTGAGAATAGCATGGCTGTGGTCAGAGATCCCATAAGGAAGAAATACAACATTGGCAGCACTATACTTGGCCAAAAATGTAGCATTACCCATGACCCTGTCAATTTTTTTAAGAACTGTAGCATTTGGATTTAATAAACTTTTGGTCCATGTGTAGTGAAATCCAGAACTCACAATATCTTCCATTTCGGCATTATTAACACAATCTTGAAAGTCAATCATATATTGGGTAAAGTGTGAGATTCCTTCTGAGTGATCTTCTAGATTAAGGCTAACATTGACATCACCCAGCATAACCCATTCGACATCACCCACTATCCTGTTGTATATACTAATATCCTTCCACAAATCTTTCCTATCCTTCCTTTATTAGTAGTATATATGAAAGTGCAATAAAATGATTGTTTATTTCTAAAATTTCAATGAAATATAGCATTGGTGACCTAAGGAGTGAATAAGATGACATTGCACATTACTAGCATCTTAGGCTCTGCAATTACGCAACCTTCTATGCTCATTGTAATGTTAGTTTGCCAATTCCAACTACCAAATATATTCATACACATTTTTCAATTCTATTCTTCTTCATATGTGTCTCGATCTTCGCACAAACATTCGAGTTTCATTCCAAATAAGATTCTTGATTTCAGTTTGTTTAGAGACTGTTCCCAAGCCTCTAATATTCCATGCAACAATTTTCAAATCCATAATCAAACATTTGATATGCCATTGCTGCCAACTCCATGCACTTCATTATCAGTCATGAATTTGGTAGTGCCACTCTTATCCATATACACATCATTCTCATCTAATTCAATATTTTCCATATTTAGTGCTGCTTCTTTGTTATTACCATGTAGTCTTTCCCAACACTCTTTGAAGTACCCATTCTTTACTTGTGACCATTTATCGGTGACATTAAGGAATGTTGAAACTTTAATTTAGCATAATTTTAAACCTCTTCAATATCCATCTAGTATAGTTTCCATTTATTACTCTCTATTCCAATTCCTATAGCACAAGGTACTTATTTGTAGTTACCTTTACTTCCTTAACAACCTTGTCATCCACATTCTATACCTTCCTGTTAGTAGGTGTATTTTTTGTAGTTTGTGTTTGGGTTGCTATTTCCTCCTGATTGATTTTCTATTTATACATAGGCTTTGGAATCATATTCTTCCTCTCAATATGTTGCCCTTTCCTATTTTGATGTGCTTTCCTATTTCTTTCACTATCATTTTCTTTCCTCTTATCCACACTTATAAATCCATCATCTCCTTCCTTTTCTCCTGAACATTTGTCTCAATATTAACCTTCTTATGACTATCAGTAGAGTGCCCAAACACATTGCAGGTACCTTGATTCGTGCGAAACCGTCAAGTTTTCTCACATAAGCTGGCCACTTGTGAATGGCCAACCGTAAGAAACTTAAAACAGTTCAAACACAAAATGCAATGAAGATCTGGAGAGTATAGGGTTTCCCCGGGTCGTTATGTCCCAGCGAGCTATGCGATGAATCACCAAACGTATAGTGATCGAGAGATTTGAACGGAAAAGAGATTTGATACGATTATAACAACAGAAAAAGTCTATACATTACAGGGGCTTAAATGCAAATTAAAGAGAATTAAAAAAAAAGATAAAAAATATTAAATAAACGCTATCACTATTTGCAAAATGATGTTTTTGAATTTTCTTTTATAAATCTATTTTACTCCGAAAATGAGCAACTTTTATGAAAATGACTTTTGTGGAAATACGAGAATTCTTAAAACGAGCTACTTAAAGTGAAAAATTAAGGAACAGGAATGTAATTAAGGCAAGGAACCCCAAATGACTAAAATAAACTATTACTAAGCCTAAGGAATGATAAAACTAAGCTACACTAAGTCCTAGGGTACTAAAATGCAAAAGCATAAAACCCGAGCTAATCCCGAGCCTCAAAAGTGAAAATAATGAACTTTAAGTCCTCGAGTGAAAACAATTTTCCTACATTGAAATGACTAAAAATAATTTTAGGAAAAAGCCGGGTATTTTTCGACTTTTAAATTATTTATTATGAATTAAAATCTAATTTAAACTAATTTAATTATAAAAATACTAAGCGACTTTGGAAAAATCGGAAATTTTACTAAAAATACTTTGACCTATTCGACTTTAAGAAAAATGAAAACGATGTGAAGTGCTTTTGAAATCGATTACTTAAAAAGCTAATTAGGTGATAAGCTAAAAAGCTGGATTTGTACTTAAATATTAAATAGTGCAAGATTAAAATTGAAAAGACCCTAGAGGCGAGTTGGATGAGAGTGTGTGTGGTGAGCCAGAGGCTTGAGTTCGAACACAGTGCCTTGGCACCTTTTTGTACTATATTTTTTTCAATTTTTTTGCAACTTAATTATAAGACAAAAGCAAAGACTTTTGTAAAACACTTTTGTCAAACACTTGGAATAAGCGATTGGGCCTTATTACCTACGATTATGGATGAAGCAACTCAAACACTCCCTAAGGCGATTTAAGGCTCAAAAGCACTATCAATAAGCAATTGTAAAATGAGAAATAAGCTAAACAATCATGAGCATACAAACTGAATTCTCTAATAAGCTAAGCTACAAAGGATAAGGAAAATAATGAAGGAAATAAGCGGTTGAATTTGTTTAAGGAAATCCTTGGCTAATGAGAATAAAGAGCATACAAATAAGGATAAGCTATTCTAACAAACTTACATAAGCACTACTTAGAGGAGGACTACTAAATCTAATCTATGGGATCTAATAAGCACTAAAGTACACAGATAAGCTAACTGGGATACCTAAATAAGCTAAAAGATGGTCGCTATAAATGCAAGTGTTGCGACAAGGGGTCCTAAGGGCTTTTGGAGGCGATTAAGCTATCAATAAGCAACCACAAAATTTAGCAAAAATCACTTATCAATCCACAACCTAGCCTAGATTTAAGCATGCAAATTTTAGACTCTAAAGCTAAGTATTGAGCAATTAAAATCAACAAGCGAGCCACTGGACACTCTAGGTCTTAAAACGATTAATGAAAATGGGTGAGGATGATTTTGAGAGCAATTTTAGCTGAACTAAAGGCTTCCTAAGTGCAAATAAACTAAGCATATATTGAGATAGGCATGTAAAGATATAAGAAAAACAATTTTGGACAATTTTAGATGAGAAATAATTTGTTTAAAAGTGGTTGAACAACGACTATCTTTCTTTGACCGGTGCTTAAGTGACGAGAAAACAAAATTTTTTAACCAAAACTTGTAAAGCTTGATACAACAGTTTCAAACCTTTTAAACATTAACTAAAACCTTGAAACATATTTGACTTTAAGAGTCAAAATGGGTGGAAAGCGTTTAGACCCTTAAAATAAGCTACGACCAAACACCCCGAATGGGTGGAAATTGTTTAAAAAAGCGATTTTGAATAGAACTTGTAATTTTTACTTACATAAACTTTTAATAACTTGAAAATGGAACTTAATACTGAAAATAAGAAGTAAAAGCTAATAAGCACTTAAGTGCTTATTAGCAAAAATAAGCTGTAAAGAGAACTAGAAAGAAATAAAAAACTTTTCATTAATTAAAAGAAATTACAATACGGAAAACAAAGTTAAAACTACTAAAATTCCTAATGCCTTTGAAAGGCTTACAAGCTCTCTATTTATACTAGTCTAGAAGCTAGGTCTTGATTGCGACTTGTGTGCTTCTTTGCTTCAATCTCGACCTTGATCTTAATCTTGGAGCCCAAGGTTGAATCCTAGCCGTCCACTTTAAGAGCTCCAATGGAAGTGTGTTGGATTGCCAACATGGCAAGAAGACCATGTGGGTTGTGGGGTTTCACTTAGCTTGGTAATCGGTGGGGATAAGAATGATGGGGAGAGAGTGGTTTTGCGGTGTAGTGGGTGTGAAGAGGAAAGCGAGGAAAAAGGTTGAGTGTGTCGGTGAAGGTGTGTGTACGGTTTTGCTTGGGCGGGAAAACGAGGAAGAAGACAAAGGGGGTGCGGGTTATTATTAGTTGACCGGGTATTTAGGTTTGGGTTGACCGGGTATAAAGGTTGTTGGACCAGGTTTGGATTGGGCTTGGGTATTTTGGATTTGGACTTGGATAATTAACTTGGACCAAGGATAAACTAAGGACCAAAAGTGCATATTCTGAAAATCCAGGGACCAACGTGTAAATTCTGCAAAGTGATCCAAGGGCTATACTTGTAAATCTAAAATAGTTGAAGGACCATTTTGCCATTTTCGAAATTCCAATGACTAAACATGACCATTTTTAAAATCCAAGGATCAAAGCGTAATTTCTCAAAACTTTTGGAACTTTTCACCAAAGGATTAATTATGACAATTTATGATTCCAAAAGGACCTTTGGTGACTTTTCTTTTAAAATAAGTGCTAAGGGACTATTTTGACAACTTTTGAAACTTGGGGGTGAAGCGCCAATTATGCAAACTTAGCTCATTTTTCATCGATTTTAAACATTTTGCATCTGAAACATATAAAATGCAATTTTGAGATATTTTCGTATTTTGATGCATTTCTGAGCATTTTTAAGTGTTTTGCAGTTCAGATTTGACCAAAAATGATGAGTATTTACACACTCATCATACCTTCTTCACAAATTGCTTATCTGTTTCTTTGTTCTTGTAAAGTATATCAATAGAATCCACCAACCCCTTTAAATCATTTATTTCAACTAGAACCCTAGCATAACCAAGTCTACCCATTCCTTGATTACACATCCTAGTAGTCATGGCATCCATTATCAATAGTTTACCAAGCCTACTAGCCAATGCACTCAGTCCCTTACAGCTTCATGCTTTCAGTGGTAGGTTCAGTTTTATCAAGGTTGACACTAGGGTCCCTTTTTTGCACAACCATTGGTTTATTGTTCACAATCCATGGTCTACTTTCTATAACAATTTAGAGCCCATGCATATTATTGAATTTGAATACACAAACTCCATACCCACTATTAAGTATATGCTTAAGCCCAAACATCCCCCATATTCTAAAAAAATTGTAACTAAGCTCTTGAATAGTCATCTTATACCCAACAAAATACCCACAAGCAGATAATTCCCATTTCTTGCTTCCTTCATTTACTAATTCCTCATCAAATATAACAAACTCTTGTCCATTCTCATTCAATACAGTTGATACTTGACACAATTTATTATCAATGTTTTCCTTACCCTTAGTTAGCATATCAATGTAACTTTTTTCAGTATCCAAATTTGATCTAACATTATCTTCCTTACCACTGGTTTTATCACTAAGGCCAGCAGTCAAAGATTCACTTACCATAGTATTTCAAATATTGCAATCAACATTAGTACAAACATCAACACTAGTTTTAACAGTATCAGATACCTGTGCATTCACAAGTGTTGAGGTTTGACTTACATTGCAATTCTGATTCTCACACACCTTCTTTGTCACCTCAGCACTATTGATTCCATCATTCACATCCAAACAGCCCTCCACACTCCCTTCTTCACTAGCATCATTCATCTTCCTCTTATCATTCTTACTCCCCATTTACCCTATCTCATTGCTTTCACTCTGCTCAATTACTTCACTAATTGCCTTTCCATCATCAGAATTCTTACCCTTATTCTTACCAATATCACAAACAGTGTCTTCAAACCTAATTGGAACCCTAGTTAGACGTTTTGACGATCTTCACTTATTTGACTTAATAGACATGCTTATTCATACAAAAATCAATTCAAATACACTAATTCTTCAATATTATATCATATATATCCAGAAAATTAGGGTACGAAAATTGGCGCCAAAACTTCAAAATTTAGGGGATTTTAGAATACTGGAAAAAAATCAAATTCAAGTTAATCATTATATGCGAAATGATTAGACGAATCGATTGATGGTATCGGAATTGAAAAACACTAAGAAATGATAAAGGAATTAAGCTTTTATGAGTTTTAATGGTGAGAGGCGTGGGGAAAGTTGTTACTGGAGAGAGAGAAAAATATTTTTAGTTTTATTATTATTGAAAGAAGGCTATATCGTCCATATTAATTGTCCTTGTTTTGACTTTTATATTTTTTTTTCAACTTTAACCTTAAATATTTTATTTTGTATTCTACAATACTTGATGAAAATTATAACAAAGAAATTATATTTAAAACTTAATCCATTTATATATGCATCAAATATTATATAACACAAAAAGTATAATAAGGTCAAAGTTTAAAAAAAGACTTCAAAAGTCAAACATGACAATTAATATTTGACAAAAGGAGTAGCATTTTTTGTTTTTGACGGTCATGAACTTATAAAAGACATGATATTTCTTCTTACTTTATATATATATATATATATATATATATATATATATATATATATATATATATATATATATATATATATATATATATATATATATAGACAAGCGTTCAAATGAGAAGTCTATTTTTTGTGAGAACGCGAGAAGAGATTTGGACCGTAGGATCAAATCAATCTCATCATAATATGAATTTGGGCGGAATGGCATTTTTGTAAATATTGAACGAAAATTGTAGGGGTCTAACTGAATTATTTTCATTTGTTTTCCCACCCCTAAAAATTATCCTCTCTGTCCTTCAAACACACACATAAACACACAGAAAAAACACACAAACACACATAGCAACCACACCTGAATACTAACCGTCATCTCCGTCATATCCGTCATCTCTTCCGCCTCAATAATATCCGGCGTTGACTCCGGCGTTGACTATCTAATTGCTACTTTTGATTGAATCTGATTCAATTTTTAACTTTTTAACAGCTTGTCTCCGGCGTTGACTATCTAATGATGAATACCGGTGTTAATTTAGCTTCATTGCATAGCTATTTGAAATGGTGTTCTACTCTCGATTTGAATGCTACTATTGGTATTTATTTTGACCTAATTATTATTATTTACTACTGCTTTTAGGGTTTGTAATTAATATGTGTTCTTTACTGCATATCTATTTGCGTCACATGTGAAGATGTTAATTGATTGATTAGATACTATTTGCGTCACATGTGAAGATGTTAATTGATTGATTAGATACTATTTTAGTTGAAATGTATTTTTCGGGTTATTTGTGACGTTAATCTATGGCGTTCACTGTGGCGTCTAGTTTTCAGTAATCTACGGTTATTTGTGACTATTTTAGTTTGAATGTAGTCTGCATTATCGCTTTTTCTGTTTAATTTGATATTTCATTTGAAATTTGCCCCAAGGTTAAGTATTGTGTTGATTTATTTGTACTATCAGTTTTCACATGCGAAGGTGTTGTATGATTCTATATGTAGTTGAACGATTAGAGTAACGTCCTGATAGTTATATTCTAGTAGGCTTTACTGTGTTGATTTATATGTTCCGTAAGTTTTCACATGCGCAGATGTATCTATGATTCCGTATGTGTTGGATGATTAGATATGTATTGTAAGTTTTTCACATTTGAAGATGTTTTGTTAGTTTTCACATGCGAGATGTTCTATGATTGTATATGTAATTGACCATTTTTCTCTAAAGGCAACATCTCTCAGTATAAGGAAACTTATTTTTTATAATTGATTTACTTTGAAACATTGGTTTTTCGGTTCGACAGGAAACTATCGATGTACCGACTCCAGCAGTTGGCCAAACGCGAAGCCGTGTGCTGCAACTGACAAGCCATGATTTCGGACAAAAATGTTGGGGGCTATGCGACACTTCCCACCAACTCTACAATTACGTAAGAAACAATCATTGACAAGGGAAGCAGTCACTGCAAGGTAGTATGACGGTCGTATTTACAATCATGTTCTCATGCTTTCAAATACGAATGTATAGGATGTGTAAATACCTAATGTGTGTGGTTACTATCTGTTCCGTGCCTGCAGATACGCCGTCTCGGGTTCAGCCTCCTACGATTCCTATGAACATGTACACGTCTTCTGCTTCGATCTCACGTATGCCTACCTTTGTGGTTAAATGATGTTACGATCTCTCATTCACTTGCCTTTATGTTCACATGTTGCTGACAGTTTTCTGAATAACAGCTTCTGATCACACTGAGCCCGTTGTTCACAAAAGGAGAGGTCATCAAGCGGGAGTTGGTGGTAGGTAGTCTAAACACGTATCTACTTCATAACTTTAATACTTTTTTGCTAACCCCCTTATTAAATAGCTTATGGTACTGTCACTATGGGAAAAATGATTTTACACTACACAGCCTTCGATATCGATGATTTTACACTACACACACGAAATAGCGGATGGTAAATCCACAACGACGTCGTCGGTGAACACCAAGGTCGTGAGACTTTAGTAGCATTGTAATTGTCATTTAAACTCGAATAGGTCATCCTGTGTTATTTTTATTTAATGTGAATTCCGGATGTGTTATGCAAAGACGCTATTTTTGCACCTTTGGTACTTATTTGCGAGTTTAGGTCATTGTCATTTCGAGACACTTCGATTCACATATGCCCAATCAAATAAGACATCTTGCAAAGAGAATTAGAACAACGCCGACATCGGCTCAAAACAAATTTACACCCACGTGCAGCAACGGATGCGGCGTATAGGTTAGCCACGCACACTTGGCTCATCTCATCTACTTACACCATTTTCTTTTATGTGTTTGCGTGTACTGGTCTCTTATCTGTTTTTTTATCTGATATGCAGCACCACCTAATGAGTATCGAGCATCTATACCCTGCAACCACACATATTCAGGTTGTCAAGCTCGCTTTTGGCGTGCGGAGAGGCTGAGTACTTCTACCCGTCGAAGACAGTGGGCCAAAAATACCCTTTTTGAACCTGATCTCATGGAACCTGATTGCTCCTGCTGCTGCAGCGTCGTATCTTATAACACAATATACAAAAACAGATACTGGTATGCTGGTATACTGGTATAAATATACTTCTGAAGATATTTATATTCCTGTACAGTGTTCATGCTGGTGTAAAACATATACCTTTTGTAAACAGTGGTCGAATGTAATCAGCTACTTCATTATCAGAACTATGCTTGTGATTAGAAGGATAAAATCGTATTTACTATATTTGTTTAAGGAAAGTTCAGGTGATTAGCGGTGTTAAAGATGTACTCGACTACTTTGTTTATCTTGCATGTAAAATATATGGTAGTGTGTTACCTACATTAATATTAGGTGAGAATGAGAGGATGTCGTTGTTAGAGGTGAAGAAAGAGAACTATGAAGAGACTGAGAAGCAAAACAATGTCATGAAGAAGCTTACAAAAGAAAAAGTAAGTTTTAATTTGTTTAAAATTGAACCTATGGTGTTCGAATATTCTTATTTGAGCCAAAATTAGATTATTGTGATTTATGATCGGCTTAGATTGTCATCTCTAGTTGTTAGACACGGATAAAAGGAATAGAAGCGTTGTTTGACACTTATATGGTATCAAGATCAATAATTATTTAAATGTGACATCGATTAAACACCGATCTGATCTACGTGTCTTCTCTATACGTCGACCCTTAAAAGGTAAGCTACTACGTACTAGTGCATTATTATTAATATGTGATTTCGTATCCGGTGATCTGCATGGTGTACAACCTGACCCTGTAGCTGTCGATATTCTCAGAAAGGAGCCCGAGCAGGAAACTTTTGTGCGCCTTAGGATCATCCCATATGGTACTCATTTCTCTTAACTAATTCATATATGTGGCTACATTTATAGAAATAAATATCTGCACATGAAATACTTCAATGCCCTTATATAATGGTTGTATGAACTGGAAAAATTATTAGTGGATCATACGTGCTGGTGAGAAGAGGTCATACAAAAATCTATAAGAAGGATATTGTTAACGTGTTAGATTACTTAGATAAGCATCTTCTTGAGGGAATGGGTGTGCTCCTGACAGAAGAGAACCAAAAATGTGAAGAAAGAGTACGCGTTTATTTTACTCTTTATGCATATTAGTCTTACATCTTCGTAAGGGTAATATAGCCATTATCATTTTTTGATAGGTGTCTATTGAAAAGAAGAGGCTGTTGGCCGTACATGAAGCTGGTCATATTTTATTGGCACATTTATTATCTTGATATGACTGGCATGCGTTTTCTCAGTTGTTACCCAGTGGCAAGGTAAAATCTCAGAATATTTCTAGTGTTTGTCGACTTTGAGTTTATATGTTCCAGTATCTAACCCATTTGAGCAGGAAACAACAATATTCGTTTTTTACCCTAGAGAAGATATGGTGGATCAAGGTTACACAAACATTTGGTTACATGATGATGCAAATGGTGGTAGCTCATGGTGGGCGTTCTGCTGAACGTGTTGTCTTTGGTGATGATGTAACTGATGGTGGAGTGGATGATCTAGAAAAGATCACAAAGGTGGTGTATTGTTTTTTCAAATACAACCAAGATTCATCTACCGGTCATTCATCTGATCAGTCGAACAAGGATGATGATATTTTACACAACTGGTCCATTCTCAAGATCAGTGCATCTCATCAAGCTCAGGTGATTTGACTTTTTGAATCATCACGGTTCGCTTATCTGAAACCTAGTAGTTTGCAAATTAAGCGATTTTAGACAACTCACGGGAAATTTTTGCCTAAAGCGATTGTTGCATGGTCTTGTTTATAAATTTCCTTAAGAATAGTCTATTTGCAAACATATAGCCGATGACGATATCCTTTAGCGGCATCACATTACATTGGAGCGTATAGCCGATTTGATACCTTGAAAAGTCGATGACTTGCTTGTTTGTATTATCTTTATAGTACAGACTTGCATGAGTAGAAAATGTATAGGTTTGTACAATAGATTGCTTGATAAAAAACGCATAGTACATAATTCTAATTCACCGAGTGAATGAACCAACTGTTTTTTATTAGTGAATAGTTATGTTATATAGCTTTATGGTGTTTTAGTTTGACTCGGTGCACCAGTAAGAGTCTTGTCCGTCATTAGTCTCCCCACCACCAGTGCTCATAACATAAGGTGTCGTAATATTTAATTTATATCTGGAGTCTTATCACCAATTTTAAAATATTACCCATCGCTTAGTAATACTGCAATGTAACCCTCATGCTGAACCTACAGATGGATTGATTGCTCGTTGCCTCTTTCATGTCCTGATATCTTGAAGATGAAAGTTACAAGAGGCTTGAAGAAGCTCAAATCAAGCCTATCTTATTCATGAGCAATTCGAATTTTGGCATGACTGATCAACAACTCGAAAAGAACATGCCAATAGTATGTTGTCCCGACTAACATGTCACTCTCTTCTTAATTTGTTTAATCGCATAATTTGTCAATGTTTTGTATTTGGAATCAGGTTCAAAATGCTTATGTTGATCATTTCTTGAATGGCCTTTCTGCTGGCTATGCACCACACCCTATGGTAACGATTTTTGTGATCATTTTGATGTCATTGAACACAAAAGAAATGTACTTGTTATGATGCAATGGATATTGGTGCATTGATCGATTCAACCTCATATGGTACACATAGCTCTGCTCGAGTTCCACCGCCTCTAGACCTATCGGAAGACGGTCCTATTTATGTCAATGCGAAGCAAAGATAATGGTATTCTCGGAGGCGACATGATTCGTGCTAAACTTGAAGCTCAAAACTAGTTAAAACCGAAAGGTATCGCGTACCACATTCTTTTTTCCTTTAATATTTTTGTCTTTTTATCTTCATTAAGTTTGTATGTGTGAATTGGCTTTGCGACTTTACCTTCATGAATCACGACATAAGCATGCCACGAGTACAGTGAGAGGATCGGGTGGGCGGTTTCTTCCTAGCAACAAACAACGACAATCTAAGCTCGCTAGTCGGTTTTAAGTTCCCATCGCTCTTACGCATCTTATCCATCCGGATCGGATCATGTGATGTTTTCACGACGGACCATGGGTTTCGAGCATCTCTGTGAAATGAAGGGTTCTGAGCAACAGGATCATAATCGTAGTTCAATTGGCGATAAGAAACAAGTTTGATCTTCTTCTTCACCGTGGGCAACTCATCCTTGGCTTTGTTACTTGTTAAGTTATGATGTTCATTTTGTGTTCATCGAGCTTAAGTTTCTTTATTCTGCTTCTCGTTTGAAAAATGTTTATTCGCCACTTGACTCCTATAAACCGAAGGAGGACTGCTTTCTTTCTGATTTTGGGAATTGTAATGTGTTACTATCTTTTAAACTATTGGTTTGTATTTACAAGATAATTTGGTAATATTTGAATGTTTTGTTGAAAAATGTTTATTCGCCACTAAAACTTTCTTTTGTTGTTGTTTACCATGACCTGTAAATGGTGGATTAAATCTTTGCGAATTGAGATGAGAGGGATGAAAAAGCTTACATTTTATGGAATTAGAACTGACTGTTGAAACAAAAAATAGTTAGTATATGTGAATTTGATACTATGACTTTCATTATTGATTTGGAGGCATGTTTTTATAGAATCTAAAATCATGTTTCTGTAGATAACATATATTGATTATGGAATAATTCTTTTGGCTGCAGGTGGCTGCAAGCAAAAAACTACTCCAAGTGATTTGTAGTGTACTACTCCAAGTTAGCAAATTTTTATGGGATGAGCTTTTTGTACCCTTATCATCTTCGTACTGTTTGGATGATGTTGGCATTTTTTAGAGATTATAATTTGACCCATTAATGGATAATAAAAAGCGTAATCCATAAAATGTCAATAAATTTTTGAACAAAATCGATCCATCACACTCATCCCGTCTCTCTGTGTTATGACCTATACATAGTAGGAGTTTTGACTCATCTTGAACCATTTTAAGCTCTATTTTTGGCAAAAATGGTCATCTTATGTATAATTAAATCTTAGTGATCTTCCAAGCTTATGTTCGAATGCCTTGGCGTGTTGTAACATATATCGTGCCATAAACCAAAGGCAGTCTCGCAAGTTTCACTTATTTTGCATATATCTTTGAATCTGCAGTAGGAATTCAGTGAAACAATTCGGTGTTTGAGAGATGTGGAATTAAAGGATCTTTGCAAGGCCGGTTGCCTTTCTAGCCAAAATGACGGTCATCGATCACCGGTCGCTCAACTACTTCGCATTGGTCTCCGAATCCAAATATTATGAGAAGTTTACTTGCTAATACATCAAGAGAAGTCATACCGGTGTTCGTTCATCAGCGATTCAGATCCGCTCGTATGGATAAGGTCACTTATTAACGACTAGTTTAAGATCTCGCCTAAAATAAATACAATTCTCAAAGATGACCTGGCTGAATGATTTGGTATAGAGGGACAACAAGATCGACAAAGGATTGGCTGGAAACTTGTCAATCTTGATCATGAGAATGATGTTTACGTGGTTGGATACGACCCTTAGGAGTAAGTCCATGATTCTCTTATTTTATAGATTATCGAATGTGGCAAGATGGGCAAGGCTGAAGGGTAGTGGATTGTGTAACGGTGAATATGGGTTCAAATGAGGAAACTTTCAAGTCACTAAAAGCGGTGGGATGGGTTTCACTAACACTTATTGACCATCTATTTTAGTAATCTTAAGTATTTAATAAAAAAAAATATAGATGGTTGTATGCATTAACAATAGACTTTGGGCAACATTCAACTCGGACACCTGTTTGACCCGTTCTGCTCTTAGAAAAAATGACCCATTCTCATAAGTCAATTAGTTGAAATTTTGACATGTTATATTACGATTTTCGATTGTAAAATCAATTGGAAATTTATCAAAAAGACATTGTTAACCTCCATTTGTCCAATTATGATCGTGAATGCAGGGAGTTTGTAAGCAGTGTACTTGCATCAAGATTTTGTCACCTCAAGAGGTACAACAAATAGAGTTTGGATGGAGATTTTGGCGCGAGCAGTGTCCTCCCAAATCAAGTGTGCAGCAATTTCGGACTTGTAACCTCTAGAAAATGAGCCATCTTATCACACACGAACACATCCATTAGTGTCTTAGCCGCTTCTATTTAGCCTCAAAGGGTTCTTTCATCCACATATATGTTTGGATTCGACACTTAATCTTATTTTGGTTTAAAGGGAGACTTTTAAAACCTATCTTCTTCTCGAACATGATGATGGTAGCAATGTAGTGCCCTTTTGTCGTTTTTTATCTAGCTTTATCTGAAAGATTTAGTATATAGGGTCATTTTAGAAAGTTAAACATGTTGGAAATCAGTAGTACGTCGAATTATTCTTGCTTACCAATACATCAAGTTCTCTCCTTTTATCATTTTTATCTAGCTTTATTGGAAATCTGTAGTACGTCGAATTATTCTTGCTTACCAATACATCAAGTTCTCTCCTTTTATCGTTTTTTTATCTAGCTTTATACACAAGATTTAGTATATAGGGTCATTTTAGAAAGTTAAACATGTTGGAAATCTGTAGTACGTCGAATTATTCTTGCTTACCAATACGTTAAGTTCTCTAGTTGCGCAAAACTATCAAAATAAAGTATCAATGGATAAATGTATTCAAACATTTGTTTAGTTGTACTAGTATCACTAACCAGCTAATAGACGATCATTTAAGTTTTGTAAAAATATCTTCGCGCGTGAAAATTATGAGCAAAGATTGAAGCATTGATCTTACTAGTATATTTTTTATGCTAGAAGTGGGAAAATAAGAGATATTGATGTTTAATAAACGATTATTTAAGTTTTTGTAAGAATATCTTCACATGTGAAAAATATGAGCAATAATTGAAATTGGATCTCCTTGTCTTAGTCCCCTAGCACCATTAAAGTATCCATAAGTCTGACCATTAACACAAACAGAGAAAGCAGAGGTAGTGATGCAAGTCATTATCCATTGAACCATTTGAGTGTGAAACCCAAATTTGTTGAGAATGGATTCAATGAAAGGCCAACTGATAGTATCATAGGCTTTCTGTAAATCAATCTTCAATGCACACCTTTTTGCCCCATTCTTTCTATTATAACCTTTTAAAAGCTCCTGTGTTATGAGGATATTGTCTTGAATACATCTTCCAGGAATAAAAGCACTCTGATTTATCCCCACCACCTTTTGCAGCCCATCCTTGATTCTATTGGTCAGAATCTTGCTGATACATTTATAAATGACATTGCAGCAAGCTATTGGCCTAAACTCAGACACCTTATTAGGAGTATTCACTTTTGGAATAAGAGAAATTACTGTTGCATTAACTTCTTTCAAAGCTTGCCTGTTTGGAAAAACTCCTTGATAGCATTGCAAACATCCACACCAATTATAGACCAAGATTTTTTGAAAAAGCAAGAAGTAAATCCATCAGGTCCAGGAGCCTTAGAATCCTCAATATCAAACATGGCCTTTTTAATTTCTTCATTAGTGACTGCATTTATCATCTTATTAGCTTCAACTTCATCTAACTTCTGCACAAACATAGCATCCAACCCTTCCATTTTTTTTGTTTCTGATGTAGTCCCCAAGAACTTTTGAAAGTGCATCAAAAATTGATCAGGAACCTCTTCACCATAGAATCTTTTGCCATCCTCATTACAAATGCTTTCCACTCTATTCTTATGATTTCTGCTCTTAAGGATTTTATGAAAGTATGCAGTATTTTTATCTCCTTCCTTCAACCATTCAATTTTAGTTTTCTGAGCTAACAACTTGTTCTCATCACTAACAGCTTCTATATACTCCTTAAGAATTTCAACTAACTCCTTTCTAAGAATGTTGTTGGTTGGATCAACATCAATCTTAGATTGCCACTCCTTAAGCTTATCTTTTAATAGATTCACTTTCTCAAAAAGATTGCCATTCTTCCAGTTCAGATTGTTCAGTGGTCTTTTCAACTTTTTCAATTTCTTAACAACTTTCAACATTTGATACCCATCAATCTCAGTGTTCCATTCTTTTTGAACTGTTGCCACAAACTCAGGTTTATCCACCACATAGTTAGCAAATCTAAAAGCCTTCCTTTGATGCACTAAACCTTCAGGTATCACAAGCATAGAAGGGCTATGATCAGAGATCAAGTACGGAAGGAATATAGCATGACTTTGATTAAACTTGCCAATAAAATCATCATTAATCATGACTCTATCTAGTTTCTTCAGAACTCCTGCTGTTGTACTTTTTGGAGATTTGGTCCAAGTGAAGTGAAACCCAGAACAACAAATATCTTCAAGCTCATTATTATTAACACATTCCAAGAAATCCTGCATATCCTTGCTAATTGCAGATCCTCCCATTGAGTGTTCATGGACATGAAGAGTAACATTGAAATCTCCCATAAGAACCCAAGGATTACCATTCACAATTTGCTTCTGTATATCAATATCCTTCCATAGCTCTATTCTTTCCTTGCCATGATTAGCTGCATACACAAAACTACAAAAAAATTTAGTTTTCTTATGGACTGTTTGGATAAGGCAGAACATCACTTGCCAGGACTGATATAGAACTTCCACTTCCACAACATTATTATTCCATCCTACCACAATTCTGCAACCTTTCTTGCATTTATCCACATTAGAACACCATTTCCATTTATGAAAGACTTTGGAACAAATTCTCTCAAGATCCTTAGATTTAGCATGAGTCTCAAACCTTTGCACACACATAACTTATTATCCAAAATGAGTTTTGAACTTCATCTTGTTTATCCTTTGTACCTATTCCTCTAATATTCCAAGCGCAACTTTCGACCCATATTATTCATTATTAGTCAATACTATATTCTACTACACACATGATTATGTGTGTAGAAGAGTACCTCCATCATCTCTGTCTTCCAGTTCATTCTCCACCATACAACTTCCATCTAATTCTTCAACTACATCTTCATTAGTTTCTTCCATATCTTCATTCATCTGATTATGACCGTACCTTCTATCCCAACTGTTTTTGAAAAAAGTAGCCATCTCAACTGTCCATTTACTTTGTTCCATTGAAGTTTTGATCTTACTAGCATATTCTTATACTAAAAGAGCAATAGGAGAATAATGTTTAATAGACGATTATTTAAAAGTGCAATATGAGCAAGGATTGAAGTTTTGATCTTACTAGCATATTTTTATACTAAAAGCGCAATAGGAGAATGATGTTTAATAGTCGATTATTAAATTTTGTAATAAATATCTTCGCGCGTGAAAATTATGAGCAAAGATTGAAGCTTTGATCTTACTAGCGTACTTTTTATACTAGAAGTGTAAAAATAAGAGATATTGATGTTTAATAGAAGATTATTTAAGTTTTGCAAGAATGTCTTCACACGTGAAAATTATGAGAAAGAATTGAAGTTTTAATCTTGCTAGCATATTTTCTATACTAGAAATGGAAAAATAGAAAATATTGATGTTTAATAAACGATTATTTAAGTTTTGTAAGTATATCTTCGCATGTGAAAATTATGAGCAAGGATTGAAGCTTTGATCTTACTAGTGTACCTTTTATACTATAAGTGTGAAAATAGGAGATTTTGATGTTTAACAGACGACTATTTAAGTTTCGTAAGAATCGCGTGTGAAAATTATGAGCAAAGATTGAAGCTGATCTTACTTGCGTATTTTTTATGCTAGAAGTGCAAAAATACAAGATATTCATGTTTAATAGACGATAATTTGAGTTTTATAAGAATATTTTCACGCGTGAAAATTATGTGCAAAGATTGAAGCTTTGATCTTATTATCGTAGTTTTTATACTAGAAGTGAAAAAAAATAGGGGATATTGATGTTTACTGGACGATTATTTATGTTTTGTAAGACTATATTCACGCGTGAAAAATTATGAGCAAGGATTGAAGCTTTGATATTACTAACGTACTATTTGTAATAGAAGTGTAAAAATAGGAGATATTAATGTTTATTCGACAATTATTTAAGTTTACGATTATTTAAGTTTTGCAAGAATATCTTCACGTGTGAAAATTATGAGCAAAGATTGAAGTTTCGATCTTACTAGTATATTTTTTATACTAGAAATGCAATATAGGAGATATCCGTGCTTAATATTATTTAAGTTTACGATATTTAAGGTTTGTAAGAATATTTCGCGTGTGAAAATTATGAGCTAATGATTGAAGCTTTGATCTTACTAGCATACCTTTTATACTAGAATTGTAAAAATAGGAGATATTGATGTTTAATAGACGATTATTTAAGTTTTGTAAGAAATATCTTCGCGTGTGAAAACTATTAGTAAGGATTCAAGTTTTGATCTTACTAGCGTACTTTTTATATTTGAAGTGCAAAAATAGGAGATGTCGATGTTTAATAGACGATTATTTAAGTTTCGTAAGAATATCTTCACATGTGAAAAATTATGAGCAAGGATTGAAGCTTTGATCTTACTAGCATTTTTTTTTATACTAAAAGTGCAAAAATAGGAGATATTGATATTTAATAGACGATTATTTAAGTTTTGTAAGAATATCTTCACATGTGAAAATTATGAGCAATGATTGAAGCTTTGATCTTACTAGCATATTTTCTATACTAGAAGTGAAAAAATAGGAGGTATTGATGTTTAATAGATGATTATTTAAGTTTTGTAAGTATATCTTCACATGTGAAAATTATGAACAACGATTGAATCATTTGTTTTACTAGCATATTTTTTATACTATAAGTGCAAAAATAGGATATATTGATGTTTAGTAGACGATTATTTAATTTTTTTAAAAATATCTTCACATATAAAAATTATGAGCAAGGATTGAAGCTTTGATCTTACTAGCATATTTTTTATACTAGAAGTGCAAAAATAGGAGATATTGATGTTTAATAGACAATTATTTAAGTTTTTTAAGTATATCTTCACATGTGAAAATTATGAGCAATGATTGAATCATTGGTCTTACTAGCATATTTTTTATACTAGAAGTGCAAAAATATGATATATTGATGTTTAATAGACGATTATTTAAGTTTTGTAAGTATATCTTCACATGTGAAAATTATGATATCTTCACATGTGAAAATTATGAGCAATAATTGAATCATTTGTCTTACTAACATATTTTTACACTAGAAGTGCAAAAATAGGATATATTGATGTTTAATAGATGATTATTTAAGTTTCGTAAGAATATCTTCACATGTGAAGAGCAAGGATTGAAGTTTTGATCTTACTAGCATTTTTTTTATACTAAAAGTGCAAAAATAGGAGATATTGATATTTAATAGACGATTGTTTTAGTTTTGTAAGAATATCTTCACATGTGAAAATTATGAGCAAGGATTGAAGCTTTGATCTTCCTAGCATATTTTCTATACTAGAAGTGAAAAAATAGGAGATATTGATGTTTAATAGATGATTAATTAAGTTTTGTAAGTATATCTTTACATGTGAAATTATGAACAAGGATTGAATCATTTGTTTTACTAGCATATTTTTTATACTAGAAGTGCAAAAATAGGATATATTGATGTTTAATAGACGATTATTTAAGTTTTGTAAAAATATCTTCAAATGTGAAAAATTATGAGCAAGGATTGAAGCTTTGATCTTACTAGCATATTTTTTATTTTAGAAGTGCAAAAATAGGAGATATTGATGTTTAATAGACGATTATTTAAGTTTTATAAGTATATCTTCACATGTGAAAATTATAAGCATGCATTGAATCATTAGTCTTACTAGCATATTTTTTATCTTAGAAGTGCAAGAATAGGATATATTGATGTTTTTAGACGATTATTTAATTTTTGTAAGAATATCTTCATATGTGAAAATTATGAGCAATGATTGAAGCTTTGATCTTACTAGCATATTTTTTATACTAGAGGTGCAAAAATAGGAGATACTGATGTTTAATATACGATTATTTAAGTTTTGTAAGTATATCTTACTAGCGTATTTTTTATACTAGAAATGCAATATAGGATATATTCGTAGCTTAATATTATTTAAGTTTACGATAGTTAAGGTTTGTATGAATATTTCGCGTGTGAAAATTATGAGCTAATGATTAAAGCTTTGATCTTACTAGCGTACCTTTTATACTAGAATTGTAAAAATAGGAGATATTGATGTTTACTAGACGATTATTTAAGTTTTGTAAGAAATATCTTCGCATTTGAAAACTATTAGTAAGGATTGAAGTTTTGATCTTACTAGCGTACTTTTTATACTTGAAGTGCAAAAATAGGAGATGTTGATGTTTAATAAACAATTATTTCGTTTTGTAAGAATATCTTCACGCATGAAGATTATGAGCAAGGTTCAAAATTTTAATATTACTAGTGTATTTTTTATATTAGAGGTGCAAAAAATGCGAGATATTACGATTATTTATATTTTGTAAGAATGTCTTCGTACGAAAATTACTTGTGTTTATTCACACGAAAAAAGTACATGCTCATTTATAAATGTACATTTATTTACTAGTGAATGAAAGTTTATTAACACCCAAGAACGATATGTAAAATATAACATGTTAAAATTAATTGAAATGTAATAGGTAATACAATTACTATTCAAAGGAACAACTTAAAACTAATAATTCTTTGAAAGTTTATTTGCATATAAACAAAAAGCATATGCTCAAGTTTATAGGTATGTATTTACCGTGAAACAATATGTACTATACAACAAATTAAGTTTGAAATACAATTAACTAAAATGTAAAAAGAAATGGTTTTGAAATCCTTAACGGATGGCCAACCATGTTTAACAAAGTTATCGAGGTTGCTTATGCCTTCACGATGTTTTCCCACACAAATGCTCATAAAGAAAACTCCAAAGTATCCTTTTAATCAATATTGAAGTCCTATCGGATAGGTGCATCAAACCATACATAGAAAACCTACAAAATATGTGTGGTAGCGTAACCATGATAAGAAAACGTTAAACCGCGAAAGACATGATATATTAGCTTAAAATGCCACTTATGCTCCTAAGAATAGTCATCTTACTAGTTGTATAATACAAAGTTACAAACACGTGCGAAATGGTGTTTAGTGGCACGCTCAAAGATACAAGAACCAAATAAAGAGATACACCGATTGTCATCCATTAATGAAGTAAACACTAGAATATGGTGAATTTTAGGTTTAGTGACAAACCCTATCAGTCACATAGATACTAGTTGACAATGCTTGATCAATGTGCCTTACTACTTAAATACACTTCATTGAGTAACACTTGCCATACCAAATTTTATTCATTGAGTCGCTCAGGTGGCGGTGCTTTTAGAGCTAGACATACCGCCAAATACCTCTCTTATTATTACATTACAGTTAGTTCATTCAAACGCACTCTAGGACCAGGATATCCTAAGGTTCATCTCCTAAGTGTGAAAAGGATGTGGAAGCATACTTTAACTATTATCGCCTAGCTTCACAAGAAGAACATAATTAAAAGCGAATTTACACCTAACTCACCAATCTGAAACAAGCAATGATTTAGAGCAAAAGTATGTTGAATCACAAGGAAAACCGAAAGATTTAGAGCAAAAGTACAAAGGGAGTTAAGTATTAGCACAAGAGGTCGAAAGCTCCACGTGCCTTGTGCATCCATCTTTGGCTTCTCCAAAAGATCCATGGAATTAACAAACAAAGAGCGCCACAGTAATCAAGATTCTGTTCACATGCATGTAAATATATAAATGTAATGGTGGCGAGAAAGGAAAAGAATAACTTTTAAGAGGCGGCAAATCATGCACTCACAACGCGGTTGGTTGAAAAGGTGCAGGTCGAGTTACTCCGCTAATCTTTTAATTGTCTCGTGGTTTGATGAAAATAAGGGAGATCATCATCATCTATACTATCTCGCATGATCTCATTTTTGCTTTCACTTTTGGTCCTCGACCGGTGCCCTTTAGGGAACACAGTGTAATTAATTGCATACTTGAGGAACCAAAAGTGAAAGAAAATAGTGCAATTAGGGACCCGTAAAGCAAATAGTATCCAGGACAGACGATTCCTATTATTTTTTTACCAAACAACAGGTAATATTTATGAAATTTACTCTTTTATTCATAAATAATGCAGTAAATCATGATCCAAATATTTGGATAAAAAAGATTAGAGAGGTTATATACAGACTTTGGCCAACTTTAAAACTCATTTGGCTCAGTACGCTTGGTAGCAATAATAGCAACTTCGTTCATTAGGTTCTGCAAATAAGCTCCGGTGAAACCTGGCGTTCTCCTTGCAATCTTATCAAAATCAACACACCCTTGAGCGCACTGCCATATCCAAAGTACTTCACCATTAGTAAAGGTCCGATAAACTTCAATAATGACAAATTCATAATCTTTAACCATACCATGTAGAAGGAGTTATAGTTTTGACAAGAAACAAAAGTTTTAATAATCGGAGATATTCTTGAAATTTCAATGTAATGGATCAAATAACTTAGTACGAGTTGTAACAAATACAATAGTTGCACTTTCACTTGTTGAAGTTACTGAAATAGTTGAAGTATATTTCATTTATATCCATAACTAGTATCCTTACCACAATTGCAATTTAACTACTATGACATACATTGCTCAAATTTATATTCAGAATCGATTCAAAAGCATATCCAAACACCCTATATATAATCCCTCCTTGTGAGTTTATGATTAGTCCTAACTCCTAAGCATCTACATAATCAGACATCCTATTAAAGCTAATAAATTTCATGTAATTCTTAGTAAACACATCTATAGTTTGTTCTCTATGGTCAACCAATTCAAGTAACTGCATATGCATTCGCATCAGAAGCTCATAGTCCTAAACATTTTATGCATCAAACAATTCAAGTAGTTGGACAACATCAAATCTGAAGGATTTTGACAATGTTAGGAATTAGAAAATTCCAGTGTTGAAAGAGTCGGTCACCCCAACTATTATCTAGCATAAGTTAGCTCGTAGATTGGTCATTAGTTACGCTTTATGTAGTGTGTTAGTAGCATAAAATAGTATAGTGCAACACCGTGGAAGAAGGTCGGGTCTTTACCCACCTGTATCCCCGATCCACAGCCGTCAGAGGTCGTTTAGTTTGTAACCTATAAATACCCTCTACCTTGCAAGGTAGAGGATTGGATGTTCTTTGGTAATCTAATATTCCACTAGTTTCTCTCACTAGAATGTCCCACTCTTTCTCTCTAAAACCATCTATGTGCTCATTGGGTTAATGTTATGATGTGTATGTGAAAATTTAATATCTAACAATTGGTATCGAGCCATGGTTTGATCATATCTACACATCTTTGGATTTATAGTGGTTTTAGGTGGTTTTGAGTTTGAAAAAGTTTAGTGGTTTTTGCATCATTTGGTTGATCTCTTGTGTTAAAGTTTGAATTTTGTTGGTACTTTCGTGTTTAGAATCATCAAAAGTGTTTAGGTTTTCATTTGGTAAGCTTGAATCATCTTGGTTGGGTTGTTTTGGATTGAAAAGTGAGGTTTATATGGTTTTCATGGTAGCGAGTTAAAGTTTGCAAAACCTTCAACTTTGGGAAAGTCAGCGGTTCGAACCACTTGAAGCGAGCAGTTATTAAACAACCTAATGCCTTTAGGTGCGAAAGAGCTAAACCATTGAAATCTAAGCTTACATCCCAAGTTGACAACAAGTCTGTTTTGTCAAAACCGGTCACTTCATTGCCTAATTCGGATATGATGAATCCCAAGCATAGGACTAATGAACATCACCCACAAGTCAAAAATGCTATAAGCAACTAGATATCATGCAAAACATAGTCACGGATCATTCCCCAAGAAATTCTCGGATCACAAAAGACAAATAGTCAAAACAAGGGTGTGCACTCATTTAGTTCATCTCATTTGTGGCTTCAAATGGATTCCCAGCGATTACTTAAGTATACAGGACTTAAGCGAACTTACATTCCTAAATCATGCCTCAAGTGGATTCCCACGGGTAAACTTTTCAAGAATGAAGAACCTATTAGGATCCCCATTAATGATACGTCTGAATTATACTGTGTTGAATCCAAATGTGAGACTAAACATGTCACTAACCCTTCAATGTACAAGTCTACATGTGCTTCAAGTACAATGTGTTCTCGGTCTTTTCGGTACAATGCTCAACTCAATCAGAACTTCATGACTTGGTTCCCTGGATATGAACATGGCTCATTCAGAGCTATAGCTTGCAGTTGATGTACCTCTTACTTTGACTCCTATTCATTTGAATCTGGACTCGTCCTTCCATGTCTTTGTATAAATCAAGTTTTAAAAAAAAAAAAAAAAATATATATATATATATATATATATATATATATATATATATATATATATATATATATATATATATATATATATATATATATATATATATATATATATATATATATATATATATATTATACTCCTTTCAAAACTTTATCATTTTATCATTTTTTTCACAATCCAATAATGAATATACTCCTTGTTATCGATAACATCTACGGTCCTAGAAATGTCATTCAATAATGGCACGGGATCATAGATGAAGTTCGAACAAAAGATATATTCTTGGAAGTTTAATGGGTTCGGGTAATATCAATCAATGTTCTGTGTTGACATTGATTGAGGGGGAGATTAGTTTTATACACCATTGGCTTCTGTGCTGGTTATGATGCTTGTTTATTTGTATTATGTGGTGATTTCCTGCTTGTGTGACTAACTGGTTATACTTTTGAAATATCTGGGAATGCTTGTGTGACTAACTGGTTATACTTTTGAAATATCTGGGAATGGATTTCTCCCTGTTATAGGCTGTGATAACTTTCAGTGTGTGTTTTCGGTGTAACTGCCTATGTGTTGAAATATTGAATTGTTTCATGATGATCAGTGTAATAATCAATGCTAGAGACGTTATCTTATCCGTGTTAGCATATTATTACCACTCATTCACTAATACCATAGGGACCAAACTTGTCATATAGTGTAAGTTTTGTTGCACTAGCGTATTACCACCTTAGTTCATAACCACAAGGACCAATTGTGTCATATTGCCTAAGTGAGGTTGTATACCCTAGCGAGTTACCCATTAGCGAGTTACCTAGTCTTTTCTCTCTCTCTCTCGTTTTTTTTCTTCTTCGTCTTCTCATTCTTACTAGCAACTTAGCTTAAGGTTTGCATTGATTCCTCTTATAGTTACTATCTTATGCTTTAGTGTCTAGTGTCTAACTTATCACTATTTCCGGATCCTTTACGTACTCGCGTGGTGTGATTTGTTGACTCTCGCTTAGGTTCGGATCTTCTTTGTAAATCGTATGTGTATTACTTATAAAATGATTGAACGTGTTATATATTGTTTGGATTATGTTGTTTGGACTATATTGGTTGGATACATTGATGGATGAGCAAAATGGATCAGACTGATGGGTTGGTGTTAAGAAGTGTTCTTGGTGGCGAGTTATAATGTTCTTGGTAGCGACTTAGTGTGAATGTTCTTCATGGCGAGTTAGAGTTCTACTTAGAGAATACGTCTCCGTAGCGAATTAGTTCTCTAATTTCCAGCGACTTAGTTAGCGAGTTAGTAACTAGCGACTTGTATTTACAAGTTAGCGAATTAATAACCTAGCGACTTAGTTAACCACTTTGTAGCGACTTGGCTTAGTTACTGTACATGGCGACTTAACTTTTTGAGCTAGCGAATTATTCTAGCGACTTGGTTAGCGATTTAACAGATAGACTTGTAGTTACAAGTTAGCGAATTCGTTACCTAGCGACTTAGCTGACTGCTTTGTAGCGACTTGGTTTAGGCTTTATTCATGGCACCTTGGTCTTACATGGTAGCGAATTAGCTTAGCGACTTTGAGTGCTAATCCTTTTGTGACTTGTCCGTGGCTCTAGATGACGACTTGTTTTTACAAGTTTATAACAGTGTTCATGATTGAGAATTTGTCTTAGGGGTCAAGGATTTTAAAATGCTCAAAGTTTTTTGCTAAAGATGATTTCGCTCTCACTACTCCTAGGATCTCCTGTCTGACGTGTTGAATCAACTTACTCTATGTAAACTGTTATGACATCTCTGTTTAGGCAAAAGGTACTTGGGTTCTCTCACGACTGCCAAATGTTTCTTTTTGCCTCATACATATGTGTTATATCACCTTTACATGTGTATCTTGGCTCATGTCATAATCACGTTGTAATGCACTCTTTTGCCCTTTTAATCCCTTATAAGCTCGTCATGTAATCATTTGTCTATATGTATGTTCTTCATTGTTATATCTTATTTATGTATGTCATCATATGGTTGAAAGGTGTCATATAGTTGCAATCTTTGCCACTCTATCTGTCTCAGTATATGTGGGGAATGTCTTCAGTGTTACTACTTCCTTGTCATAAGGGTGCTCTCAATGCTGTCTCACTTACTATGTATCATCTAACCTGTTCCCATCTATTCATGTGATTGAATGATTACTCGAAACATCAATGGCAAGTTCAATCCCGAAAAGAGCGCTACCCGTCGGGATCATCGAGTTCTTTCGACGAAGAAGTCCTTCCCAAAGTCAATGGGCCGCTATTGGTAAAAGCAATCATATGTGGACCTTCAAAGGCTTCAACAAAATCCGATATTCAAAGTTTCAATTGACATCCTCAAAAACACTAACTTCTTCGGGGCTATTACCAAGCAATGCTCAATTCCTACCATCTACATTCAACAATTCTGGAACACCGTTCAATGGAATAAAATCACAGCACGATACTCTTGCAAGCTGGATAATATGGAATTCACAATTGACTCTGATATTCTGAGCAAAGCTCTTGGAATCACACCATGTGACCACGACATTAGATTACGAATCTCCGCTCGGTCTTGATCCGATCGTATTTCTTATTGGGTTGGGCTATCGAGCAGTATCTCAAGAGCATCGACATCATCACCGGACACATGTATCAACCACGGAGAGCCATTACAACCATTACGAACTTATGCTTATCCGGGAAAACTTGAGGTTCGATAAAGTGAGAATTCCTATCTTGCAAATCCTATGGGGAATCGTTAACAGGGTTGATGTGAATGTCTCAGATCGTATTTGGGAAGAATTCTCGTTATCAATGAACACATTCATATCTGATAGAACCTATTTCCTGAACAATGTTCAAGGTCGAAAGAAGCAGAACAAACTTGTAATTCCCAGCATCAGATTCTCCAAGCTTGTCATCCAGTATTTGCAACAAACTCACAACTTCACTCCTAGGTCTGAATCAACTCTACACAAAGCAGAACATGAATTTGTTTTAGGAAACTTGAAATATGTTCCTAGAGGTTCGGATCAAGAAGTATTTGGATTGCCAATTCCTGATCGTCTTCTCACAGATGATATCAAGAAGAAGGACTACTTCAAGCAATACATGAAAAGCAACAAACTCTACGCTAATGTCACACCTCTCCTTTACAACCAACCGCTCCCAAGACCACCTCGACTCTAAAGCATCCTATGCCTCTCTTCCTAAAAGGCGTGAAAGATCTCATCGGTCGAATCGTCATCCAAAAGCATAAAGAAAAGAAGAAGAAAGTGGAAAAGGAAATAGATGAGAACACCGAGGTGCCAAGGAATACTTCGAGTTAAGCGATGAGGATGACGATCCGCAACTTGGTATTCAAAGAAAGTCTTGAAGATCAAAATGTGAAGGCTCCATGGGTGGAGTTGTGTTAAGAGAACCGCTCAACCATCTCAACAAACATTAAATTACACTTGACAAGGGTAAAGGAGTTGCAAGTGTTGAACAAGCTACTCACATGCTTCTAACCATCTCATCATCTCCTTCTAGCACCACTAATCAATATGAGCTGAAGAGAAGAACAGATTCACCTCATGTAAAAGAACAATCTGGTGTGGTTAAGGTGCAAAGCGTTTAAGAAATCTCTATTACTTGGTGAGACTCAATCTGATTTGAATGTTGACACTCTGTTACAAAAGGGCTCACAGGAGAACCTTGAGACAAGATCTGACGATACCTTGAAGATGGATGAACCAAATTTGTCTACAAACTCTCTATCTTCACTTAAGAATCTTGATGAAGACTTCTCTTTTGGTGATCAATTCATTAATGACAAAACCTTAGATTACGCACAATCCATGTATAATGTCGAGATTGACAAAGATACTTCAACCATTCCTCCAATGACCCATCTTCACTATCATTGCACTTCCACCTCCCTTGCCCGCTCAATCAACCGTACAAACACCAATGACAACACCACCAACTCCGAATCCATCTTCACAATTGCGAGATGAAGTGGCTCCACCACTTCCCTCCACAGTTCTCACGTCGATCAACTACTGGATAAAACCATTAAAAGGGTTGAAGCACTGGAAAGGCAACTTCCTAAATCTGTTGATTCTCTGGTGGATCGTGTCTACAGATTGGAGCACCTCAACTTCAATGAAGCAGTTACTGATGCTATTGAAGGAGAAGTCAAGGATGCCGTGGAATGGGCAATGGAGGCTCCACTTCTCAGACGATTCAAGGACCTCCCCATCTCCGATATGAGAGCTGCTCTGTGTGAAAGGATGTATGAGGCTGAAGAGGACAAGCATGAAGTTCACAGTAAACTCTATAAGGCACTTGAAGAATCCATCAAGTTCGACAATTATGAGCAGTTTATGATTGAAGTCGGAGAAAAGGAAGCTAAAAAGAAAAGGAGAACAAGTGTAATGGAAGCATTAATAAAGGATCGCAAAGATCCACCTCCTCCCCCACCACCAACGGGGGGAGCTGGAACTTCTGGATCTGGTAATCCTTCTCCAACTACCAACACACCTCCATCACAACCACCATCATCACCGCCAAAATCTACCAGTCAATCAGATCCAACAAAAGAGCAGAGTAATCAGAAAAAATCTGCTGCCTGGACGACGGTTGATTCAAGGTTCACATCCACGTCCACCTTCATTCCTGATGATCAAATGGTTAACGAAGAATCTCAGGTCATGGCTGACTCAGAACCAGATGAAGATGATGCATCAACAAAGCATATTCCTAAACCCTCAGAAGACTGGTTTGATTCTTACTTGGCTGGGAATCGCACTAGCACATCCAGAGTTGCACCTTCAAGAGACATTATTCAAAGCTGCATTATGGAAGATAGACCTCCTTCTCCTGAACCCACATGGACCATCCCAGAGTCTGATTCTATGATTCCTGACATCAATTGGGCATCAGTAATCACCAATAATTATGAAGTTCCAGCCGAAGACTCTCTTCTACACTACACTGGTGATATGGGAAGTTTTATCAAATGGTTCTGTGAGCGGAAGAGTATCTCATCCATAACTCCAAGAGATCTAGAAGGTCAAGCTTACGAAATTGTCAAAGTCTTCCATTCTGATGCAAATCATCTTCAATATCGGATGGAAGAATGCCATAAGATCTTTGAATGACCAAGTCGGTGAAACAATCGATCCGCTTCAATGTCAACAAATCTCTTCCTCTTGGTGGTGGCGGGACGGATAACCATTCGTGTGAATTCTTCTTCAATCTCGACTTGGATTATCGTGTGTGCTCGCTCTGAAAGAAGACACCGCTCTATCTATTTCAAAGATGAAAGTCGCAACCTATTACGATCGGGGCTTGAGCGGATGGTTCTGATCAATTTTGGGCAAATGAAGAGCAAAAGTATGATATTGCAGCGTCTTATGGTATCTCCCACTGGTGGTTCAAAAGAAGAAGTTCTACATTGCGACATGGTGCGATAAAGATTTAATGATGTCGGATCAAAGCGCAAATCTTAAGCGTTGTCGGTGTAGATCTTCCCGATGTATGGATATGAGTACTTGAAGAAGATTGTCCTTAAAAGAGCGATTTCAAAATGTATACCATTGAAGAGAACGACTTCAAACATCTTACGCCCAATGATTTGAAGATCTCTATCTCTTAAATCTTCAAGGACACCTGGAGCACTTACCTGTACGTGAGAAAAGGCCCTCTCTGCAGCTGTCACTCTTTGGATCAGGGGCTTAGTCATTCGGAAACGAGTTGAGGACCTTCAGCTTGGCATTGAAAGCTACCAAACCAGGGTCAACCTCACAAGTCCTCAATGGAGTGCAGCGGGGCATGAATTTCATCGAGAATACAAAGTTCTTGACACCCCTAGAGCCGTCATCTTCACCGACAGATATGGATCGCGTATGCTTATGCGTCTATGTGAACTTTACAAGTTTAGTGATGGTACGCTCAAAATGGTCGAAGAAGAACTTGACACCAGAGTGAAAGAAGCCAAACTTGATATGAGATCTTGGGTTAAAACTACTTTCTGGACTGATGATGACGTGAAGAGATGTGAACATTTCATTGCGCAATCCGACGAAGACTCAAGACACGAAGAATCTTCCATGACCTTGAAAGCTTTGTTGGTGGAAGGCTCCGTGATGGTCACTACAAACTTCTTCAGAGAACTGAATGAAGACTTCTTCGTAATACCGTTTATGTTTTTTTTGTTATCTTTGTGTAATATGTGGTGTAACAAATATGAACAACAGTAATTCATGTAATAGTGCTAGGATCTGTACTATGGTTTCCCCTTTTGAAAAGGGGAAACATCTGTGTTGTCCTTTTTCTTTATCATATAAAATTGGACACATTTTTCTCCTACAAATATTTTACCTCATACTTATTTAAATCACTTGAGATCCAAAATCTCAAAGGATTTAAGATTTTTGATCGGGGGAGAAAATGTGATATAAATATGAAAGATGGTAAAAGATAAGATATTTTTGTGCAAACTTCTCCCTTATATGTGCTAAACAATTTTTCGAATCTCGAAGCATATATTAAGGGGGAGAACTATCTTTAAAATTCAAGTCATCGAGTACACTACACTTTAAATATTCTAAAGTACCTTGATCACATGGCTTGTAATCCTTTGATGATAAAAGGTTCCCTCTAGTATGTGCAAAACTCTTTTCAAACACGAGGCACATATTGAGGGGGAGCAAATTTATGGAAACCCCATCCTTCCCGGATTTGCTATACCCACTTGATCTGTTGAGGGAAGTGATGTTGATATCTTTTAGAAAATGGTAATCAAAAGAAGTAAATTCTTTCTCTTGCCTCCGTGTGCAAAACACTTTCAATACTTGATGCACATGTTGAGGGAGTTCTCGTTCTAAAATATCAAAACAATTCGGTACAAAAGCTTTGATAATATATCACAAGTATCGAATTGATTTTCAAATGGTTTTCAATTGGATCCAATGGCGGATGAACAATACCAAATTGACCGACCAACTTTACTTTATGTGCGGTGATATAAGGATGATAAGGTTAGGTATTGGTTCCCATGATCCGCCGAGAACCGGAGGATCTACCGAGGACAATCCACTAGTTAGTGTAGAAGTCCTTAGGTATGATGATAAAAGGAGAAATGTGAGATATGGGAAGAGTGCGGACTAAGGCCGAGCTAATCTTGGAATAAACCCAACAAGGTTCTAGCTATGAAGTCTCGGTAAGCAGAAGGGGTTGAAGAATTAAAAAGAATTGAATGAGAAAGGGTGAAAACAAATAGCCTCCATTTATTCAACCTTAGGGCGTAAACGGGTTCAATTCATATGCTCCGATGGTAACATCGGTATTGAAGACAAGACGTCATGGACCCGGTGGCGCACCGCACTTCAACTTTCCAAACCACTCAAGTTCCTCTTAAAAGGACTTGTTTCATTCTCACGGGAACCGACATTATCTATCGACTTTCTCTTAGAGATGGTTGATATTGAAGTAGGAGACCCTCTCCTAGTCTCCCACGGGATCCAAATATGCACAAATTGAGTCTAGAGCCACGAGATCATCAATAAATCTCATTAGGACACTTTTCAATGAAGACTCTGCATTTCACACAATGTGGAAGAGAGATTATATCTTGAGTCCTACGCATTATCCTTGTGGTATTGCCGAACATCCGAGTGATGTGTTTACATATTCACAATGAAGATGGAAAGCCTTCGAGCCAACATCAAACAAGCTCTGGTAGGTGGCATGTGAGATCTATTATATAGATCAACCATGTGACAACCGAAGCGAAACAATGGGGCGATTCAATCTCTTGAATCAATCTGGTTCGAGTTATGGATTGACGGATGCCTTTGAAAAACCGGTCGTTGTGCTTAATAAACTCTTTTCTTTAGCACATCGATCGTACTAATTTTTCAAACCAAAAGGTATTTTTATGATTGATAATTGATTTTCAATAAAACCTTCGTTGTATTGCAAAAACAATTTCTATTGAGCAATACACGATTGTTTTTCAAATCTCTTTTCATCAATCGGTGGACTTAAAATTATTTGGTTCACTCACTCCGTGTTGTCTTCTTTGAGATGTTCGGTTTGAGAACAACTAGAACAACGCGAAACCACGTCAAGGAGATTCCTAGAATCCTACGATCACAGCAAGATGCTTGTCTTGATCAACGGGAACCGTGGGCGTGTACCTCAATTCATCGAAGTGATCAAAGACACTTTCGTGCGATTTGTTGCTAATCGTTGTATGCGGTACTCCGACGTTTGCGGTGATCGAATGAAGCGGTCAATCCATAGCCGCATGCTCACTTAACACATTCATCTCAAAAGAAATCATGATTAGTGCATCAATGACTCGATATTTTCACTCCATGCTTACGCTATCTCACGCCAATATCATGAATCAACTAAAGCTTACTACTCGATAAGAAGATCTCATGATCCGAATGTGAGCATGTCGGTCCCAAAGTCACAATATCACATAATACCAACACCACTAAGGATGTGTCGAGGCGTAGATTGTCGATGATCTCAAAAGTCGGCTCATATTTACTATCTCGTGATTCAAAATGGACCTCCTACATAAAGTACAAATCTTTGCGATTTTGAAGTTGCACCACCTATGCACCAAGGTTACGATGTTGATGTATGAAAGTCTACGAGCTCAAGAACAAAGTCAAGACTAGAATGCTAGGATTTGAAATGTAAAATATGGGGTGACCTCCGCTTGGGGAGATTGTTAGGAATTAGAAAATTCCGGTGTTGAAAGAGTCGGTCACCCCAACTATTATCTAGCATAAGTTAGCTCGTAGATTGGTCATTAGTTCTGATTTATGTAGTGTGTTAGTAGCATAAAATAGTATAGTGCAACACCGTGGAAGAAGGTCGGTCTTTACCCACCGTATCCACGATCCACGAGGCCGTCGGAGGTCGTTTAGTTTGTAACCTATAAATACCCTCTACCTGCAAGGTAGAGGGTTGGATGTTCTTTGGTAATCTAATATTCCACTAGTTTCTCTCACTAGAATGTCCCACTCTTCTCTCTAAAACCATCTATGTGCTCATTGGGTTAATGTTATGATGTGTATGTGAAAATTTAATATCTAACGACAACATCATACCTATCGACAATAACTTGCCTATCGAACCTTCCGGTCTCAACAAAGCCGAACCAAGAACATCGAGCCTATTAGTAGCAGCAAGAACAATAACACTGACTACCAAAAATCATCCTGATTTAGTGAAGGTAACTATGACCATCTAATTACATATGATCAAATAATTGGTTTCGAGTTGCTTGAACAAAACTAATTTTCGATTGTCTCATTATCACAAACTTCAAACAATGAGACTCTATGAATGGTGGAAGACTCAATCATAAATCTGAGAACTTTCGGTGTCGCACCATTTAACCTATGAATGGTGGAAGACTCTAATCATAAATCTGTAAGAACGCTATCGGTAAAAGAGTTCGAACCAGTAGATCCTTGGTGATATGCATCCGGTCCTTCAACGAATATTAAGCGACGAAGAACATCCTCGCGATCAACACCACATATTTTCATGTATGGTTCGTGACCTCAGTTGCAAGCAACATAAATTTATTTTCCTATCTTTGTCGACTTTAATCACTAGCTTCACCCTGCATTAACAATACGAAGTCATCTGAAGTTTCTTCTGGAGGTTGTCAATTCAATTATTTGCCGATACCAATTGTAAGTATGAATCACTTTTAAACTTCATTAGTAATTAACTATGGGAAACTGTTCACAAACAAATAGTTAATCTGTAGGCTAAATGTCTCATGTTAGCCGTCAGCCTCAATACTCGGATGTAAATTGGCGAAAATCAGAAGGATATCCTATGCAGTCTTTGAACACATAATCAGAGAAACAAACATAGCTATTATCAGTTAATTGTCAATGCGATCACTAATCGCTCACTAACACTATGTCTAAGCATTATTTCATGATTAAATGCAAAAATGACTCAACAAAGAAAGCTAGCCATGCTCGGTTTACTATCACTCCTATCATTAATCATAGATTAGCCCTAAATTTAAGCATCATTTTATCAAAGACACAAATACTTCACAATCAAATTACCAAGAACCAAACTTATAACAAACCTAAACACATACACGTTTTCCTAACTACAACAATCTCAAACAGACTTCAATAAACTAAACACAAACCAAACCGTAATCTCCATACACAAATTGACAAAATCCGAACAAACTCCAAGCCAGTTTTGAGAAAGCGCAACTCAAGGCTACGCGGTAAACTATAGCTATCATAGTAATTATCAACTAGCCCTAACTTTAATCAAATAAACCTAAAACTATCAAACAACTTCAATTAGCAACATTACATATTAAACAAAAACAAAACGTGAATTACGAATAAAACATAATAAAACTGCAATCCGTGTATGCAAAATGATGAAATGCGACCAAACTCCTAACCAGTTCCTTAAAACCACAACTCAACGAAACAAACTACCTACTCAGTATAACTATCACTATAATCATCAACTAGCCCTATATTTAAGCATCATTTCATTAAGAACACATACAAATATCAAACAACTTCAATCATGAACTCACGATTAATCATAAAGACAAACGAATAACGAATAAAGCATCACAAAACCTCGTTGGCGTAAATCGGTAATTTCGTGAATTTACTTATCAAAGTTTATAATCTATAACATTATGCTAATATATTCCTCGGTGAGAATTTGAATGCAGACACGAATACGAGCTCTGTCTTGGCTTGCATACTTTTATCGTCTCACTCCCTTTACCAACAACAAGACCAACCTATAACCAAATCCAATTACATAATGTCATGTACGAGCTATAAGTAAGCCACTTACAACAAACTTGCAAAGAATCTGCAGCTTACTTTTGAAATAGACTAATAGAGTACCTTTTGGTTGAATTTGCATCGAAAATTGTTGGGTCCCACCGGTGACCACCCACTCTACGACCAACTACACGAACCTCTCGATTGACCTATTTCAAATAGAGCGTAAGTCCGTAAGTGATCGATTAGCGTTATCAATAACATGTTACCAAATAGCCTTAAAACGATATACTAATACAAAACACCAAATATGGTTAAAGGCTCTATATATACCTCGTAAAGAACCTATATTTATATATTGCATGTACTGCGTGTGTGATCGGTTAGCGTTATCGGTGATTCGAACAATTAGAGATCCCACATGCGAATACACTTATAACCTTAAAACTTCATTACTTACGTATATTTTTCACACGCGAAGATGATGTGACACAAACTTAAATTTGCTAATAACATCATAACTTTATTCCTAACTGATAATCTTCACATGTGAATATATTATAACTAAAATTATATCCACTTATAACCTGAAAACTTCCACTGATAATCTTCACAATCTTAAATCCGTTATTAATGTCAAAACTTCATTTCTAACTAAACTTATACGCACTTATAACCGCAAAAATCAATTACTTACTAATATTTTTCACACGTGAAGATAATATAATCCAAACTTAAATCCGCTTAATAACGTCAAAACTTCATTCCTATATGATAATATTCATGCGAAGATAATATAACTAAACTTATACGCACTTATAACCGCAAAAATCAAATACTTACTAATATTTTTCACACCCTATTGTGACAACTCGCAATTTCAAGTCATTTCTCAAGTTTCACTATTTCATCATTTATCGTAAACTAGGTTTACGTGTTCCAAATTCGCGTAACCTTAATGGTTTAGCGGCGAATTCATGATCATATCATCCCGGACATTTCATATGGACTAAGTTTAGTCTACATTTCATTAGCATCATTTGCATCATGTTAGTTCATTCATGACTTTGCATTTCACATTAAACGCGTAAATTTTATATTAAATAAACGTTACCGCGTGAGTTATTATTTTGAACATTTAATCCGATACTTCCAAAAAATGATCCCGATATATTTTTATACTTACATTTAGTTTATAAAACTATATTTTGAGTTTACCTAGTGTTCTAAATTTATTTTGTATATAAATCGTTAAATTTATATTATTACGACGTTTTTCTTAAAAACTACACGATAATTATTGTATCACTCAAATTTTACAAGAAATGTATTTTTACAATTTTTATGATCTCTTTATACTTTAATTTGATCTATTAAAAATTACTTTTACTTAAAACTACCTTAAATACACTAATGAATATACAATTTTACAAGTTATTCTTACCTATACATTTTATTTACACATTGTACATTATATACAATATTTAAAAAAAAAATGTATTTTAACATATACATTCCCCTTCGGCGACCAAGGGGTGAATGTATTAATTGATTGCTGAAAAATTTTCCTTACAAGTTGAGACTTATACTCCATGTTACTTACACCTCATTCAATATCAATAATTCATAGTTCATTCAAGTTTTCTTCTCTCTTGGTTTATCCTCCAAAACCGGTCACCATTTAAGAGCAAGAAGAACTCATCAAAATTTTACAAGCTCAAGTTAAAACACTCTAGATTACACTCTTATTTAAGGTTTTGAAATAAAAACCTAGGGTGTTTAGGTTAATCCTTGTTCTAATCACCTCATCAAGTAACTTGTAAGCATATTACTATCATTTTACATCTTTCAATTTCATTTCATAAGTATTTCTTCATTTTTGAGCAAACATGCAAGACTTGTGTTTATTTATACCATTTTTACATTGATTTTTAGAGTTATATATATATAAGTCATCCTATAATTATTCCCTTGTTATATATTGGTCTTGATGATGTTTAGGAACCCATGACACCCTAAGAAGGTGTATGGTAGGATTAGAATAGCTTTGGAGTTGATTTGAAGGGATTGGAATAGGTTTAGTACGAGAAAAACTATTTTCGACAAGTAATAAAAGTGGTCTGATCTTATTTTGTTTTTCTGGAAAATCCGACAGTAGGCACGAATTTTTGGACTTGATAATTAGAAAATATACTTTAAAACGAATCCGTGGCCGCTTGAACGGATTAAAACGGAGTTATAACGAAGAAGTTATGAATTTTACAAGTTTGACGACGAAATATACATTTTCAGAAAATTTCAGCAACCTATTTTTATTTTGTACGAGTCAAAAACGAGTCTTAAGCTTCACAAATTATTTCGACTTATCAAAAATATATTAGTATACTTTGATACGAAGCTAAGGACGTATAATACGTAGAAAACGGATTTGAAACGACTAAGATATACACGTTTTCATAAATTGCCGTAACTTTATTATTTTAAGAAAACTATATTATTTTTACGAGACAAGTGTTACGGTAACTAAAACGACCATGTTGAAGGCTATTTTTAACGATGACGTAGAACTTTTTGTAACGAGATGTCTTCTAATAAAATCAAGATCACCAAGCATATTTTTCAAAACGACCAACCGTTTGTATAGCGGAGTTGTAATGAATTATTTACGGTTGCTTAAACTTTGCCGAAACTCACTTTTAAACCATATTTGGACAAAATCACCATATTTAACCTCTATTATCTTTAGGTTCGAGACCTCTATGACAAAAACTCATGTACTAAAACTTCTAGATTTTGATACAAGCTTTCCAAAACCGTTGAGTTCGTTTCCTAGCGTTCGACGTACACCATTTTACGACTAGTTTTTCGAAGCCATTTTTATCACTTTCATGAAATTTCCGACGACATTGTTTTACGACGAAAAGTGAAAATTTCACAATAAATCATTACGAAACTATTATAGGATGACATTTTGACGTAAATACTTGTAAAGTAATTTAAGAATGGTCAAGACGTCAAAAGAGTATTTTTCGACGATAAGTATTATTTTCAAAACTCACAAATGGTATAAATAACATACTGAAATGCATGCATAACGTTACATCATAACTCATTACGTATCATATCATTCATAATAGGTCATTTTCGAGATTCACGCTACATTTCATGTATCCACTTTTGCCATCGCATTATTGTCCAAGTGAGTCATAGCCCCACTTTTTCTCGTTTTAATTATTTATGAAACTCTTTGGGGAGATGCATGCTCAATGATTTTTATTACATTCATGACTATTTGCAAATTATATGTTTATCCGAACTCGAATGTTTAGTCATGCGAAATAACATGATTGCCATACTTAGAATTTCCATATCATAATCATTGGACCGATGGTCTTGGTATAATCATTGAACCGATGGTCTTGGTATAATCGGTGAACTAATGGTCTTGGTAGAACCAAAGAACTAATGGTCTTGGTAGAATCATTGAACTAATGGTCTTGGTACAATCTCGAACTAATGGTCATGGAACAATTTGAAACCGTATTTAATTATGTGTTATATTAAGTAGCGTGGATACATTAAGTTAGGCACTATTTTGTGAATTCATTTGACGATGTGGGCTTGAACATAAACTATATTACATTTTGGCAATGGGTTGTGAATACACAGTTGCAAGTTTTGTATGGGCGGAACTTGAACCGAGTGGATTTACAATGCCTTTCTTGCATAAACGATTTTGAAAGGCTTTACATTTCAACACAAACCCTATGAACTCACTCAACCTTTGTGTTGACACTTTTTAGCATGTTTTATCTCAGGTATCTAAGGCATTCACTTCATGGCATGCATTTGGACATCATGGAGTCGTGATGACGACTCGTCTCACTTGAGTTTTACGTACTTTAAAACATCGTTTGAATTGTAACAAACTTATTTCCGCACAAGTTGATTTTCTTATGGGACCTATACTTTGTAAACTCTGATTGTTTTATTAAATCAAACGATGTTCTTTTCAAACGACACTTTAGGTCGTTCAATATATCTATAGAATCGTGATGCTATGACAATCAATCCCGTGAATTCCATTCCACCGCAAAATGTAATTTGGGGTGTGATGATTGGCATCGAGCTTGATTATAGAGAACTAGGTTGCATCATTGACCCTAGACTATAACTACATCATCATAGCATCTCATCATTTCATTATAAGTGCATGTTCACTTTACATGCGGTTTATACGTACATTTTTCGAGTTATTTACTTTCATTTCAAATCGATTGTCACATGGATGCCTTTAAATGCCCATTCCATTATTCTTTCTTCATACTCCAATGTCGAGAATGCCTTGTTATTCCCCATCAAAATTTCAACATCAATTGACTCATCACCGATAACGTCGAATGCCGAGATAAACCCTTAAGTAGGGCAAAGTCACTCTCACTCCTTTGTTTCATCACTAACATGTCGAGTTACACGTTACTAACACATTAAGTCACTAAACCATTATACATTTGAAGCACTTACGACATCTCATAACCCATCTTTTGGGAAACCGTCGATCATTTTGAAAAATAACCTCAAACTTATCATTTCTTATCACATCTCTTTGGGCGTTTATTATTGACATCGGACTTTGCTACATCTCACCTTTCCTTTTATTTTGAAGAAGATATGGCGCCAAGAAAGTCGCACCCGAATTGACACTAGCGGCTATTCAAAAGTTGGTAAGGATAGCGTAGCCGATGCTCTAAGGATTGAAAGGAAGCGGTGGTGCTGCTGCTTGAGGCCGCCGGTCTTCTTGAAGCCGCTAGGCTTCTTCTTCTTCTGCAGAAATGCAGGAGGTCCGGAGTTAAAATTGTTCGTATAAGGATTTCAAAAGTGGAGATCCCACTAAGTTTAGAGGTACCGAAGGAGCCACCGCCATGGTTCGATGGTTTGAGAAATTGGAGTCCGTGTTTTTGTTATGTAATTGCCGGATGATAGCAAGGTCAAGTTTGCTACAAGTACCCTACTTGATGGAGCATTGTCGTGGTGGAACTCTTATGCTCACCGATGGGAATGGAGAATGCTTTCAAGCTCACTTGGGAGCAATTTAAAGGTTTGGTAACAAAGAAGTTTTGTCCACGCATCGGAGTGAAGAAGTTGGAGATCGAATTCTATGAGTTGGTAACTATTGGGTATGACATTGATACTTACATTCGAAGGTTTCAAGAATTGGCGTGTTATGCCCATCTATGGTTTCGGATAATGAGAAGCTCTTGGAGGCTTTCATTGAAGGACTTCCCGAAATTATTCAAGGTGACGTGACTTCCTTTGATCCGCAAACGATTGAGGAATCTATTCGATTGTCTCAAAAGCTTATGGCACAAGTAGTAAAGAGGGGCAACACCACCAACACCAACCGTAACAACAATACCAACAACCGCACCAACTACCACAATAACCAAAACAACAACTACAACGACGATAACCAAATCAACAACAACAAAAGAAAATGGGAAAATGACCAAGGAGGTTATAATAACAACGACCAAAACCGTAACACTAACCATCATCAACAATGAATAGAGGGCAAGAAACGCAATGGTATATGTTCTTTGCACCAATAGAAGGCGAGAGGTTATCTGGAACCTACCCACTATGTAATCGATGTAAGTATCATCACACGGGTCTTTGTCCCGCTAAGTGCTACAAGTGTCAACAATCGGGACACCTTGCCAGAATTGTAGAGGCAAGGCCATGGTTACATGTTACTGATTCGGGAGCAAGGACACTATCGGAATCAATGTCCTCAAAACCAAGGTCAACAAGTTGAAGGTGCTCATGGGAATGCATACATGTTAGGAGGAGGAGAAGCTCGTCAAGGTATCAACGACGCGGAAGACTGAAGAAGTTCGGAAACTAACAGTCTTATTTTTCTTTATGTACTATGTCGTACTAAGTTTATGTCTTTCATCGTATCCTAATCTTATGACTTAAGATGTACTACTTTTGCTAAACCACTCGTTGTAAAATATTCTCATCTATCGTACTTATTGTCTTTCCGATTTGTTTTTACTTACGAGAATTTTACTCCCTTTTACTTTAACTACCATTTTAACGACACGGTTTAAATCTTTGTAAACATCGAGAGTTATAACAACTAAACCGAACGTCACATCATCGTTCCTTAATTATACATAGCCTAGCTAACTATGTCTAATTCTGGAGGGATCATGTTATGTTGGGAGCAGTTATTTATAAATCTTAGTGCAAGCAAAATATTCACATGTTCCAATTCAAAGTGTTACTTATGAGAGATTCATCCGATGTTTTCTCTACTAACGATATTTTATACGCTCTCAATCATTGATAACCGTAACGACACTTCTCCATACCTTCTTTCCTCGTTATTCATCACAAACTCAAAATTCGATAGACCAACACGAACCGAATTCGTGGATGAATTCCTTTTTGGATGGGCGAATGTGACAACTCGCAATTTCAAGTCATTTCTCCAGTTTCACTATTTCATCATTTATCGTAAACTAGGTTTACGTGTTCCAAATTCGCGTAACTTTAATGGTTTAGCGGCGAATTCATGATCATATCATCCCGGACATTTCATATGGACTAAGTTTAGTCTACATTTCATTAGCATCATTTGCATCATGTTAGTTCATTCATGACTTTGCATTTCACATTAAACGCGTAAATTTTATATTAAATAAACGTTACCGCGTGAGTTATTATTTTGAACATTTAATCCGATACTTCTAAAAATGATCCCGATATATTTTTATACTTACATTTAGTTTATAAAAACTATATTTTGAGTTTACCTAGTGTTCTAAATTTATTTTGTACATAAATCGTTAAATTTATATTATTACGACACTTTTCTTAAAAACTACACGATAATTATTGTATCACTCAAATTTTACAAGAAATGTATTTTACAATTTTATGATCTCATTATACTTTAATTTGATCTATTAAAATTACTTTTACCTAAAACTACCTTAAATACACTAATGAATATACAATTTTACAAGTTATTCTTACCTATACATTTTATTTACACATTGTACATTATATACAATATTTATAAAAAAAATGTATTTTAACATATACATTCCCTTGGCGACCAAGGGGTGAATGTATTAATTGATTGTGAAAAATTTTCCTTACAAGTTGAGACTTATACTCCATGTTACTTACACCTCATTCAATATCAATAATTCATAGTTCATTCAAGTTTTCTTCTCTCTTGGTTTATCCTCCAAAACCGGTCACCATTTAAGAGCTAGAAGAACTCATCAAAATTTTCAAGCTCAAGTGTTAAACAATCTAGATTACACTCTTATTTAAGGTTTTGAAATAAAAACCTAGGGTGTTTAGGTTAATCCTTGTTCTAATCACCTCATCATAGTAACTTGTAAGCATATTACTATCATTTTACATCTTTCAATTTCATTTCATAAGTATTTCTTCATTTTCATAGCAAACATGCAAGACTTGTGTTTATTTATACCATTTTACATTGATTTTAGAGTTATATATATATAAGTCATCCTATAATTATTCCCTTGTTATATATTGGTCTTGATGATGTTTAGGAACCCATGACACCCTAAGAAGGTGTATGGTAGGATTAGAATAGCTTTGGAGTTGATTTGAAGGGATTGGAATAGGTTTAGTACGAGAAAAACTATTTTCGACAAGTAATAAAAGTGGTCTGATCTTATTTTGTTTTTCTGGAAAATCCGACAGTGAGGCACGAAATTTTGGACTTGATAATTAGAAAATATACTTTAAAACGAATCCGTGGCGCTTGAACGGATTAAACGGAGTTATAACGAAGAAGTTATGAATTTTACAAGTTTGACGACGAAATATATATTTTCGAAAATTTCAAGAACCTATTTTTATTTTGTACGAGTCAAAAGCGAGTCCTTAAGCTTCACAAATTATTTCGACTTATCAAAAATATATTAGTATACTTTGATACGAAGCTAAGGACGTATAATACGTGAAAACGGATTTGAAACGACTAAGATATACACGCTTTATAAAATTGCCGTAACTATTATTTTAAGAAAACTATATTATTTTACGAGACAAGTGTTACGGTAACTAAAACGACCATGTTGAAGGCTATTTTTAACGATGACGTAGAACTTTTTGTAACGAGATGTCTTCTAATAAAATCAAGATCACCAAGCATATTTTTCAAAACGACCAACCGTTTGTATAGCGGAGTTGTAATGAATTATTTACGGTTGCTTAAACTTTGCCGAAACTCACTTTTTAAACCATATTTGGACAAAATCACCATATTTAACCTCTATTATCTTTAGGTTCGAGACCTCTATGACAAAAACTCATGTACTAAAACTTCTAGATTTTGATACAAGCTTTCCAAAACCGTTGAGTTCGTTTCCTAGCGTTCGACGTACACCATTTTACGACTAGTTTTTCGAAGCCATTTTTATCACTTTCATGAAATTTCCGACGACATTGTTTTACGACGAAAAGTGAAAATTTCACAATAAATCATTACGAAACTATTATAGGATGACATTTTGACGTAAATACTTGTAAAGTAATTTAAGAATGGTCAAGACGTCAAAAGAGTATTTTTCGACGATAAGTATTATTTTCAAAACTCACAAATGGTATAAATAACATCTGAAATGCATGCATAACGTTACATCATAACTCATTACGTATCATATCATTCATAATAGGTCATTTTCGAGATTCACGCTACATTTCGGTGTATCCACTTTTGCCATCGCATTATTGTCCAAGTGAGTCATAGCCCCACTTTTTCTCGCTTTAATTATTTATGAAACTCTTTGGGGAGATGCATGCTCAATGATTTTATTACATTCATGACTATTTGCAAATTATATGTTTATCCGAATCGAATGTTTAGTCATGCGAAGTAACAATATTGCCATACTTAGAATTTCCATATCATAATCATTGGACCGATGGTCTTGGTATAATCATTGAACCGATGGTCTTGGTATAATCGGTGAACTAATGGTCTTGGTAGAACCAAGTGAACTAATGGTCTTGGTAGAATCATTGAACTAATGGTCTTGGTACAATCTGAACTAATGGTCATGGAACAATTTGAAACCGTATTTAATTATGTGTTATATTAAGTAGCTGTGGATACATTAAGTTAGGCACTATTTTGTGAATTCATTTGACGATGTGGGCTTGAACATAAACTATATTACATTTTGGCAATGGGTTGTGAATACACAGTTGCAAGTTTTGTATGGGCGGAACTTGAACCGAGTGGATTTACAATGCCTTTCTTGCATAAACGATTTTTGAAAGGCTTTACATTTCAACACAAACCCTATGAACTCACTCAACCTTTGTGTTGACACTTTTTAGCATGTTTTATCTCAGGTATCTAAGGCATTCACTTCATGGCATGCATTTGGACATCATGGAGTCGTGATGACGACTCGTCTCACTTGAGTTTTACGTACTTTAAAACATCGTTTGAATTGTAACAAACTTATTTCCGCACAAGTTGATTTTCTTATGGGACCTATACTTTGTAAACTCTGATTGTTTTATTAAATCAAACGATGTTCTTTTCAAACGACACTTTAGGTCGTTCAATATATCTATGAATCGTGATGCTATGACATCAATCCCGAGAATTCCATTCCACGCAAAAAGATCAGTAATTTGGGGTGTGACAGCATTGGTCAATTTGGGTTTCGTTTAAGTCAAACGGGTAAAAAAGGCGAGGGTTCGTTCGATGGGTCAAATGGGTTGAAAATCACCAGAAGTCTATATTTAGTAATTCAGCCTCCGAAATCACTTGTATGGAAAATTTTGAATTCTTATCGTACTACGGAGTATAAGTTTTGGCAATCATAATTTAAACACCAATTATGTTTCAAGAAGGGATAAGTAAGTGTTTCCGGAGCGGGACACAAATCATTTCAACCAAAACCCATTTTGGTCCGTTATCAATCGCCCATTTTGCTAAGTTTACTTTTCAAATTTGTTTCAATCATCACAAACTTGTAGCTACTATGATGATATTTATAGAAGAAATGGGTGCACGACTATACATACACATAAAAAATATTTAGAACTGACCGTTTTATGACAATATTCTGTAGTGTTCACAATATAGCATATCAGCCTTTCGTCTTTATCGAATGTCTACATTTGGAGGTATACATTGTTGGTATCGATCAACAACAACGAAGGCAACATATGTCATCAAGTTAAAGCCATGAGGTAATACATTGGAACATACATCCGTACATGCTATAAAGTTGATTGGTTATGTTCGAAACATCCATAATTTGGTTCGACCGATAAACTAGAAAACCAAAGCAGTGAAAAAATCGATTCATTGTTAAGGTTGGGGTGCTATTTTCATTTTTTCAAATTTCCAAGCTCTGATTACCTAGTTGTAACAAGATTTATTATGTATATATTTTTAATGTCGGTTTAGAGCTTTAATGGTAACATTAATCCGAGATATTACCATAAAGGTGGTCATATCATCTTCCCAAAGAAACCATCTCCCATGAAGAGTACGTTGGCGACTATCGCAGATGCGCGTTCTCAAACGCAAGTAGACAAATCCAACATTGTTCTGTTAATAAAAAATACATAGCCAAGATTTGGTTTAGTAGATAAATCAATTAGTGAATTGGAAAACTATGGGTCAAATTGCGTTTTGGCCATTTACTTGAGTACATGATGAGTGGAAAAATGAAGTTCTAAAACTTTTATGCTTAGATATGTCAAATGTGACAACCAAACTCTGGTTTTCTCGTGGTTCATTCTTGCCATGAGATCGAATATGACAACAACGCTCAAGTAGACAAAATTCTAATAATTTGCTTTAAACTTTATAATTTTACATATTTCATTTGTGAGTAAAATGTAAACAATATTCCCGCACCAACAACCCATGACCCGTAACACAATTGGACCTGCAAATAACTCAGTAAACCCATTTTTTACGCGAAAAATAAGAAAAGGTACTTGGATATATACAGAAAAGTTATGGAATTGCTTATTTAAATGCTTTTTTGCTGATTTTAAAGCATATATACAGATTTGAGTGTTTGGATAAACCTGCTAATCAGTTAATCTTAGGAAAATAAGTACTTAGAAATAATTCATGTAATTTCTTTAAGGTTGAATGTAATGACTGAGAGGAATAGGACAAACCTCGGAAAATGCTAAAGAGGAGGATCTTTATTTTTTACAAGTGGTAAAGATGATAGCCAACACCGCTTCACTCGAGTTTCTTGTTAGTGGCAACACGATGAATGAGATGAAGAAAGACGGGATACTTGTTGCAGTAGAAAAATTACCAACAGCATCTACCAAAGGGTCAGCATATGCAGTCGAGATTGCAGTGCCTAGTAACAACATTAGCGCAACCTTAACAGTGGTCATTGGAGGGTCATCTATTCCCTCTTCTTCCTCATTTTCACGAGTTTGATCTCCCAAAAGATCGTGCTCTTTCTTCGTCTCCTATAAACCAATAATTATAAAATATGCATAAAAAATCAAGTTTGATTCTAGAAAAGGCCTCTTTCAAAGGCCATTAAACCATACCTCATAGTAGTCATGGACATATTTTAACGAGTCTGGACCAGCAATTGAAGTGGTCTTTTTTTAAAACCCTTAGCCTCGTTAAGCCATCTTCCGACCCCTGCTCAGATTCATCAAACTCAACTTCATTGTTTTCAGACGTATCAAAATCTTTCATAACTTTAGTCACGACATCTTCTTCATTTACATTGATCTCATATAACTGCATTCCTACAAGTATAGCATAGATACCCTAATTGAGCCAGAATACAAGTATAGCATAGATACCCTAATTGAGTAAGGATAGAACTTATCACCTGATAAAGGCAGTATGCAACTGGTAGTGAAATAGATGAAATGAGAGCTAGTAAAACAGCGGTGTGGTGTGTCTTCCTGAAGTTGAATGAAGGATATGCGGGAATTGGACAACTATAAATGGAAGAACAGACACAGCCATTATCATTGCAGAATAGCTTGTCCAAATATCAGTACTCGTACTAGACCCTGCACCACATTACAATGAATGGCATTTATACATCATGATACTCCAAAAACTTTCTAGAATTGTGATCCATAGGGATATCGATGTTGAATAAAATTTTGTTTTCATTTTGTCGAAAGTGTTAGTAAATCTGGAGGAGGATTAAAAAAGGGTTAATGGCTATGTTTGTGTTTTCTCAGAAGTTTCGTATGCATGCAGCCTAATTTTTTGTCCACATTTATGTAATGTCATTCTAAATAGTGTTCCAAATTATACAAGATACTATCTTTTCACTTTTAAGTTACATTTTATTAAAAAAAAAAAGCAAATTTTAATAAGCTCACATTTTTATCACATGTGGGCTTATTCAATTTTTTGCTTATTTTACACGTATAAGCCAATTCAAACATTTTAGCTTATTAGCTTTAGCATCATACTAACAGAAACAATTACTGAAAACTTATGAATTTCTTCATTATAAGCTATAAGTTGCTTGTTATAAATTGGCTTAAACACAACTTCTAAGGTTACACAAAGACCCTTTGGTTCTTAAAGTCCATGAAAGTGAACAACAAGAACACTGGGCTGACCAAGGCCATACATGATTCTGACTTAATCATCAGCAACAAAAGCATTGAAATAGTACAAAAAAGAAATAGGCTAACTTCAAATTTTAAAGTTCAAACAACTACGACTAGGGGTGTGCAGAATTCGACTAGGGGATTGAAGAAATAAGGTATTGAATACCTTACATGTGAAGAAATTTGCTTATAACTCTATTCGTGTTGATGGCTTGATAAGATATTGAGATTTGAGAGGCTTTAAATAAGGTATCAAATACCGTCACATGTGAAGAAATAAGGTGTCAAATACCTTCACATGTGAAGAAATAAGGTGTCGAATACCTTCACATGTGAAGAAATAAGGTATCGAATACCTTCACATGTGAAGAAATAAGGTATCGAATACCCTCACATGTGAAGAAATAAGGTATCGAATACCTTCACATGTGAAGAAATAAGGTATTACCTTCACATGTGAAGAAATAAGGTATCGAATACCTTCACATGTGAAAAACTTTGCCAACTTCATATGCGATTGAAAGAAAACATTTCTTGTACCTTTTCGCGCGTGAAAGAAAAAATTTCATATACCTAATCAAAAACCAAATAACTAAATAACAGTAAGCTAATTATATGAATATATATTAAACCTAACTATAATGTACTGGCACTATAAAAACACAATAATATCAGTATGTATAAAAAATCAACAACCTGAATAGTATGAATATGATATGATGAATTCTGTTGCAACGACCGACGGATCTCACGGCGGAATAGGCCAATTCCGCCACCGTACATGGAAGATCTTCATAATTGTAAGCAATCCACGCCTTTTCGAGGTGGTTCTCAGTCTCCGGTGTACCGGATACAGTGTTTGATGGTGGTTATCCGGCAGATTCTCCGGTCATGTTCTCAATGTTTGATGGTGTAGTGGTGGTTCGATCAGGCGGTTTGTGGTGGTTTGAATGGTGGTGGTTCGAACAGCGGTGATCGGCGGTGTAGCGATGGTTATGACAGGATATTGTTGAAGGTTGTTGGATTGGAGAGGATCTATTGATTTCACCTTCTAAGCGTGATATGTGTGTTTTTTTAGCTTTAAAATAGTATCGATAGTGCAAATGGTGCTTCAATCTAATCCATTAGATTTGAAAATGGGAAGGATTAGATCAAGGGCTAGGATCTCTTCTCGCGTTCTCACCAAATTTAAGCTTCTCACAAGAATGACCCCTATATATATATATATATATATATATATATATATATATATATATATATATATATATATATATATATATATATATATATATGATATTTTGGCTACAATTTTGTAGCCAATTGGCTAATCCTTCATTAAAAATACACTAGCAATGATTCGGGATCACGAGAAAGAATCAGACCCACAAAATAATCGAAACCCATATTTTTAGTGCAAAATTGTAGCCAATTAGCTACAATTAATTGTAGCTATATATATATATATATATATATATATGGAAATATATTAGCTACAATTTATTGTAGCTAATTGGCTACAATTTTGTGCTATAATATGTGGGTCCTTGATTCTTTTTGTGGGTCATGATTCTTTTTGTGGGTCCCATATTTAATGCTAGTATATTTTATGAAAGATTGTAGCTAATTGGTTACAAAAATTGTAGCTGTTATCCCATATATATATATATATATATAGAGTTAGGATCAAATAAGAAGAATAATAAAATAAGAAGGATAGAAGTAATCATGAACCACTCATTCTAGATGCACCTATAAAATGAATGCATCTTCATTCAAATTTTCCTCCCATATTAAAATGTGTGGCTAAAATTACTTCTTACCTTCTCATTTTAATTATTCTTCTTATTGATCCTTCCTAAATATATATATATATATATATATACACACTTATCTTCCTACCCACATAATCTTTATACACGTTTGTTTGGGGTAGAAAGATGAATAGAGATGTAAATAGGCAAATATAGCCATACTCTGAAAGAGATCCATGAGAAAACATCGTAATTTGTATTTAGAAGTTGTTTTGAAAATAAAGTAGTCTCGAATTACAAAGGGAGATCCTTTGTCTGTTTGAAATAGAACGTTATATATAGAATCTGAACTGGATTCGAACAATATTCTACGCTCTTCACTTTGCACTTTAAAAAATTTTTATTATTATTTTCTTAATCAATGTTCTTGACTTTCTATTTTAGTTAAATCGCATTATGGTGATGGGTCGTTACACCCGGACTTTCGTAATCATCAATTCATCATTATCAATACAAATATGTCGACGAAGTTATTTCATATAGTTAAGAACTTCACTTTAACACAATAATAAAACATATGTCTGCTGAAGTGGGTTATGAGACACTTCGTTAAGTTATCGTCAAACCTAAACTTTCGTAATCATCATTATCAGTACACATATGTCTACTGATAACATCAAATAGTCCTGAATATTAAGTATCAATTTTCCCCGATAATGCTCGTATTTTATATCATTTATATAGATTTACGTTTGTTTTCCTTTATATTTCACTTTCAGGTAAATTACGAGAATTGGAGCTAATGAGACGCGGATTTGGAGATTTTCTTAGAGATTTATGATAGTATGCCTACTGTGAAGAAACTACGGCGTAACTCCATCTCTCACTTTACGCCGTAGCTAGCGCGTTGACTCAGAAGACCAACTCAGCATCAATTACAATGTAACTCCTAACTAAGGATTACGCCGTAACCAATTAGGTCAAGGAATGTTTCACGCCGCCATCAGATACGCCGTAACTCCTTCCAATGCTTACGGCGTAATCATACCAAATGTAACCTGTATTGAAGATACGGCGTAACCCTTCCCAAGAGTTACGCCGTAACCAGCTTACCGAGAGCATAATTATGGAATTATTGAGGTTACGGTAACTCTAAACTCAAGTTACGCTGTAACCAGCCCTAATTTCTGCATTTTACATCATTCACTCCACACCAAAAAGCAAAGAACGTCAAGAGGGCTCCAAAGACAGATCTTGAAGAGCATACGAAGCCATCTCCAAGGGAGAAATCACTCCATAACGATAAGCATTAGTGATTATTTTATATTTTACTTTCAATTAATGTATTTCATTATGTCAAACATTGAATCTTTAGTTCCTATTAATATGATCGGCTAAGCACCTTTGGTGCTAGCCTAGTTATGATTCCTTAATTGTTTTGTTTACGTTTACATGCTTGTGTATAATTGTTTCTAGTGTATGCATGCATAGTTCGTTGGTAGCTACCCTAGCTTCGGTAGTTTTGAATGGCGGTAGTATCTAGTTGCTTAGGAGAATTGACCAACTGAACCTAAGTAGGTAGATTGAGTTGGGAAGGGTAAGAATTAACCAACTGACGACCCTTCCTCGCTTGTGCGAACTGAAAAAATGATCACCTGCCGTTTGGATGAACTTAAGAAGTTAGGGATGAGTGTCTAAGATGCTAGCGCCCGGGCACTCATTGTTACGAATCTTGCATGTAGAGGTACTTAATGACTTGGCTTAGGGAACTAAAAACAACTGGACTTTTAAGGGTAGTAGCTTGATCTCCGGTGGAAGCCTTTGTTGATAGGTTAGGACAAACTGACCAAATGCTGTCCTAGCGACTTAAAGTCCCACTTGAATCAATGGAAGTAGTAAGACGTGAACATTACTTGATAGGATGAGTAACTAGGTTAGCACACATTACCCTTATTGATCACAGCCACTATTTAATTTGTTTGCTTTTATTTCTTGTTAATTAGTTTATTAATCATTTCAATCCTTAAAAATATTAAAACTAGTGACACTTAGACTTAATTAGAATCCGCTCATATAGCTCAAGGGACGACCTCGGTTTTACCGATTACTACACTACACACGACCAGGTACACTGCCTGTGAGTGCATAAGGTGGACTATAGGTAAACGAGACTTTATAAATATTAAAACTTGGTGGAAAACCCATCAAGTTTTTGGCGCTTCGGGAGTTATATTAGGATTTTATTAAGTCTTTTATTTTTGTTCTATTTTTAATTTCTGTTTTCTCACGATTTCTTTTAAGTTTCAGGTACCATGGAAGTTATAAACATTGATGACCTCACTCTTGAGGAATATTTGGCATTGACTAGGGATGAACAAGGGTAGGGGGTCGTTAGGCCGGCCATCGTCGGCGATGCTCAGTTCGAAATCAAACCACAATTTATGAGGGAGCTTCGTGCAAATCCCTTCTTTGGAAGCATTACCGATGATGCTTACGAACACATGGATAACGTGGAATACATTGTCAGCTTATTTTAAATTCCAAGAGTCTCGAATGATGTTGTCATGTTATGTGTGTTCCCTATTTCACTCACTGGAGCTGCTAAAAGATGGGTCGATAGATTATCAGCCAGGACCGTTAATACTTGGCCCCTCCTAAAAAAGTACTTTATTCAAAAGTATTGTCCTTTATCTAGGACATCAAAGCAACTCGAAGAAATCCATAATTTCATGCAGGAGGGCAATGAAACGTTGTACCAAGCCTGGGAAAGAGACAACTAACTCCTGTACAAATGGCCCACTCATGACCTTAATAGCCAGCAAAAGGTGAATGTCTTCTACAAAGGTTTAAACATCTCCTCGAGACAAATGCTCGATTCGCAGGGACCAATACCTGGAATGACTCCCAAAAGGGCTTTAGAAACTATTCAAAAGATGGCTGACTACTCTCATAAGTGGCACAATGGAGAAAGCAATAGAAGTATAAGTGGGAGTGCGGAAGGCCTTACAGCAATAAATAACAAACTCGAGAGTCTTGGTAGAGACATGAAGAAGCTAAAGGAAAATGTGCACTCTATATAAGTTGGTTGCAATAAATGCGATGGTACTCACCCTGCCAAGGAGTGCCCTTTTAAAGAAGAATTCAAGAGAATTGAAGAGGTGAAATATGGGAATGGTAGGTCGTTCAACGGATATAATGGTAACGGAGTTAAATACCATGAAAGATCCCCAGGATACTATACGAGAATCAACAATAACCCTTCTAAACCGAGAATTGAAAAATTGGTGAATAAACACATCGAGGAATCTACTAAAAAAAAATTACAGGTTCAAAGAATGGATGTTCAAGGTGAAAGAAGACACATATATGAACTTACAAAATCAGGAGGCCGTAATTAAAAACCTTGAGACCCAAATTGGGCAACTAGCTAAAAATCTCGGAACCAAGAATGATGAAGCTGTTGCATGCAAGGCCGTCTTTGCATAAGACAATCCTGAGGAAGATCAGCGCATCTCTACCATCGCTAATGACCTTTGTGAGATTAATTACTTAAGAGAAGATGACATATCTGAAGATGATGAAAACCAGCCAAGCCAACTTCCTAAAAAAGAACTCTATCAAGAAAGTTTTCTATTGCCGTGCACTATTGGTAACTTAAAAATTCCCACTTTAGCTGATTTGGGGGTTGAGGTAAATATTATTTCCACTTCATTGTTTAATACCTTAAAACTTACCAATTTAAAAGAAACAACAATGATGATTGAAATGGCTGATTCTTCTAAAGCTGTACTGATAACGCTACACGCGTCATTCGGGGTCAAAGGAACTTCCTTTTCGTTGAGCAAGTTTTTCAACACCCTAGGCAAGGAACCTAATCGTTGTAGTGTAGTATTAGGGTAAGCCACAGTATTGATATCGTTCTCTAGGGAATAGGAATGCTAGTGAGAAGTTACTACGCTAAGGTTGGGGTTGAGGAAGATTATTTTTATCTTTTTATATTTTTAAGGAAAGGAAAGGTACTGAATCTCTGGGTTTGGATTTGGGGTTGGTAGTTGAATTGTAGTCTATGTCTAATTATTGTGTGCTCGTATGATAGTTTAAAGATGTGTTTACTTAGGTTTTACTACTCTTAATTATCTCCTATTGGTAGTTGAATTGTCACGCCCTTATTCTTAGTTGCGTTGTGTCTAAGGTTGTAGGGTATGCGTTTCTCCTACTCTTTGAACTTACCAAAAGGTCTCGTCTACAAAACCCACTAGGATAATAAACTCTTACTCTAAGGCACTCTTTGGATGGTTTAGCTTACAACTACTCAAGGAGTCATATTCTAAGGTTCACAAAGATTCTATCAAGCATTATACACAACGAATGACCTATCGCATTACTAGATCATTAATCAACTAAGATAAGAGACAACCAATCAATATTCAATAATTAAGTTTCATATTCCTAAGCAAACACACAAATAAATTAGCCGGACATGGAGAACATGCAAGCATACACACAAATAATCAAAGACATAATTGTATTAATGAAGTAAAACACTTATCTTGGTGTAAGATAGGGTTTGGAACCCTAAAATATTGTACAAGACAACCTTGGTTCGGTTTAGGTTTTACTCCAAAAGACTACACACAAATACTTGAAAATTCGGATTCTATATATAAGATTACACATGCGACGCGCCACCTTATGTTTTGTGACGCCGTGTCGCCGTCATTAGGTTTTCGTCTTGGCCACGTTAGACTTGCGACGCGTCACCTTATGCTTGCGACGCCGTCCTCTTCGCCTTCGACGGCGTCGGATTGCATCTAGGCCGCCCGAGTCGCGACGGCTTACTCTTTTTATAACTTGACGTCGTCACTTGAAAATATGAGTTTTGGCTTCGTCCCGTCACAAAATCCTCCGACGGCCGCAGCTTAAGCAATGAGGCCGCCACCTTATGTTTTCAAAGACTTTGAGTGTCTCGATTCGACTTTGGCCATTTTCTTCAGATATTCGCGCCTTTTCGTCCAAATAAGTGTCATTACAGATTTTGCCTTCAAGAGACCTAAAAATAAAAAGGAACGATATTAAGCAATAACGGATACAAAAGTGATCAAATAAGGGCTTAAACGACCCTCAAAACGATATTTTAAAACCTTATCAAATATCCCTACACTTGGTATTTGCTTGTCCTCAAGCAAATGTGCTTTTAGCCAATTAATTTATAAGTTAGGGGTCATGAAGCATTGGTTTAAAACGGTCCACAACACATATAAACCCTGCAAAAGTCATAACAAGCACGGGAATTACATACTAGCACCTCACATGGGGTGTTTGGATACTCACATCTCTCTCGGGTGTACATGGAATATAACAAACTGGAAATGGAAGATAAACACTCATTAACCAGTCCTAGTACATAGATTACCATAGGCTTGAGAATAGATCAAACCTCCATCGCTTAGGCGTAAGCACCTAGGAAAGACTATCAAAGAGGTCTTTAAAGGGTTGTAATATTAGGCTTACGGTAGGAAACAAAGGGTTTGGTGGAATAGGCTATATAGTGGTGGCAAGTCAAAAATCTCTATGTTAAATGCATACGAAGAATGGCGTTGCTAAGCCAAGACCGGACACTCTAGACTCTAGCTAACCAAATAAACAAACATAAATTTAAAGGATAATGTAGGATGGTAGCCCGTATTATTATTATTATTATTATTATTATTATTTTTCACTCTATTTTTTTTTTCTTTTCTTTTTTTTTTTTTTTTTTTTTTTTTTTTTTTTTTTTTTTTTTTTTTTTTTTTTACTCTTTACTCTACCATCCTCTACGGTAACATCAAAATGATAGGGATTTATAGGCACATCCCTACACTTGAGTTTTTATTATTCTAACACTAATTAGACCCAAATTGAAAAGATCAAAACACTTGTGGTACATTATTATGCAAACAAATGGAATTTGAATTTAACGTTCCCTTCCCGTCATTTCATAAACTTTAACTTTTCCCATGAATCCCAATCGTCCCAAAACTATATACAAAGGATATGACTCGACTTAGCAACTCATGCAAGCAACCAGATAATTAAACTAAGGGTTTAGGGTGATAACAAAAATGCACTAAAAATGAGTGCATACAGGATAGGCTAAGACGATTTGGGTTTATATTTGGGGGTGGGGTGTAAACAATGCTCTTCATTGATATTCCGGAAAAACCAAAACATCACGAGAACCGCGAAAAGGATAGGCTCGGAGGGTTAACTAGGGTATTGTGTACTAAAGATGAGTACAACGCAAAGGGTGTGGGGAATTACTCAACCGATGTGGAAGAAGTAATTATATTACGGTATCAAACAAGGGTTATCCTAATGCCTCTTATCATTTAGTTATTCCTAACTACACAAGTGTAGTCTTACTAGCGATCTCGGAATGCATCACAAAGCAAGTTCTAGAATCTAATATACTACCGGTTTACACTCTAAGCATTAAAGATGAATGCTTCAATTCCTACTAATCTAAGGGCGATCCTCACATTTTGGGTGGAATTTAGGTGGTAAAGAGTTTTTGTGCTAGTCATGTAACTTCCTATCCGTGAGACGCTTTTGTTAAGACTAATGGCCCACTCCTATATATCATGAAAAATTTTAAATTTGGTGCCAAAATTACCCTAACCGACATTTTCTCATGGTTTATTACACAAATACAATTGACAAAGCAAATAATCAAGGATAAGCATAGTTTCAAAGTTCTGCTTTATTTTCCCTCCCTACATTTAAACCGAACATTGTCCCCAATGTTCCCGAAAGTATCAAAGTTATGATAATAGAAGGTAATTAAAACGAAAGAAAATAATACTCCCCGATTAGCTCGGTAGGATCCGTATGTGAAGTAGTGGTTAAATCCTTTCCAAGAAGAATTTATGCGTGAAAAGCTCCTTCCAATCTTATGTAACTTCTTCTTGATAAATTAAACTGCACACTTGAAGAAAACAAACGAAACCTTCGTAAAATCGGTGGTAATAATATATAAGATTCGATTTAAACTAGGATATAATGCTTGTTGAATGGATGTTTATAGAATTTCGGAAAATTAAGACCGAAAATTCCAAAAATTTATAAGTAGCTCGAAAACGAGAAAAAAGTAATTTGTTGTTTTACTCCTTCCCCGACGCCGTCAGTTGCGATCTCGACGCCACAAGTTATCCCGACAAAACCGGTCTGTGATTTTCTCGAAAAAATTCGGAAAATTTACATCTTTAGAATCGGAAATTTTTTGCAAAACATCCATTATGACTCGATACAAGCATTTAACTCAAACAAACACATATATATCTTTTAGTTAATTGTTATTCTCATGTTTACGTTTCTTTTGAAAACGTGTGTAATCCTCCCTACACTTATCCCTTATGTAAAATACCTTTATATGCAATTAAGACGAGGTTAAAACAAAATAAAGCATTTTTACAAATTTAAACATGAGAATAAACAATCAATAAAAGACATATGACACTACCAATCAAACAATTAAGCATGGGTTGCCTCCCACGAAGAGCTTTTCTTTATTTAAGAGTCTTGTAGCTAGACTCGTAGTCGTGCTCCCACGTTTTCCTAATCTTAGAGGCCCATTCGATCTCCTTAACTCTTCTCTCATCACGAATATATTCGTGGCCTAGTTCAAGACAAGCGAGTAGTAAACTTTGTTCTTACACCTACTTGAATGCCGGAATGTTATCTACATCTAAATTATCCATGCCCTCAAACTTCTTTTTTGTGGGCATTATATATTTAACACTTTCGCTTCATTTGAGAACTCGACTATTCCTTTCTCTCGATCATAAACCATCTTAGACTCTTCTATAAATGGTTTTCCAAGTATCACATCTCCTAGAAACCCATCAATGATACCCTTAACATTTTCCAAAATCATGAAATCACACCTATATGTGAAGTTACCTACGAAGACATGCAATCCCTTAACCCTCCCCACATAGTTACTTGCTTTCCTAGGGCGAAAAGGGTCCCTCATAGGTTCTAGCTTTTTGCTCATGATCCAATTGTAATAGAGCCTAGACATTATATCCATGGGTGCCTTATAGTCAATGTAGGTGTGATCCCTATATAAGTATCCAATCATACACGGTATTTTGATGTTTTTGGGGTTTCCCTTTCTTATGCGAGGATCGAAAGGTGGTCTTGGGAAGTTAACCACGTTATAGTGATAAGCGGTTTCCTTCCCTTTAGGGTATGAATCGAAATACTCCCTAAGTTCTTCCTCCTCCTTACTACCCTCCATAATTTCTAACACCTTATAATCTCCTTCTTCTAGATCATCATCCGAATCACTGAGGTCGAATCACTATCTAAAGGGTGATCGATTCCTTAAGGGCTTCCTCAAGCGTATTTTCAATTATCCTATTTAGTTTCCTAAGCTCTAATTTGACTAATATACGAGCTCGAAGTTGGTTGGCGAGGTCGGGTCAAGCAAAGGGTATTTGTTTGGTGGTGAAGTGTTGTTTGGTGGTTGGTTATCACCTTCCATGATGAAAAGTGATGGGATTACGAACAAAGGTCACGAAGAAGGGGATAGACTAAGAGAAAGCTAAAATGAAAAATTTACTTGATAAGAATCAAGTAAAGAAACCTAAACGAGGTGGACTACTAACTAGCTATTCTATTCCCGAACGGCACCAAAACTTGATAACGCTACACGCTGCTCGGGGTCAAAGGAACTTCCTTTTAAATCGAGCAAGTTTTTCAACACCCTATGCAAGATGAACCTAATCGTTGTAGTGTAGTATTAGGGTAAGCCACGTGTATTGATATCGTTCTCTGGGGAATAGGAATGCTAGTGAGAAGTTACTACGCTAAGGTTGGGGTTGAGGAAGATTATTTTTATCTTTTATATTTTTTAAGGAAAGGAAAGGTACGAATCTCGGGGTTTGATTTGGGGTTGGTATTGCTACCGATTGCTCTACTTGTCTAATTATCTAATTTAAGGTGTATGTAGTCTACGTCTAATTATTGTGTGCTCGTATGATAGTTTAAAGATGTGTTTACTTAGGTTTTACTACTCATTAATTATCTCCTATTGGTGGTTGAATTGTCACATCCTTATTCTTAGTTGCGTTGTGTGTCTAAGGTTGTAGGTATGCTTTCTCCTACTCTTTGAACTTACCAAAGGGTCTCGCCTACAAAACCCACTAGGATAATAAACTCTTACTCTAAGGCACTCTTTGGATGATTTAGCTTACAACTACTCAAGGAGTCATATTCTAAGGTTCACAAAGATTCTATCAAGCATTAAGTACACAACGAATGACCTATCGCATTACTAGATCATTAATCAACTAAGATAAGAGACAACCAATCAATATTCAATAATTAAGTTTCATATTCCTAAGCAAACTCACAAATAAATTAGCTTGGACATGGAGAACATGCAAGCATACACACAAATAATCAAAGACATAATTGTATTAATGAAGTAAAACACTTATCTTGGTGTAAGATAGGGTTTGAACCCTAAAATACTTGTACAAGACAGCCTTGGTTCGGTTTAGGTTTTTACTCCAAAAGACTACACACAAATCTTGAAAAATTCGGATTCTATATATAAGATTACACATGCGACGCGCCACCTTATGTTTTGTGACGCCATCGTGTCGTTGTCATTAGGGTTTCGCTTGGCCACGTTAGACTTGCGACGGCGTCACCTTATGCTTGTGACGCCATCCTCTTCACTTCCGACGCCGTCTGATTGCATTTAGGCCGTCGAGTTGCGACGACCTACTCTTTTATAACTTGACGTCGCCACTTGAAAATATGAGTTTTGGGTTACGTCGTCACAAAATCCTCCGACGAGTCGCGATTAAGCGATGGCGCCGTCACCTTATGTTTTAGCACTTTGAGTGTCTCGATTCGACTTTGGCCATTTTCTTCAGATATTCGCGCCTTTTCGTCCAAATAAGTGTCATTCCAGATTTTGCCTTCAAGAGACCTAAAAATGAAAAGGAACGATATTAAGCAATAACGGATACAAAAGTGATCCAATAAGGGCTTAAACGACCCTCAAAAGGTACCTTTTAAAACCTTATCATGTACCTCGGGGGGTTGTTGATAATGTTCTTCTAAAAATTGGCAAATTCCTTTTTTCCTACTGATTTTGTGGTTATTGACATGGGCATGCGTGAGCATTACAACTTAATTTCTGGAAGGCCTTTTCTAGCCACTTGTCACGCTCATATAAAAGTTTTTGAAAAACAGATTTCTTTAGGAACTGAAGGGGAACAAATTACTTTTAACATGAATGAACAATTGAATCCTCATTTGGAATTTTCAAAAAAGGTTGACGTTGTCAATGTCCCATTACTTGACCCACCGTTATGCCATGACCTAGGGACTAACAATTGTAAGCAAGATGTTGATAGTTGTAAATAAGACCATGGAACAAGTGGTCCAATTAGGGGCATCGAAGAAGCTCCAAATCTTAACAAGCATTGTTGCATTCCTATAATGGCATAACATGACGGATCTATGGAAACATGGCCCATGTGTAACCCTTTTCATGAGTATTGTTATGGGGATATGAATGTAGAAGACCGGACGTGCCTCACAAGATCGAGAGACATGACATAAAGTTTGGGAATCTATCTTTGAAGATTGGTACAAAGTGAGATTTGGGGACTCAAACGTCAATATAAGTCAGATCAAACAACTAAAACTCGATTACAATGAATATCATCTTCTAGATACGAAGACCGCTGATAAAGGGTCAACAACGAGAGCCACCATTGATAATAATAATTCTATAATTGAAGACAACGACTACGAAAGTCATGTCTATCATTCAACGAATGGCTTTTGCAAAAGTTTAATATCTGCAGTCGGCAACACGATCGGAAAAAGAGTTTTGCCGAATGGATGAATGATTGCCGCCAAGAAACGGAAGAAGTTGGCCAAGTTCGAAGGCCACCGTAAAGCCCCATGGCTTTGAGTCTAACTTAAAGACTCGATAATAAAGAAAGTGCTTTTTCGGGAGACAACCCGACTTATCCTTTTTATTTATTTTATTTCTATTTTTGTTGGGTTTTGTTTTTTTAACAATTTTTGCAGGAAGTAGAGAAGAATTCACAAGTGACTTAAGTGGGGACCATATCTGTCCATCAGTTATGGCGTAACGCACCACCATGGTTACGCCATAACACATCATCAGTAGTGATTCTATTCAAAGCATTACCCATTACAGCGTAATCTCATCCCATGGTTACGCCGTAGCTACTCTCCAATGAGCGATCGCCGTGTTTTACCATAATTACGGCAGAACTCCTTTAATGGGTTACTTACATAACTATCCTTCGGTTCTAATTCTTTCAATAATAACACAATAACCTTGTATTAGTTTTAAATGAACTTTGTGGGTATGTTCCCTGTAAGCCCTCACGAGACTACACTCGTCCACTTGGGATGCCAAGTGGTTTAAAAGGCTTGTTACATATACTAAACGCAACCGTGATTCCTATGAAAGTGAGTTAAATTTCTTTTTTTTTTTTTTCTTTTTAGAATTATGTTTGTTGGTTAGTGTAATTTCGTGGAATGAAGTTTGCTCATGGATGCTTAAGCGAAGGCACGATTCTCTTCGTGGGCCTTCTTTCTTTTAGGAGCAAATTTGTGAAGTTCTCGCCTAATTCTACTTTCTTTCACCTTTATTTAACGCTTAGTACAAAAGGGACTTTGTACATTTCAAGTGGGGAGGCAGTAGAATTATCTCTTGAACTTTAGTGCCTTTGTTTTTCTAGTTTATTTTGAAAAATTATGCCATTTTTAAAATTTTGACATGTTTTTCTTAACCTAACTAGATTAGACCTTAGCCGAGCACAGTATAACCCTTAATATTATATGATGAGATTTGCCTTATCCGTTTCCAATTATTTACCCAAATCCACCAAATTATGAGTGTGCCGGTAGCTTATAAACTTTAGAACTTAGCCTTTGCATCATTTCGAGACCATAGACGAGGTATGTTGAGTTCGCTAATGTATATGGAATAATCGGTTTAAGAAGGCAATATTATAGGATTATTGATGAGTATCTAAATACTCATCATTTTTGTACAATATAAACTGCAAAATCATCTCGAAACACTCAAACACATCAAAATGATAAAATATCACAAATCAGTGTTTTATGTGTTTTAAATGCAAAATATCAAAATCGGATGAAAACGTATCAAATTTGCAAAATTGCGCTTTAGTCCCCAAGTTTCAAAAGTTGTCAAAATAGTCCCCGAGTCAAAATTTCAAAAGAAAAATCACCAAAGGTCCTTTTAATATCATAACTTGTCAAATTTAGTCCTTTGGTGAAAAATATCAAAAGTTTGAGAAAATTACAAGTTTGGTCCTCCAACTTTGAAAATTGGCAAAATGGTCCTGGAAAATCGAAAATGGCAACTTTGGTCCTTGCATTATTAAACTTTGTCATTTTAGTCCTTGAAGCAACTATGTTGAATTGGCGATTGGCCCTTTAATTTCGTAATTTACATCTTAAGTCCTCCAATATTAAAACCTTTAAACCTCATTTGGACCCCCGCCACAAATTTTGGACCACCTTAATCCCTTTTGGACCCTTTCACCATTTGACCCTCCTTTTATTAATAACCAGTCAAGATTGGTCAAACCCACCCACTTGGCGCCATTTTAGTCTCCCTCCAACCGCCTCTGTCTGCAACTCTCCACACAACCCCATCCCCTCCTCAACAAAACCACTCTTTGTCCCTCCACCTCAACATAAAACAAAACCATTAAATGATCCTTTCACTCCCACACTCAAGTCCTCCACATCAAAACCAACTTTGGCGCCAAAATGATCAAACGCCAACATTGACTCTAAATCATCCAAGGTCTAAAAGAAGGTGGAATAGTTCGAGCAAGTGAAGTCAGTATTGATGTATAAAAAGTGGAAGAGAAAGGCTAGAAGGGGGAAGTTAGTTTTTCCATTTTTCTTAAAATGTCGTTTCTTAAGTTAATGTCTTGTTTTTAGTTAAAAAGTTGTATTTTTAGTTTCAATGTATCACATATAAGTGAAAATATCAGTGTATTGTACTTTGGATTATCAATTTAAGTTTTCACTTAAGTCTCAAAAATTTCAGTTCACTGTTGGAATGTCAGTTTCATCTTCTTATGTTTAAGCTTATATTATCTTATTTTTAGGCACAATCTAGTGTATCAAGGCTTCTAACAGCTTTTGATAAGCTTTAAGTGAAAAATCAAGCAAAATGTCCCATGGTCAATAAAAGTCAACAGAAAGCTTAAATTGTTATGGAACTGGTAACTGGTGTTGCAGACCTCTGATTTGGGTTGGAAATGGTTTAATATATTGATTTTGGGTTTTGGTTTTGGCCTGCAATAGTTGGATTCAGTTGTAAGTTCCTGTTTCATTTTCAAGAGTCAAGTCAGTTTTTGCATTTTATGGTCATAGGTGTATCTGTGATCTTTACTAGTTTTAACTTGTTAACATAGGTGCATTGTAGTCACTTAATCTCTGTTGATCCATAATCTTAGCTAGTTTAGTGTGTAGTTTCATTTAAAAGCTCAAATCAGTTTTTAAAAGGGTGTTTGGTTCTGCTTATAAACCTGTCATAGGTGTTTGCTCAGTAGTGAAATGTTAATGTTTTATGTTTGTATAGCCTTAGTGAGCTCATATCATCTTACTTTTGTACTTATAACTTTGCCTAAGTCAAAATTTCCTTTTAAGCGATTTAAGATCTTCTCTGTTGGAATTTTGCAAGATCAAAACCTTATTTTGTGTTCATATTTCATAATTATATCTTGCAATAGTTTCATTACACCTTATTACATCAATATAAGTCTTTAAATTCAATTGTAAAGTTCATAAAAGTCAATCTTCCATTTTGCTAAAAGTCAAAATAGACAAATCTTAGTTTTAAGCGAATGGGAGGAATTTTCTTGAGCTCGATTATGGGCAAATTCATATGAAACTTGTTGTTTTTAAAAGTCCTCCTGGTCTAGTTGCTTATCTCCAATTTTTACATTTTGTGAATTTTCTTTAAGCTTCATTAAAGGCTGTCAAAATGATGTTAAGTGTCTGCAGGGCACTTAGCTGCATGAGTTTTATGCGCTTTTGTTGAGCTTGTACAGGGCTTGTTTTAGCTCACCTAGGTCTAATCTTTGGTATACCATGTCCCAACCAGGTCTTGTTCAAGTCCCAATTTCTGTTTTCCTGTTTTCAGCTTATTTGATTGCTTATTTTCTGCCTGCAACTTGGCACCATTCTCACTGTTTTTAGCTTATATTCATTTCATCAAATCTGATCAAGCTTGCAATCCTGTGGTTAGAACCTGTTGATTCTTGTTGCATTTGATCATTTTTAGCTCTTTGTAGCTTCCATATCAGTTTGGTAGCTTTTGGTGAGCTTTTGGCTTATCAAGTGCTTATTTCAATAAAGCACTTCCACTCTGACTTGATTCATCCACATAGCACCTTGTTTTATATTTTCCTTTATTCCTAATATTATTTTAAGCTTATCCTGAAATTTTCATAATTTTCCAATCTTGTTTGCTATTTTCTTGATTTAAATTAGTTTTAAGCATTTTAATTAGCTTTAAATACAAAAATTAAGAAAAGCTTCAAAAAATAATTTTTCATTTTCTTAAGTTTAGATAAATGTAAAAGCTTAAAAAGTATTTTTCTATAATTTTCTTAGCTTAAAAAGTATTTTCTAGCATTTTAATTAGTTTTAAATAGTTTTAAATTAGTAATAAATATATAAAAGCCTAAAAATATATTTTCAGTTTTAAAATTAGTTTTATCATATTTTAGATTTTTCTAAATCTTAATTTTATTTTCTAGTCTTATTTCATATTTTCTTTTATTTTAGAGTATTATTAAATAGTTTAAATTAGTTTTAATTAATAATAATTACATAAATAGTTTTAAAAATAATTTTCCTTTTCTAATAATTTTCTTATATAATTAGGATTGTAAAATGTATTTTCTATATTCATAGGTATTTTCCTTCTTTAGTTTCACGCTTTTATTTGTACGTTTACGTAGTTTTCAATTTAAACGTCGTTTTAGGTTTTAAACGTTCATCACTTTAAAAATAGTGATAGCGTTTATTTAATATATTTTATCTTTTTAATTTTCTTAATTTGTATTTTAGTCGCTTTAATTTATATCTTTTCCGTAGTATAATCATCCATCAATCCTTTCGGATCATTATCCTTAGTGATCCTTCTATCGTCTCGAATTAGTGTTGTACACACCATTGAGTCTCCGTGGGACTTAACGACCGGGAATTCATTGTATTCTCGATCTTCATTGTATTTGTGCTTGAGCTGTTTTAAGTCTGTTAGACTTGACGTTCTGCTGATCAGATCAAATTTCCATTTTTCCGCCAGGGAGGCTTTAGCGTTTCTAAACCTTTTGGACCCATTCTTGTGCATACCCCATCTTTTGTAAAATTTTTTTGTAAAGTTATCGAAAAATCCAAAAGTTCATTGACACTTTTTCTAAAGTGTTATAAACGCCAAAAATATTTTCCTTCTTTGTTTTTATAGCATGTTTTCAAAATACCAAAATATTCCTCTTTACCCTCTTACCTTTTGATTCTTCATTTCTTACCCTCTGTTAACCTTTGATTCTTTCTATGTCTTATCCTCACCCTCTTGGTTGTCAATGGTGTGGTGGTCCTTATAATGGTGGCAATTGCCCCGGTTGTAGCATGGTGGAATCGGGAAGCGGGTCTGTCTATAACGAAGATCCCTATTCCTACCATAACACGATGATTCATTCCATCACCACCACACTTTGAGAGACACATCGGTTGTCTTGTTGTTAGTCTTGTGGTGGTTCACATTCCGATTCGATTGTCAATCGTGAAACACGCTTGTCTATGAGCGGGTTCTGATAACAATTATGACTACAACACATACCACTCACATGACCGCATCAGGTTGTCTTGTTGTGAGTATTGTGGAGGTCCTCACTCGCTCGGATTGTCAAACAAGGAATCCATTTCCTTGTAACAATTACGACTCTTCATATCAAGACCAACCTCCACAATACCAAATGATTCAGCGACTCCTCATGAAACTACGATGACCTTCTCATCAAGACTCGGAGTTATTAAAAGAACTTAAGGAGGAGTCGGCTATGTCCTCCCAAGATAATCCAAATGAGAAATCCATGGAAGTTTTGTTAGCCAAGAGCTGGTCGCTAAATTAGATTCCCAAATCGCCTTTGAACAATCTATTAGGGAATCAATTGCAAAAAAAAGCGGCCAAATCTAGCTCTCGTTTCCGTTTCATTCCCGATGACGATGATGATGAAGATATCCTTGATATCCTACAATTTTATAACGGTTCATCAAGTTCATCGGTTGAGACTCCTTCCATGATCCATCGTGGAGAAAAGACTATGATGGAATTACTAGCGTAAGAACAAATGGAAAGTATTAAACATATGTATGCTAGTCCGTCTAAACTCCCTCGATCTGTTGTTATCACACCCGATGTTCCTCACTCTCTAAACATGGGGACGAGCATCTTGACACTTGTTCACGAAAAGGAATCGGACGAATTTATAAAGTCTAGTGTTGAGGACCTTGTCCCAATCCGGGAGAGTCACAGGGCTATTGACCATATGTGTGATATCCTTCCCTCTTGAGTGTTCTCAAGATCATTTTAAAACTTTCTCGATCTTAGCGACGATTGTGCTTCCTATGGAGACATCGAGTACATTGAGGCATCACTTCCACAACGATGTCGATCCCTTCTTGAGGAGTTCTCCGGTGAACTCACTCACATCAATCCACTCTTTGATTTCGAAGCCGATCTGGGAGAGACTGAAAGTCTCATTGATAATGATCGTTCACTCACTTCTTACCCCAACAATCCAAATGAGAATGTTGATCACTTTGTTCCCGAAACATTCAAAGCTACTCTCACCAATCCTCTATTTGAATTCGACTCTGAATTCACTTTAATTTATGAGAATCCACTCTTTGATACTCAGATTGAGGATAGTGATGAGTCTACAGTGGAACAAGAGTTCACAAATTCACATCATGTGAATAATTCTCTTCATGAGGAGTTCGCCGGTGAACTCACTCATATCATGACTCCGCGGGAGTATGATTGCTTGAGGGCAAAATCATGATCGGGGAAAAGTTCTCAATCATGAGAGTTTGTATTTTTATGAAAAATTTTCCAACCCTCCCGCCGAGATGCCTTCCAACCCAAAGAGCTCAACCAATAAAATCCAAATAAGTGCAATTGCACTTAATCCGAGGAAGAAGATCTAGTTATGATTGTTATCATGATCTTCCTTCTTTTCTTCACCTACTTGGTGACTTCTCTCTTCACTCGTTCGGGAGTGAGGACACTATCTTTGACCCGGCATTTTCATTTATCATTTGTGAGCCGGGTCTTTCTCTCAGATATCTCATCGGTGTGGAACTTTCACGTGCTTCAAATGTTTGTCCAAACATCTTGAACGAAAGTCCGATTGAGATTGTTACTACCACTTTGTTTCCCATGAACCAATGAATTGGGGTCGAGTCAAGCTAGCGACTGAAATCAAAACAAGAGCACACACTATATGGGTTTTCACCCATATTTCGACTTCTTACCCTTTCTACCACCTTAGTGTGGGGTGATGCCCATGTTATATATATATATATATATATATATATATATATATATATATATATATATATATATATATATATATATATATATATATATATATATATATATATATATATATATATCTCACTAAAAAAAAAAAAAAAAAAAAAATCTTGCTAAATAATGGCCGTAATATTTCCCTTTACGTTCTTTGTTTCGCATAACCACGGTACTTTGAATATTGAGGGCAATATTCATTTCTAAGTGTGGGGAAATTCTCACGAATTTCATATATTATCTACCCAATTCCCCATTTTGGCCAAAATTTTTTTGGAGTAAGTGTTCTACACTTACTCATCTTGGTTATCGATCCGCCATGTCTCGTAAGACAAAAGGATTAGCTTATCCAGAGCAAACGGCTCTTGGTAAAGATATCTCAAATCCGCTTATATGGCTTGCAATTTGCCCAAAATTGTATGGTATTCAACTCACCATATCCTAAAAAGTGAAGAGTTGGCTAGCCCGCAAGTTTATGGCTTGTGGTAAAGGCGATGGAAAATCCATAATTGGTATTCACTCACCAAAGATAATTCGATAATTTATCTATGAGTTGGCTAGTCCGTATGGTGCGGCTTCCGGTAAAGACTAATCAAATCCGTTTCGACTTATGATTTGCTCAAAATCATTTGGTTATCGATGTACCAAGGTTCTTACTTGAACCGAAACATTTGGCTACTCCGTAGTGATGGCTTTTGGTAAAGAGTTTTCAAATCCATTAAGTTTTTCAAATCATTGCTAGGGACTAGCAATATCTCGATGTGGGGATTGATGAGTATCTAAATACTCATCATTTTGTACAATATAAGCGCAAAATCATCTCGAAAACACTCGAAACACATCAAAATGATAAAAATATCACAAATCGTGTTTTATGTGTTTTAAATGCAAAATATCAAAATCGGATGAAAACGTATCAAATTTGCAAAATTGCGCTTTAGTCCCCAAGTTTCAAAAGTTGTCAAAAATAGTCCCCGAGTCAAAATTTCAAAGAAAATCACCAAAGGTCCTTTTAATGTCATAACTTGTCAAATTTAGTCCTTTGGTGAAAAATATCAAAAGTTTGAGAAAATTACAAGTTTGGTCCTCCAACTTTGAAAATTGGCAAAATGGTCCTGGAAAATCGAAAATGGCAACTTTGGTCCTTGCATTATTAAACTTTGTCATTTTTAGTCCTTGGAAGCAACTATGTTGAATTGGCAGGATTGGCCCTTTAATTTCAGAATTTACATCTTAAGTCCCTCCAATATTAAAACCTTTAAACCTCATTTGGACCCCCTGCCACAAATTTTGGACCCTGCCTTAATCCCTTTTGGACCCTTTCACCATTTGACCCTCCCTTTTATTAATAACCAGTCAAGATTGGTCAAACCCACCCACTTGGCGCCATTTTAGTCTCCCTCCAACTGCCTCTCTGCTGAACTCTCCACACAACCCCATCCCCTCCTCAACAAAACCACTCTTTGTCCCTCCACCTCAACATAAAACAAAAACCATTAAATGATCCTTTCACTCCCACACTCAAGTCCTCCACCTGTCAAAAACCAACTTTGGCGCCAAAATGATCAAACGGCCAACATTGACTCTAAATCATCCAAGGGTCTAAAAAGAAGGTGGGAATAGTTCAGAGCAAGTGGGGAAGCTGTATTGATGTATAAAAAGTGGAAGAGAAAGGCTAGAAGGGGGCAGCTAGTTTTTCCATTTTTCTTAAAATGTCGTTTCTTAAGTTAATGTCTTGTTTTTAGTTAAAAAGTTGTATTTTTAGTTTCAATGTATCACATATAAGTGAAAATATCAGTGTATTGTACTTTGGATTATCAATTTAAGTTTTCACTTAAGTCTCAAAAATTTCAGTTCACTGTTGGAATGTCAGTTTCATCTTCTTATGTTTAAGCTTATATTATCTTATTTTAGGCTCAATCTAGTGTATCAAGGCTTCTAATGATTTTGATAAGCTTTAAGTGAAAAATCAACAAAATGTCCCATGGTCAATAAAAGTCAATGAAAGCTTAAATTGTTATGGAACTGTAATCGTGTTGCGGACCTCGATTTGGGTTGGAAATGGTTTAATATATTGATTTTGGGTTCTGGTTTTGGCCTGCAATAGTTGGATTCAGTTGTAAGTTCCTGTTTCATTTTCAAGAGTCAAGTCAGTTTTTGCATTTTATGGTCATAGGTGTATCTGTGATCTTTACTAGTTTTAACTTGTTAACATAGGTGCATTGTAGTCACTTAATCTCTGTTGATCCATAATCTTAGCTAGTTTAGTGTGTAGTTTCATTTAAAAGCTCAAATCGGTTTTAAAGGGTGTTTGGTTCTCGCTTATAAACTCCGTCATAGGTGTTTGCTCAAGAGTGAAATGTTAATGTTTTATGTTTGTATAGCCTTAGTGAGCTCATATCATCTTACTTTTGTACTTATAACCTGCCTAAGTCAAAATTTCCTTTTAACTGATTTAAGATCTTCTCTGTTGGAATTTTGCAAGATCAAAACCTTATTTTGTGTTCATATTTCATAATTATATCTTGCAATAGTTTCATTACACCTTATTACATCAATATAAGTCTTTAAATTCAGCTGTAAAGTTCATAAAAGTCAATCTTCCATTTTTGCTAAAAAGTCAAAATAGACAAATCTTAGTTTTAAGCCAAATGGGAGGAATTTTCTTGAGCTCAGTTATGGGCAAATTCATATGAAACTTGTTGTTTTTAAAGTCCTCCGGTCTAGTTGCTTATCTCCAATTTTTACATTTTGTGAATTTTCTTTAAGCTTCATTAAGGCTGTCAAAATGATGTTAAGTGTCTGTGCAAGGCACTTAGCCTCGCAGTGTTTTATGCGCTTTTGTTGAGCTTGTGCAGGGCTTGTTTTAGCTCACCTAGGTCTAATCTTTGGTATACCAAGTCCCAACCAGGTCTTGTTCAAGTCCCATTTACATTTTCTGTTTCGACTTATTTGATTGCTTATTTTACACCGCAACTTGGCACCATTCTCACTGCTTTTAGCTTATATTTATTTCATCAACTGGTCAAGCTTGCAATCCTGTGGTTAGAACCTGTTGATTCTTGTTGCATTTGATCATTTTTAGCTCTTTGTAGCTTCCATATCAGTTTGGTAGCTTTTGGTGAGCTTTTGGCTTATCAAGTGCTTATTTCAATAAAGCACTTCCACTACAGCTTCAGATTCATCCACATAGCACCTTGTTTTTATATTTTTCCTTTATTCCTAATATTATTTTAAGCTTATCCTGAAATTTTCATAATTTTCCAATCTTTTTGCTATTTTTCTTGATTTAAATTAGTTTTTAAGCATTTTTAATTAGCTTTAAATACAAAAAATTAAGAAAAGCTTCAAAAAAATAATTTTTCATTTTTCTTAAGTTTAGATAAATGTAAAAAGCTTAAAAAGTATTTTTCTATAATTTTCTTAGCTTAAAAAGTATTTTCTAGCATTTTAATTAGTTTTAAATAGTTTTAAATTAGTAATAAATATATAAAAGCCTAAAAATATATTTTCAGTTTTAAAATTAGTTTTATCATATTTTAGATTTTCTAAATCTTAATTTTATTTTTCTAGTCTTATTTCATATTTTCTTTTATTTTAGAGTATTATTAAATAGTTTAAATTAGTTTTAATTAATAATAATTACATAAATAGTTTTAAAAATAATTTTCCTTTTCTAATAATTTTCTTATATAATTAGGATTGTAAAATGTATTTTCTATATTCATAGGTATTTTCCTTCTTTAGTTTCACGTTTTTATTTATGCGTTTACGTAGTTTTCAATTTAAACGTGCGTTTTAGGTTTTAAACGTTCATCACTTTAAAAATAGTGATAGCGTTTATTTAATATATTTTATCTTTTTAATTTTCTTAATTTGTATTTTAGTCGCTTAATTTATATCTTTTCCGTAGTATAATCATCCATCAATCCTTTCGGATCATTATCCTTAGTGATCCTTCTATCGTCTCCAATTAGTGTTGTACACACCATTGAGTCTCCGTGGGACTTAACGACCGGAATTCATTGTATTCTCCGATCTTCATTGTATTTGTGCTTGAGTCTGTTTTAAGTCTGTTAGACTTGACGGTTCTGCATAGATCAATTATCACCCAAACAGCCTATCCTTGTGTGTCTATCGATTAGTCACCTCGAGTTTTCGACCCTATGTTAAACCTTTTTGTTGCACTCACCCTTAGTGCAAGATACCCCTAGATACACCCGTCTGAGCCATTCCTTTCATTTTGTTCACCCAATATATATTGTTTCACATACACCCATTCACCTTAGCCTACCGTGTAGTGTTAATTTGTGATCGAAGTCATTGTTTGCCTAAGTTCAAGGTTCAAGTAGAGGTTCGAAAATCTCGCCACAAAGACTTATATTTAAAGATCAATGAAGACCCCAGATTCTCATATTATGTTCATCTCAGTGGGGGATGTTATGTTTATTTATGATGTAAAAAAATCGAAAAAATTGTTGTAGTTATTTGTTTATTGTAAAGTGCAATGTTATAAGCACTATATTCGAGCTCATCAAAGAATTAGTATCGAGGAGGCCACCTCGGTTACATTTGAAGAATTAAGTTGGTAATTCTTGTGCCAGCAGTTGAAGAACATGTAATGTGCCCATCATGACGTCCACTAATGGCACATCTACTCGATATATCATGATCCGGTTTCTTCGCTTTAAAACTTGAACTTTGGATGAACGTAAACTGTGATGACTTGGTTATAGGTTGAGACTATTTGATTTGTTATTTTTTATTTACACCAATTAAATCCCATGTCTTATTCTACCCTTTAGTCATGAAGCGTGTCTAGGTGATGAAGCGAGCAATCTTTGGTGTCTTGGCCATGCATTTGGTCATGTATCATTGATTTTGTCCACTTCGCTGTGACATGTTAGTAATGACAATTCACCCTTAACCCATGCCGTGTCTACCCATATTGCCTTCAAGAATTTTTTAGTCCTTAACTCTAGTGGTGGAGATTTGTGTAACCGCCAAGCTTATGATAGAATACATGCTATGACTATGCTTTGAGTGATCACCCCGAAATTGACACTTAGACTAGTTGAGAGAATTTGAGTGTTTCGTTCCCATTTCGTGAGGTGTTTGACTTTGATTTATTCTAGCATAAGGTATTTTTAAACTCATATCTTCCAGGTAACGATGGATATCTCTTTAGGAATTTTCTAATAAGGTCTACTTGAGGGCAAGTAGAGTTCAGTGGGGATATTTGATAACATCAAATAGTCCCGAATATTAAGTGTCAATTTCCCAGATAATGCTCATATTTTATATCATTTATATGGATTTATGCTTGTTTTCCTTTATATTTCACTTTCGGGTAAATTACGAGCATTGGAGCTAATGAGACGCGGATTTGGAGATTTTCTTAGAGATTTATGATAGTATGCCTCTCGTGAAGAAGCTACGGCATAACACCATCTCTCACATTACACCGTAGCTAGCGCGTTGACTCGAAGACCAACTCAAGATCAATTACGGCGTAACTCCTAATTAAGGATTACGCCGTAACCAATTATGTCAAGGAACGTTTCATGTCGCCATCGACACTGTTGTAACTCCTTCCAATGATTACGGCGAATCATACCAAATGTAACTCAGTATTGAAGATACGGCGTAATCCTTCCCAAGAGTTACGCCAGAAACAAATTTTACCGAGAGCATAATTGTTGAATTATTGAGGTTACGACGTAACTCTCAACTCAAGTTAAGCCGTAACGGATCGTGCCTATAAATACCAGCCCTAATTTCGTATTTTACATCATTCACTCCACACCAAAAGCGAGAACGCCAAGAGGGTCCAAAGGCGATCTTGAAGAGCATACGGTGCCATCTCCAGGGAGAAATCACTCCCTAATGATAAGCATTAGCGATTATTTTATCTTTTACTTTCGATTCATGTATTTCATTATGTCAAACATTGAATCTTTGGTTTCTTTTAATATGATCGGCTAAGCACCTTTGGTGCTAGCCTAGTTATGATTCCTTAATTGTTTTGTTTACGTTTACATGCTTGCGTATAATTTTTTCTAGTGTATGCATGCATAGTTCGTTGGTAGCTACCCTAGATTCGGTAGTTTTGAATGGTGGTAGTATCTAGTTGCTTAGGAGAATTGACCAACTGACCCTAAGTAGGTAGATTAAGTTGGGAAGGGTAAGAATTGACCAACTAACGACCCTTCCTCGCTTGTGCGAACTGACCAAATGATCACCTGCCGTTTGGATAAACTTAAGAAGTTAGGGATGAGTGTCTAAGATGCTAGCGTCCGGGCACTCATTGTTACGAATCTTGCATGTAGAGGTACTTAATGACTTGGATTAGGGGACTAAAAACAACTGGACTTTTAAGGGTAGTAGCTTGATGTTCGGTGGAAGCTTTTGCTGATAGATTAGGACGAACTGACCAAATTCTTTCCTAGCAACTTAAACCCCCACTTGAATCAATTGGAAGTAGTAAGACGTGAACATTACTTGATAGGATGAGTAACTAGGTTATCACACTTTAGCCCTATTGATCACAACCACTATTTATTTTTTTTGCTTTTATTTCTTGTTAATTAGTATATTAATCATTTCAATCCTTAAAACAATTAAAACCATTGACACTTAGACTTAATTAGAATCCGCTCACATAGCTCTTGGGACGACCTCGGTTTTACCGATTACTACACAACACATGACCGGGTACACTGCCCGTGAGTGCATAAGGTGGACCATAGGTAAACGAGGCTTTATAAATATTAAAACCTGGTCAGAAAACCTGCATCATCTACAAAGGTTTGTTTTCTATATAGTTAAGCACTTCACTTTAACCCAATAATAATACCTAATCCTGCTGAAGTAGGGTATGAGACACTTCCTTAAGTTATCATCAAATGGTGTTCTAAACCACTTGACTTAAGCTAGTAGTTGTAGTTTTAAGAACTGGTTTTGAGTATTTGCATATATTTTGATCGTCAAAGTTATCTAAATGCTTGACAGTACTAGAAAGTGGACTTTTGGCGACAGATTTTCTGACAGATACTTTTCCGTCGCTAATTTAACGACTATATTCCAATGAAACAGCGACAAGTTTGCTTTTTCGAGTAACTTCCGATGGAATTCCAAGAGACTCGATTGTTTTCGGAAATCCGTCAGTAATTCACATAACCTACCGTCGAATTTCCGACGCCATTACGACATCTATATTTATTCATCGCTAATCCGTTGGAAATGCTTTAATTTCTAATGATTGTTTACTTTTTAATATTTCCGTCAGAAAGGTTTCTTGAAGTACTCGCACATATCAAAGCGGTTAAAGTAAACAACTTCCCGAAGTATTAAGACGACTTATGCCTGATTTGTTTAGAGTATCATGGACATCTGATTTGTTTCCTATAATAGTTGTACATAAAAAAAAGTTAAAAGGGCTTAAAAGGCTGTAAGTATTATTTCAGGTTTGTTAAAGAAATTGTATGTAAAAAATATGTAATAATTAACAAGTAGCTGAAGTATGATTATGATTAAGACCTGATTTATTGATAGTAATATCATGAACACCTGGTTTGTCTCTTGTAGAAACTGTACATAAAAAAACTATTTTACTCTAGCACACATGAAAATTGTACACCGCTTACAAGTACTATTTAAAGCTTCTTAAAGTACTTGAATGTATTAAAATTGATACAGTCTACAATTACCTGAAGTATGTTGACAACTTCCACCTTTTGAGAGAATTTTTTGAATAACTGACTCTTTTACTGAAAGAATTGCATAGAAAAAACTATTGAAGGTATACACATATGAAAACTGTATGAATACAGTTTAAGGCTTGCAAGTCTAATAAGAAACTACCTGAAGTATGATGATGACTTGCATATGATTTGTTGAGATTATTATCAGGAATACTACATATATTATTTTAACATGTTGGGACAACAATAATTAGGTCTCCTTATATTTTAATGATGACTAATAAACATTCACAACACATAAAATCACAAACGTTAGCCAAAACCAATCGACCCAATAGCTGGGCCTGATGCACTGCTGGCGTTCTGATGCATAAGTAGCGTGCCATGTTTCTATTAAGGTTGTGATGGTTTTTGAAAGTCGGCTTTCCCTTTACCTGAATAATGTGAATCTTTCAATACATGTATGAATATGATATGTGCTTCATTAGGAACACTCGAAACGGGTTTTAGAATTAGAGGGATCCAAAAGCACAACCTCCCATTTTTGACAAAACGCCAACTCAAGTATTTTATTAAACGCCTCTAGTCAATTCCTTTCTAAACCTAGGAAACTCATATCTTTCACATGACATCAAGTAAAAGTATTCATATGATCATAATCCGTGTTTACGTCTTCTTTAATCACGTAACGGGTTTACTCCCTTATTGGTCAAACAACGTCAAATGTCTCTTTTCGTAACGCATCCTTTCCCATTATGGGATATGCTTTACTATGATGCAAAGCACTTAGCTTGTTTACATCAAGATGATTATTGATTACGTCAAGTTGTGGAAAATCACGAATTATGAGATTGTGAATACTTGACGTTGAGTTATTTGAACTTATGAATAACCTTTGATTTTCTTATCCAAAACAAAACCCTTAATCATCATTGTCAATTATTTTCTTTCTTAATGACAAAGTGATTAATCCTTAATCAATCATTTGATTATCTTTTACACCAAATAAACCTTCTAACCATTTCAAAATTCTTCCAAATCTTATCTCCAACATTCCTTTAATATTTCTTGTACTTGCATTTTACCTTTGTTCCCCAACATTCCAACATTCTCCACATCAACCTCTTTCTCACGACATTCCCTCTCAACCACTATATTTTAAACACAACACCTATTTTTCTATTCACTCTCTCTCCAACTCACTACCCTCACACACTTTCATTTTGAATTCAAATTTCACACACACTCTTTCATAAACCTTCTCCCATACATACATACAACCTTATCTTCACATTTGAAATTTGAATTACATCCAAAGGATCCCCATCACTTCAACATCCCATCCTTACAACTCATTCACTCATACACTCTCATCCTTATTTTCAAATTCAAATTACACACACTCCTCTTACATTCCTTTCCATCCTCACACACTTATCCAACATTCAAATTTGATCCAAGCCAAAGGCTCCCCATAATATCACTCTCACATCACATACAACTCACCTCCTCACATACAACCTTCATCACTAATCCTCTCCTCTCGAATTCAAATTTGAAATTCATCAAAGGCTCCCATCACATCTCCATCACATCCATGCCAACTCACCTCATCTCATCGCCACCCTCTTCCCTAAGTAAAGAATATTCTTGGAATATTCTCTTCCTCGTAACTGTGAAATCTCTTCTAACTTAACCATGGTTCAATCCTAACCAAACCTCTCTATCTCTCTCTCTCTCTCTCTCTCTCTCTCTCTCTTTCCTCTCTCACAACAATTGAATTTTAAATTCAAATTCTTCCCTTACTCACTCTAACACAACATCCACACTTTTTCCAAGCAAAGGAATATTCTATAGCATATTCTTTCTCTCTTATCTATGCCATGTGAGGAATACCCAAACTATCCCTACCCAATTATCCCTTCTATTTGATAATTGGTTTTACTTTATAAAATGATTTTATCAAATGGATATTTGAGTTGGTTGAACTTGAGGATGAATAATGAAAAGGTCTAATGTGTGAAGTAGAATTGGGAGTTAGTAAGGTTGGGTAGAAGACCAAAGTCCCAAGAAAAACATTTCCGTGTTCGACGCCCGACCTAAAGCGATGCGCCAACCTCGGTAAATGTTTTCTCATTGGGACTTTGGCCTATAAATACCCCTTTCCTATTGTATTCCTCACCCTTGAAATCACTTCTTTCTTTCTAATTTTTTTCTCTTTATCCTATAATTTTATCTTGTGTTCTTAATCTTTCACTTATCATCTTTGAAAGAACACATCTATTTGCAAGGGAAGAATCACAAGAACCTAATCCACTCTTGTGATTGTGTCGAGGGTCTTCTTATATATACTCTTTCTAATAGAAGTGAGTCTCTAGTTTACGTTAGGGTTTATTAAACAATCAAACATTTATTCATTTAATTTGGTTGTAAGGAAGTATTATGTCTTGGTGACCAAGCCTAGATAATTGGAGATCTAGTTGGGGTTTGATACTTCCGGTGTGAAGTCTATGTGGGAAGTCAAATCACGAGATTCTTTTGGGTGGTTTTCGAGGTGGAATATCATTGGGGCGCCAATCTTTATGCATATCGATGGAGTGAAGTTGTAACGGTTTGTAATCCACCAAAAGGATTATACTTAGTGAATAGTATCGTGTCGTGGATTCACAAATGTACGCACGGATGGTATAAACACCCCATTCCGAACCAATATATCGTGGCATCCTTTACTTGCTTTATATACTTTGGTTGTGTTTGTGATTGTTGTATTTGTTGTATAATCACTTGATGATATTTGAGGCTTGAAGTCAATAAACTTTGAAGAAGCCGAAAAGACCGTATTCACCCTCTCTACGTTCTACACAACATATTATGGACTAAAGAGGTTGCACAACATTATTATTTAATGAATAAAACCTCCCAAATTCTATGATTGATATAATTATGAATTTTTTGACGATATTTGAGGCACTATTTATTTATAGTAATACAAATTTATCAAGATTTAATGGTAACAAGTGTTTAGGTCAAACAATATGATCCATTTTGACCCATTACCCTACCCGCCCATTTTGCTACAAGTGTGAACCAAATAGATGCAGTCGCCTTCACCCGAAACAAGCCCATCTCAGATTGAATATGTATAGTTCTTTAACATACACAAATACCTAAATTGAGATTCGTGATGGTGACTCATATCAAATGCTCATCTAGGGTTTTTGTCAATTGTATTGTCATGAGTACTAGATAAATCATCAACCTGGAGTAATGTAAAAAAGGTATAATGTGTAATAAAATGTTTATACACATAAAGGAGTCAAGAAACTAAAATCGAATTTGAAATTACCTCTGTTAATACAAATAAACCATAAAAATGTTTATTTATATTTTAGGATCTTCTAATGTTTTGTCGATAACAAACATAAAATTATTTTAACGAGATAAATAAAATACGTAAAAGCTTTGAGCCAATAGTTTACTAACACACTTTTACTAAACATATAAAACCATCAAAACATGTTTAGTTGAATAAGTTATATAAAACCAAAACAATTTTTATAAAACACCTACAAAGTAATTTTGTTTACTTATATTTTATAAAAACGTATATGTACTTAATATAACTTGTAATGGGTAAATGATAGGTAAAAACCAAAGTCCATAACCCATACTCATGGATCATGATCCATAACCCATGATCTATTGCATGACATCATGCATGAAGTCATGTTAGATATTATCCATGATCCATGACCCAAAGTCCATGACCCATGACCCAAGATCTATGACCCATTGACTAGTTACAATGTATCTTGTTGGGTATCCATGATCCAAAGTCCATAACCCATAAACCATAACCCGGTTTGTAACCCAAAATTCAAAATAGCCTGACCCAGCAGCTGAATACCTTAGATTGCACTGGCCGGATCGCTTGGGTAAGGGATCTGTCAGAACTGTAGGAACTGTAGGCAATTTGCCTATAAATAGTGAGACATTTCTCTCTTGCTCACAACCCTTTTTAGACACATCTTCTCTCTATGTTCTAACCTCAGATCAAAAGGATTATTCTATGTAGTTTTCTCTTTGTGTGATTCTCTAGCTTCCTCTTAAAGGCGAGATCACAACCTTTTGAAGACGTGCAAGCTCAAGGTCATGAGTTGCTAAGCTTCGTCATCATCAAGACCACTGAAGTGCATCTTGTTGATAGTTCTTCTCTCCCTCCATTAGTGTGTCGAGTTGAAGGCATTGGTGTATGTGGAAAACTAGAAGGGGGGGGGGTTGAATAGTTTTGCCGATTTTAGGTTGATTTCAAAAACTTTAGATTCGATATTATGTGAAATCGTATGGATGTTGAGAACGTATAGATCTAATGATAATGTAAGCAAATAAATAAAGATAAGGGATAGAAATGACACAACCGATTTATAGTGGTTCGCCACAAGGACACCTTCCTTGCCCTACTCCACTCCCGAGTCACCTACTCGAGAGTTCAAGCACTATGTCAACAAACTCCTTCACTTGGCGGAGAAGCCTTCACAACGTTGCTTACACTTTATCCAAGACAAAGCTAGATACCGATTCCGTAGCACGGTGGACCAAACCAACACAACTATTACACAACAAATATGTGAAATATCAAATACAAGATCTTCGCTACGTAAATCTTGCGGGAGTGACAAATCAATCAAGGACCCTTGCTTGGATGACTTGTAGAATGCTCGTGATCTCGCCTTAGAAGGACCTATATGAGGATCACAAATAGAAAGAAAAGAAGAACAACTCTCTAGATCAAGTGATCTATATGTTAGAAGAGAATGAGAGTGTATGAGAGATTTAGTAAGAAGAGGGGTGAGTTAGAATGAAGAAATGGCTCTCTATTTATAGGCAAATTTCCTCACTGTTCACACGGATCCCACGGATCCCTTCCACTTGGGATCCGGCTAGCACAAAGCTAGGGATCCGTGGAATGCTCCTCTTTGCCCATGGGTTTTTTGGTTATGGGTCATGGGTTGGTCCATGGGTTATATCTAGATTCAATGTATCTAAGTATACATTGTATCAAGTCTCTTTGGGTATGGGTTAAGATCCATGGGTTTTGATTTTTACCCATCCTAATTGACTATTACAACAAATGCTTAAGTTACTACATTTTTGTATTTAAAAGATTATATGTAAATGCTTTACAAAAATAACATGTATCCTTATAATTATACTTAAGACAACATTATATATGTTATCAACAAAACACAAAGAGATCGCAAAATATTAATAAACGTTTTTACGGTTTATTTGTATTAACAATCTCCCTTTTGTTGATGACAAAATATAATGTTATGATGAGTAAAACTTAAGAATAGATGTAAGTTTTGAAAGCTCCTAAGTTTTACTTCTTCTCCCCTTTTGTCGAAACAAAAGTTAACCCTGGAGGAAAAAGTAGTCTACGTATTTCTTACTCCCCGACGGTAGCTCCCCTAGTTTGGGCGTCAAAAGAAAAAAATCTACAAAAGAAAGTTAGTAACATGCTTAAATGATCTTATGGTTGTCGAGAAACAAGATAGGGAGCCAAGGTATGTAAACAAGGCCTTGTAATAAAACGACAAATTGTAGTGGTAGTTAAGCCACTTACAAGCATGTAAAAATAAGAACAAGACTTGTTCTTGAAAATGACAAAGAAAATTTTAATACTAAAAGTGAAAAATAGTAGTAGAGATTCCTTCCATGCTTGCATAAGGTTATGGATGGAGGTTTTGATGAGTAATGGTAGTGATGCGATCAAGGATGAGGTTGAGTATGAAACGATTTCTTCCCTAACTTCTATTGCAATTTCCTAGTGGATTGGCAATGTTCACGTGTAAATGATGTGGGTAATGAGTGCGGAAGTTTTCCGGGTTGTTTTGATTTGAGTTATGCGGAAGTTGTGGTGGAAAATTAGGAAAATATGGATCAAAATCCGGAATGTTTGTACGTGGTGGTGGAAAAGAACCTAGATGTTCTTGTAATGAGATGGGAGCTAGAGGTGGTGAGGTTTCAAGATCTTGAAAAATAGTATTTGGTGATGTGGGGGGTGTGGAAAAGACTATTTCTTTTTCTTTAGGTTGGGTAGATCTTGTTGGAGTCCTAAGGAGTTCCGAAAGAGTTATTTTAGATGGTGATGAAGTTGGTGTACTTGTTGGTGATGAGGGTGGTGCTATAATGGAGGCATCTTGTGGTGAGTTATTTGAGGATGAATCATTTGAGGTTGGTTTTGCTAAACAACAAGATCGAATACTAATCCGTGCGGATATCCTAGCATTTGATTGTGGTATTTTGGATGATGGAAGTACAAAGGTTTGGATATCATGATTGTTTGTACTAGATGTTTCTCCTAAAGGGTTTTTGGATGACATGATGAAGTGTGTTTGTGAGAAGGAGATGGAGTATGCTAGCATTTTGGGAGTTATATATATAAAAACAACACATTGTAATGAATGCTTGACCCAAATGTGGATTAAAATCTAATGATTAGATATGAATTCAAGGCATGTGATCATGAGAACACAAGCATTAAAGAGCATACTCCCAAAAATAAAACAAATGTGGATTTCTCATCCAAAAGACAAAAATAGAAGTTGAAAACGACACATATACACGGATCCACGGATCTTTCCTCGAGGGATCCGTCCAACATGAAGGCGGGATCCGTGGGTCTGTGTTTCAGCAAGACAAAATTCTCCTTTTGGAGATATTTTTGCCTATTGTGTGCCTATATGCAAACTATTTGGAGTTGCGGTTATCTCGACCCTAAAAAGAAATAAATATTAAACTAGAAGTATAAAAGTATCCTATTGAGATAACCCGAAAACACGATTTAGTACATAAGCACGTAATCTTGTGTTCTCAATGCTCCTAATTCATTGTAGCTTAAATGAATGTATCCGAAAACACATATTAGTTATGTGTCCCTTTAGCATTCAAAAGACATGAGATGCAATGAAAGCGGGTTTTACTTTGTATTAATAATGAAAAGCGATTTTTCCTAGGCGTGAGAGATTGCTTTTGTGAAATTGATACGGAAGGTATCATCTTTTAGAAAACATTGTGAAAGTAGGTTTTCTTTGAAAATGTGTATATAGAAAGTAGGAAAGCTATAAGTGAAAAACTTATCTTTGGGGTTTGAAAATTCCGTATTGTTTGTGAGTTGTGCGTGAAATAGAGATCCTAGACTCGTAAGGAAGAAGGCTAGTGTTTACATACCTTGTGGAGTCAAAATAAATTACGACGTGTGTTCCATTAAACCAAGACCAAGACGAAGTAGGTTGAATTGTTCCCGCTTCAACGGTTTGGTGAGGACGTCGGCTATGTTATCTTCGGATGCTACTTTCTCAATAGAAATGTTCCCCTTTTGAACATTGTCTCTTAAGAAGTGATGACGAATCTCTATATGCTTGGTGCGAGAATGCAATACCGGATTCTTGCTTAAGTCGATGGCACCTTTGTTGTCACATAGAATAGCTATGTCGCTTAGATGAATGTCGTAGTCTACTAACGCTTGTTTCATCCATAGTGCTTGTTGGCATGCTTTGCTTGGCGGAGACGTCATCGGCTTCGGTTGTTGATATTGCTAGAGCCGTTTGTTTCTTAGAAAACCATGATGTTAAACAACATCCCATGAAAGTACACACCCCACTTGTACTTTTTCTATCAACGTAATCCCTCGCATGGTCGAATCTGCATATACAATTGTTTCTACACCCGTGCCCTTAGGATACCATAATCCTAATTGTGTTGTACCCTAATGTATCTAAAAATTCTTTTACGGCTTCAAGGTGTGAAGTTTTGGGGTTTTCTTAAACCTAGCACATAGCGCGTACACTAAACATGATATCCGCCTACTTGCCGTGAGGTAGAGAAGACTACCTATCATGCCACGATATTTAGTATTATCTACGGATTCGCCGCCTTCATCTTTTGTGAGTTTGGTGTGGATGACATGGGTGTCCTAATTGGTTTCGACTCTTCTAGACCAAATTTCTTTAACATCTCCTTGATGTATTTAGATTGATTGAAGAAGATACCATCTTCTACTTGTTTAATTTGTAGACCAAGAAAGAAACTAAGTTCTCCGTCATACTCATCTCGAACTCGTCATGCATGATTTTAGAGAAATCATCACATGTCTTGACAAGTGGATCCGAATATAATATCATCTACGATATTTGTACTATGATTAAGTGTGACTCCTTTTCTTAGTAAAAGTGTGTTGTCAACTAACCCCATGGTATAGTTATGTTTAATTAAAAGGACTTGAGTCTATCATACCAAGCTTTTGGAGCTTGTTTAAGATCATAAAGGGCTTTCTTTAATTTATAAACGTGTTTGGGTTTTCAAAATCGATGAAGCCGGAGGTTGAGCTACATATACTTCTTCATTAATAAGACCATTTAGAAAAGCGCTTTTGACATCCATTTGATAAAGCTTTAGATCATTAGCACAAGCATACGCAAGAAGTATTCTTATAGAATCTAATCTAGCCACAGGGGCATAGGTCTCATCAAAGTCTATTCCTTCTTGTTGGTTATACCCTTGGGCAACGAGTCTAGCCTTGTTCCTAGATACTACTCCGTTTGCATCTAATTTGTTTTTATACACCCATTTTGTTCCTATTATGGTTTGATTACTAGGTGGAGGGACAAGTGTCCAAAAATCATTAGAAACAAATTGATTTAATTCTTCTTGCATAGCCATTACCCAACTTTCATCTTTTATGGCTTCTTGTGTGTTCTTAGGTTCTATAGTTGAAACAAAACAAAATAAGCTACTTAGGTTTTGAACTTGAGACCTTAACGTTCGCTCGCTTAGCTTTCCTATGACCTTATCTACGGGGTGATCTTTGGACTCTTTAATGTTTGTGATTTCACTAATTGAAGTTTCTTCTTCTTCATTTATCTTTTCTTAATTACAACACTTCACTTTCTATGATCTCGTCATCGACAAGAGGTGGAGAGGGTTTGGGTGGACTTTCATCAAATTTTATGTTTAATGACTCTTCTACCTTCATTGTTTCTTTGTTTAATATGATGTAAGCTTTGCTATTAGGCGAGTAACCTAGAAAGATACCTTCGTTGATTTAGGATCAAATTTTGTAGGTAATCTTTAGTGTTAAGAATGAAGCATTTGCTTCAAAGACTCTAAAATGATTTAAAGTAGGCTTTTTGCCTCGGAGTAACTCATATGGAGTTTTACCTAAGATTGGTCTAATTAAGACTCGATTGAGTATGTACGTTGAGGTATCAACAACATTACACCAAATTTTTCGGTATGGATTGTTCGTTAAGCATGGTTCTACTCATTTCTTGAAGGGTTCTATTCTTTCTTTCTACTACCCCATTCGATTGTGGAGTGCGTGGGCCGAGAAGTTGTGAGTAATACCATTAGCGTCATAAAAGCTCAATTGCACTTCATTATCGAATTCCCTACCATGATCCGTCCTAATAGACACTATGGGTTTTCCTAGTTGTCTTTGGATCTTTTGCTTAATATTTCAAAATAGTTAAACATTTCGCTTTGTTCTTTAAAATTTTGTCCAAGTATATCTAGAGTAGTCATCCACTATTACCAAAGTATAGTAGTTGCCTCCATAACTTTGGATAGCGGATGGACCAAATTAATCCATATGTAGTAATTCTAGACACCTAGTTGTGGACACCATGTTTTTAGCTTTATGACTCGAGTGAGCTTGTTTTCCTATATTACAAGCATCACAAAATGATGTTCATATTTTAACTTAGGTAGATCTCTTACTAGATCTTTGGATGATAGCGATTGAAGAAGTCGCATATTGGCGTGACCCAATCTTCGATGCCATAAGGTCAAGTATCATCCATAGAGGTAAGACATAGTTTGTCTTTAGGTTCATTACCGATTTTAATGACATAGACTCCATGTTTCCTAATTCCTCTTCCTATGGTTATGCCATTCTTAAGTATCTTACTACGGTTTGGTAAAAGTACATTGCACTTTTATCACATATTTGTCCTATACTTAAGAGATTAAAGTTTAGGTTTTCTACGTGACACACATCGTTAATGGTTAGAGATTTGTTAGAAACCGTACCTTTACCGATGATTCTACTTTTGCTATTTCCAAACACCACATTACCTCCATTTACGGATTCATATGTGGAGAATAGATCCCTATTGCGGTCATGTGCCTCGTGCACCCGCTATCCTTGACCCATTCATCGGGTCTAGGTCGACCTTTAAGCACACCTAAAACAATAATAAACCCAAAGTTTGGTCCCCATTTATTCATGGGTCCATTAGTGTTAAACATTCCATTCATGTTAGACATGTATGGATAAGATGAGTATGCATTCCATGGAGCAAAGTTTTGAAAAGAGAAACCGTTTTGCATATTAGGGTTCCATCCCATTTGATGGTTACTTCTTGGATAAACGTTATTAGGTCTCCTAGATGCATTATGTTTTGAAAAGATGGTGCTTTGTTTCTTGCAAAAGTAGGATTAATTTTGGAGGTGGATGTCTAATGGTGACATGAGTTGGTTTCTTCCTATTTACGATAACGAACTCGGTTCTAGATGATGAGGTTATGTTATTACCACTAGTTGTCACAGCAGATCCACGGATCGGTTTGTACACTAGCGGTTCCCTTTTAGGGATCCGTGGGATCCGCCACAACAAAGGCTGGTTTTCTAATTCTTTAACAAATTTTGTTTCTTTACTTTCACTAGTTGATGGATCAAGTTGTTGTATACCTAGACCCTTTTGGTTGTTGCTTGGTTTTAACACCATCGAGTATTGTATCTAAGGTGTTTGTACTCATTCTAGTAATTTTAGAATCTAAATGATCAACTAGTGTTTGAAGTTGAACACAAAGTTCACATTCACCACTTGATATTTTACCCTTTTCCAAACGTTTTAGTTTTGCTTTTAGTTCTATGACTTCTTTATCTAGACGTTGGTTTTGACTCTTTAAAAGCTTGTTTTTGTTAATTAGTTTTAAGCTAATATTGCATAGTTTATCATATTCATTATGCAATGAGTCGTCATCAAGTGATGAACTACTATAGTATTCGTGACATACCTCATCATTTGCCATGAGACAAATTTCTTCGTCCTCCTCGTCGCTCATTCCCCACGTGCAGCTCACGAATGCCTTTTGATCATCCGTTTGGGACACTTACTAATAAAGTGGTTTGGGTCCCCACATTTAAAGCAAGTACGATCATCCTTTGGCTTTTCGTCCTCTTTGTTTTTCCGAAGCCTTTCTTATCGTCATACGGTTGTTTGACGTATCTACCCTTTCTTCTAAAGAACTTTTAAAGTCCCTTACCGCCATAGCGTACTCTTCGTCGTCACTACTCGAAGATGAGCTCTCCTCATCGCTCGAAACCTTTTTGGCTTTAAGGGCAAGAGATTTGTGTTTCTCTTTCACCTTTGAGGCTTGAATCTTTAGCAAGGACAAGCTCGTAGACTTTTAGGTTGCCTATGAGTTCGTCGAGGGTGAGGATTGTCAAATCTTTTGACTCTTGATTGTCGTCACCTTGGATCTCCACTTGATGGAAGTGCCCTTAGATATCTCCTAACATGGTTACGACTAGAAAAGGATTCATCAAGTGCTTGTAAAGATGTAATAATAGTGTTAAAGTTAGCAAATGAATGATCTATAGTTTCTTCATCCGATATTGAAAATTGTTCATATTGTTGAACAAATAGATCAATTTTATTATTTTAACTTGTTGGTTGCCTTGATGAGTTACAACTAAAGAATTCCAAATTTCTTTAGAGGTTTTAAGCATAGAAATTCTTTCAATTCCTTTTTGGTAAAGCATTATATAAAACCATTTTGCTTCACTATTTTTAGAAAGCTTTTCTTCATTTCATCATTTAGTTTATCATGAGGTATGTGAACTAAATTTCCTTTATCATCATTTGAGGTAGCCTCAAAATCACCTTCAACAATAATGTACCAAAGATCAATATCTTTAGACTTCACATATGTTTGAATCTATTTTCCAATATATAAAACCATTAGTTTCAAGTAGTGGTGGTCGTTGCATAGATTGCTCTTCCTTATAATTTTCGAACCCATAGTGATCGAAAAGTTTTTAAAATACAATTTTATTTTAAAACTTTTATAAACTTAGCTCTTGATGCCAATTGTGGAAAACTAGAAGGGGGGGGGGTTGAATAGTTTTGCCAATTTTAGGTTGATTTCAAAAACTTTAGATTCGATATTATGTGAAATCGTATGGATGTTGAGAACGTATAGATCTAATGATAATGTAAGCAAATAAACAAAGATAAGGGATAAAAATGACACAACCGATTTATAGTGGTTCGGCTACAAGGACACCTTCCTTGCCCTACTCCACTCCCCGAGTCACCTACTCGAGAGTTCAAGCACTATGTCAACAAACTCCTTCACTTGGCGGAGAAGCCTTCACAACGTTGCTTACACTTTATCCGGTACAAAGCTAGATACCGAGTCCGTAGTACGGTGGACCAAACCAACACAACTATTACACAACAAATATGTGAAATATCAAATACAAGATCTTCGCTCTGAAATCTTGCGGGTGACAAATCAATCAAGGACCCCTTGCTTGGATGACTTGTAGAATGCTCGTGATCTCGCCTTAGAAGGACCTATATGAGGATCACAAATAGAAAGAAAAGAAGAACAACTCTCTAGATCAAGTGATCTATATGTTAGAAGAGAATGAGAGTGTATGAGAGATTTAGTAAGAAGAGGGGTGAGTTAGAATGAAGAAATGGCTATCTATTTATAGGCAAATTTCCTCACTGTTCACACGGATCCCACGGATCCCTTCCACTTGGGATCCGGCTAGCACAAAGCTAGGGATCCGTGGAACGCTCCTCTTTGCCCATGGTTTTTTTGGTTATGGGTCATGGGTTGGTCCATGGGTTATATCTAGATTCAATGTATCTAAGTATACATTGTATCAAGTCTCTTTGGGTATGAGTTAAGATCCATGGGTTGTGATTTTTACCCATCCTAATTGACTATTACAACAAATGCTTAAGTTACTACATTTTTGTATTTAAAAGATTATATGTAAATGCTTTACAAAAATAGCATGTATCCTTAGAATTATACTTAAGACAACATTATATATGTTATCACCAAAACACAAAGAGATCGCAAAATATTAATAAACGTTTTTACGGTTTATTTGTATTAACAGTGTATAGTGCCGAAGGTGTACATTTGATATAGGGCGTCTATATATATTTGTGTAGTTTGGGTTAAAGGATATTGATATCCTTTCAAGTGTTGTAAAAAGGAGTTTGTCTCCTTTGGGTTGTAGGGTTGGGTAGTAGTGTTGCGTAGTAGTTCCTCCTTTGTAATGGAACTCGGTATCTAGCCTTGTACCGGATAAAGTGTAGGCGACATTGTGATAGGTTTGGTTCTATCTCGTGGAAGAACTTTGTGTATAGCCTTGTACTGGATAAAGTGTAGGTGACGTTGTGAAGGCTTCTCCGCCACATTAAGGAACTTGTGTTGTGTAGTGCTTAGAGACTCTCGAGTTGGGTACTCGGGGAGTGGAGTAGGGCAAGGAAGGTATCTTTGTAGCCAAACCACTATAAATACTTGTGTTGTGGTTTTGTATTCCTTTACTCTTTATCTCTTTCCATTATTTATGTATATGTCTATCTATCAATATCCAACACACGATCTAAATGGATTTACATAAGTCGATCTAAATACTTTAAAACAAAGTTTTAATTGGCAAAACTATTCAACCCTCCTTCTAGTTTTCCACAATTGGAATCAGAGCTTCGTTATTGTACTTTAAAATCTTGATATGATCCGTGTATGTTTGAAAACTACAAAGAAGGAAATTTCTTAAAGTAAAACCGTGTTTTAAATTTTTTTAACAAATGTTGGATATTGATAAAACATTCTAACATTTTCTTTTGAGAAATCTTCATGCTAGGATTCTTCCAATGACTTCGTTCTATCCGGAGAAAAATGAAGTCAACACCCAAAGAAGAATCCAAAGTTATGTCAACTTGCTTTTCCAAAATACGATTAAGTATTTTAAAAGCTCATGAAGTATTTCGAGTCTATGGTTTATAAAAACTATAAAAATGGAATATTGCAAAGGTATGTTCTCTTAGTTACAACTAGTTGGTTAAATACGTGCTAACTGCTTGTGGTTAAAATGATGATATATGCATCTCTCTAATAAGCATCTTTATAAATACTTTGCGTATATTAAATGCTATGTGTATGTATTATGTGTTTGACATCGAGTCACAAGTTTCAAAATAGTCTTTCTTCACTACTTTCCATCTTAACGTATCATCGAGAATAATATTCCTCTCTGATCCTCCTAGACTTTGTAAGCTAGTCAATCTACGCTTTCATCATGAAAAGAAATATTGCTAACTAAAGTCTTGATCCACCAAAAGGCTCGTGATCATTGCCATCTCACTCATCATCCTAGTTTACCCTATGATCACATTCTCGCATAGAGATATGTTTGCTGTCTTAGTAATCTACATTAATATCATCTATCCAATCCTTTGTATCACGTTAAAATGGAACTTGATATCTTTCTTAGTTTTCTAGTCTCATGGTTTACTTATCACGTGCTTCGTCAAATATGTTTCATAAACACGAAGACTCGTCAAACCTTGTATCACATCTATAATAGATGAGCTCTAAGGAATAAAGTAAAACTTGGATAAAAACTAGGATAAAAAACTCTCACGTCAAATTATCAATCTTACTAAATCAGTAAACTTACTAAACAGCCGGATCCCTTGACTATAACGTGCCGGATCCCTTTTTCAAAGGATCCGACGGAACCGGCATATCAGCAAACATATTATGTATTTGGTAATCACTGTACATTCTCATCTTTCACTTTCCTCTCTCATACTCGACCCTAACCTCACTACTACTGTTCATGGAGCTTCCTCTTCATCCAATCAAGCTATCCAATCACTTGTGTAAGTTTCATCTTCACTACATTGTGATTTTCAATCTCAAGTTCTTTGTAATATAATTTTCAAATCCTTAGAGTTTTGGATTCAAGTGGGTTTGTCACAATTTGCTATCACATTTTTTTAATTAGCTATCTACGCTAACTAATCAAGGAACAAATATTGTTAATACAAATTAAAACTCACAATGAAATAAAAAAGAAGGATGTTTCAAACAAAATTGTGTAACCCTCAAAAGATTTTTTTAATTAACACCACATTGTGGTCTTTTGTTTAGGATCAAACATGCCTGGCTCAACCCAACAAGACTACCAAGATACCGCCTATTACATCCCAATGCATCACCATAAGGAAGACCTTATGCTTAAGGACCGTAAAATATTCAAGATGCTTCAAAAACGTTTCTTCCATGAAGGACGTGTTGTTGAACAATATTTCATCGATGATACCGACTTCCCCCAAGTTTTCACTAGGATCAAATTCGATTGCCTACTCTACATCAATGAACAAATTTTTCCCGTATTTGTCCTTGAATTCTACAAAAGTGTCCGTATCATTAGAAATGATGATGGAACTATCTCTATTTCGTTTATCATCAACAATCAAAACTTCATCCTAACCCTCTTTGAGTTTCCACGAATCCTTCGCATTTCATGCCAAGGTGTTTGTATGTACTCAAGTGATTGGTCTCTCACCAAACTCAATGATATGGTTGACACTCACCATGTCTATCTCACTCCTCTTGAGGAACTCGTCACGGTAAGGGATGCTGTCTTCATTCAAAAGACCTCAAAACTCGTGTCACTCGAAACTCCAAATTCATCCATCGATGCCCATTCCAAATGGAACTCTTTGAGATGTTTCCGTTGTAAAAGAAACGGGGACAAATCATTAGAGAGAATGTTTTTTGCTTAGTTGGTAACAAAGATCATCCAAATGCTTGCCTTGTCTACATGATCTATTGTCTCATCAATGAAACCCCTTTCAACCTAGCCTACTACATGGTCAAGAGAATGGCAATTGTTTTTAGAACCGAGAAAATGGTACATCCCTATGCTATGCTTCTCACTCGTCTAGCAAGATTTGTAAGTGGAATAAAACCATCCCTTTTGACGGATGACCATTTCTTTTGTAATCATGTCATGGTACCTCTCACCGAGGAAAGGACAATGAGGTTCATGGTTGTTGAAAAAAGGCTACATCCTCTCACCAACTCATCCGATGAAACCGAGGGTGAAGCTAGAAATCCCATCCATAACTACCACCTTCTCATGGGTAAGAAGAAGAAATGAAGATGAGATGGATGATTGGGAAGTGATTTGTATGTATAAATCTTGGTCCTATCTAAAACTTATTATGTATGCTTAATAAAATGTAGTTGTCGTATGGTAGAACTAAACTAATGTCGTGGTGTGATGAAACATGAATGTTTCAACAAAAACAACTAAGTAGGAAATTTTACCACTTTTGATCTTATATCAAAAGTTGGTCATATCTTATTTGCTTGCTCATATGTTGTTTCTACATGCCATACTTACTATGTTTTACTTGTATACATATATGCTTACTGTAGAAATCATTGGTTTCAAAATTTGATATGTGGAACTAAATTTCACACTCTTTCTGTTAAGGATTCTGTCTCAAACATCGAATCCCTTGGCTATAACTAGTCAGATCTCTCAAGGGAAGGATCCATAGGATCAAAGAAGACAAAAGCCAATTTTATGCCCTTTAGCGTCACTCAAACCTTCCAGACCTTATTGGACTAGTTGAACATGCTATAATAGGATCACTTATGTTTTCCTTAGGCTCAGTTGATCCCACATTCACTCATGGATGACTTAGGATCACTTTCAAGGTGTTTTTGATATTTCATTACTTCAAAACTCACCATCTTTCCACTCCAACATTTACAAATTTTTTCTCTTATCTCAAACCCTCTTAATTAACCTAAACACTCCACATTGTCTTAAATGACTCCCTATAATGGAGCAGCACTGCAGTTGACTCTTGTGCATGTAAATGATTGCAATTTGAAGAACTTTAGTGGTTTAGGCTTTAATTCACTTGCCTAATTTCTTCCTTTATAAACCACTTGTATTTGTACTTTCAAACCACCATCTAAACATTCATTCTTAGTAGCAAAACTTCTTCTTTCAACCTTTACCTTTTACCATCTAACCATGAGAAAAGCACCTAGTGCAAACTCATCAACCAAAATCCCTCCAAGGAAAATTGCTCGTGTTGTCCATGAAATTTAGTCAACCGAGTCATCACCCAACAAAACTCCAAACATTAGAGTTCCTCTCCAACCAACTCTACCCATTAAACAAACTCCTCAAAGACTTGTTCCCACCAAACAACCTTTATCAAACACCACCAAACCTTTAAAACCAAACACTCCCATCTCTACTAAAATAACCAAACTCTCAACTCTAGAACCTAGAGTTCTCTCCTTCACCACACCTCACTCATCACCAAACCTATACTCTAGAAGATTTTCCACCTAGGCTTTCTCATCCACCACCATTTCCCACATTCTCATCAATTGAGAAAATGGTACCATTAACAACCCTCAAATGATCCATTTTGGATTATGAGGAATTTCCAACCTCAACAACCGGATCATATGGATGTTGATACTTTTGCCTCCACCACCAAAACATATGTCACCACCTTCATCCTTTATGGAACCACCACCTTCTTCATCAAACTTACCTCCACAAACTTCTTCATTTTTACCATACAAAACAAATTTACCTCCACAAAATTCTCCATCCTTTGTGGAACCTCCACCTTCTTCATAAAACTTACCTCTACAAACTTCTCCATTCTTAACACCACTATTTCCAAGCCATGACAATGATTGCTGTCATTGTCAACATGTCCAAGGATTAGTTCATGAACTACGTGATGAAGTACGTTTCATGTTTTATCACCTTCTTGAACGTTTTGATGAAGTCAACAAACCTTACGTCCCTAAACCTTGGAATGCAAGCGCAAGTGGTGTTCTTTCTAGTCTTAAGCGCAACTTAGGTTATTAGAATTATTCTTATTTTGTTACATGTGTGTATTATTTTCTTAGTTTTTAGATAATTGAAATATGTGTATCATTTCTCTCATTTTAACAAATGAAACTACATGTTTGTATGTTATATAGTTATGTGAACATGTTTGGTGCAACAATACATGACTTACTTGGATTTTTACGTCATTATTTGTGTCTCACATTGCTGCTACTAAGTTGCAAATACCCGGATCCTCAAATTTGTCTTGACGAATCCCTTTATGAAGGATCCTGCAGAACCAAGGTGGACATAATTACCTTTGAGCTAACTTTAAAGTAACACTCCAAAATAATTTTATATTTTATCATCAACAAAAGGAAAATCTTAATGACAATGGAAGACTAATTCGGTGTTACTTGAATGGAGATCATAGTCAATAATTATAGAAAACGACTCAAAAGAGACGCTTTATTAAAATAGTTATCATTCATCGAAAACTCATAGTTTGTTACAAAATATTGTAAATAGATCAAGTGTTTTTCCCAAAAGAAAGATCATGAGTTTGAAAGAAATGATAACTTTATGTTTTACACCACCGATAAGCCTTGCCATGCCCTGCTCCGCACCTTGGTCATAATCTTCACCGACACCGAGATAACATGCTTAAAAAGGTCAACAAAATGTTGAGTGAAGTCCATAGGTTTAAAATAAGTTGAACACAAGTATAAGATCATGATCATTGTAAACTAACAATATCATAAGAAAATATCACAGATTATTATGCGCTAAGCTCATGAAACCAAGACTCAACCGCATACAATCGAATTACCAAAGGTACGAATATGCCCCAAAGGAGGTAATAGCCAATTACCTAAAGATATTCGATATGGTGCGCCTTGTTATTTCTCTATAACCAAACGGGTTCGTTATTCCCCATAGTACTATTCACGATATCTACGCTCACTCGCGGTGACTAATGGTTCATGATCGTGGACTTGTGGCTAACAACTTAGGCAAGACTAATAATCAAGAAGATCAAGCATTTATGAAAACCCTTGTGTTCTAGTTTAGAGCATGTATCTCCTCGCGGGTTTATAAAATAAAGTAAAAGCGAGGCTATGAACTCACCTTGATAATAATGCACACGCACAAATAGATCAAGCACAATGTAGCGGAGGTTCCAACTCGAAACCTAAAATGATGAGATGGCGAATCTCAAGAATGAGCATTTTGGTTCATGATAAAATAATAGAGCATTGAATATTCTTATTCAATAGATCATTGGATTGTCCAATCCAATAGTGTGCGATCGTGATTAACGCTTTTAAGTTAATTTATGTGCTACATTGCCTTAATTAATGATCCTCACTTACGCATAAGTGAAATGTTTCCCGCTGTGATCTTAATAGATTTGTTGAGTATTTTAACGTATTTGAATGAATTCCGTGTGTTTTATCGAAATAAGTATATATTACATATAATTATAATCTTATATATTTATATATATATATATACATATAATAAGTTTATCGTTATCCCAAAATAAATACTCATGTGATCAAAATACTTGTTTTTACGAGTTATAATGAAATCATAAGTTTTTCTAAACTTTTCTCAAATTTACACTTTTACCCTCGAGTTACAAAAAGTACAAGTTTAGTCCCTATACTTTTAGAAAATGACACTTTGTACCCATAAATATTATATGCTTAAAGTTTTCAGATTTGACACTTTTAGTCCCTCATAAAACAAAACTGCTTTTGTAAAATACACTTTAAAATATTAACTTTTGTTACACTTTAAATATTTACTTATTTAGTTATAAATTTATTGGAAGTGTAGGGGTATTTTTTGCCAAACCGTGATAGTTATAAAACAAAAAGAAAGGAAAAGTGCTATAGGATGAGATTCGAACCAGGGACCTCTCGCTCCAATACCCATGCTCGTAACCAACCGAGCTAGGCTACTTTTGTGTTTTATTCCTACACGATGTGCTATATATATCATAAAGCTTCGTGTTATAGTTTTGTATAAACCATATTATATGAACGTGAGTTTTGCATGCTTCATTTTCTTGGTTTCCATTTCTTCTTCTTCTCAAATTGTTAAGTATTTTAGTTTTTATTATGTTTATGTTTTCCACAAGTGGTGAGCTTATATGTTCGATATATTACAAATAAGCTCGAAAGAAAAGCTCTTGGCTTCCTGTATCGGCTGGGTTTGTTATACTGTGACATCATACTCGTGATGACGTAAATGATATCGAAAATGAAATGCGAGATGGTTCTAGCGAAACTTACAACACTCACTGGAGTGGAGATGATACGTGAAATGAGTGAACGTGTCGAATGAACTCGAGTACTCTTGTTCTCCTTATAACTTGTTACCCGAATCCTATTTTACCCAAGTCTCCTAGTTGCTAATAACCCAAAACTCTTTGCTTCCTTTCTTCTTGCTCGACGTAAACCAAGGAAATAGTGTGTAGTGTTTGTGAGTTGTATGAGTTTAAGTGAAGGGTGTGTGTACTTGTCGTGGTTTTAAAGAGAAAAGCTAGTATGGCTTTTATCAATATTTAATCTTCTAGCTTCCTAATTCTAGGCTTATAGTCACATGTAAGGTTGAACTTGTTTATGTTTGTGGCATGTTTCCATTCGCGTGGGGTTTAGGACATGTAAGATGGATGCTCAAGTCATGTTGGTCATGACAAACCTAATATCCTTTGTTATTAAGAGGTCAAAAGGTGGTCAAGGATGTCTAGGTATTTAAATATTTGCTTAGGGTGGCTATGTAGTGGGTTTTGTCTCCTTGTGCATTCACACGCAACATGTGCTTCAAATAGGGATTGTTTATTTGTTTTGTGTTTTGGTTTCTAGTTTGGTTCCCATTTGTTTTGCTTGTTCGGTTACAACAAAGAAACACAAAAAATTTTACTAACTCTTTTTAAATGTAACTTGGGCTTGGGTTGTGAACAAGGCCCAAAAGAATATAAGTAGGGTGTTGGGTTAGTCATAAATCGATTCGGCCCAAATAAAATATTAGCGTGGCTTGGTGATCCGGTCGTGAGGCCCATTTATGTGTCGGGTCCGAGTGGTGAAAAGTCCAATGAGTTCCGAGGCCCAATACTAATTTTATATATTTTTATTATAATTAAATTGTAATTTTACAAATTTTACGTATTCATTACGTATTTTAAGGTTATCAAGATCGTGGGAAATTTATTTAGATCACAACGGTATATTTATGAACGCTGTTGCGCTGATCATGCATATGCCAAATGATATGCAAATGTGATGTTTAGAAAATTTCATGACGAAATAGATCGTGTTTAATTCTTGATTAAAACGTTAAGTACATTGAAATTTTCCGGAGCTTACAAGACCTACCCTTAAGAGAACTGCGTCCCGCTGTTAAACTCGCAGAGGTCATCATGGGTGATCTAGATGAATGTGGGGATACTTGGAACGATTACATCCTCGCCCCTGTGTGAACTCGCGACTCGTTTTATGATTCCATCGAACTTTAACGATAGGAATGCGGCTTTGCTTAAGCCTCTTAACTTCTCCGTCCATGATCTCGATCGGTTCTTCGACAAAGCTAAGTTTGTCATTGAAATGGATGTCCTTGAGTGGTACGACTAGAGTTTCATCCGAAAGACACTTTTAAGATTTGAGACATGGAACGTGTCATGTACTCGCTAAGTTCTTCGGAAGATCAAGTTTATATGCCATCGACCAATTCTTTGAAGAATTTTGAATGGTCCGACGATCGAGGTTTGAGCTTTCCTCGCTTTCCAAATCGACCATCCCTTTCTGTGGTGATACTTTGAGCATTACACGGTCTCCGACTTGGAATTCCATTGGTTTTCTTCGAACATCTCGCGTAGCTCTTTTGTCTATCTCGAGTCGCTTGCAATCTTTGCCGAATTTGCATTATCTTTTCGCTTGTCTCTTGACAATTTCGGGGCCTGTAAGTTGTACTTCTCCAACTTCCGCCCAAAGAACCGGGCGATCGGCATTTTCTTCCATAGAGTGCTTCAAAAGGAGCAATTTTAATGTCAAGCGTGATAACTCATATTGTAAGAGAATTCACCAGAGGTAAGTGCTTATCCCATCCTTTTCCGAATCAATCACACATGCTCTTAGCATGTCTTCCGTAGTTTGATCGTTCTTTCACTTTGTCCATCCGTTTGAGGATGGTACGCAGACTCATATCTAAGTTGGTACCCATGGCTTTTTGAAGCGCTTGCCAAAATCTTGAGGTGAATCGGCTATCACGATCGATATGATAGAGATTGGTACACCGTGACGAGAAACAATCTCTTTGATGTACAGCCTAGCGAGTGTAATCATCTCGTCGTTCTCCTTGATTGGCAAGAAATGAGCGGACTTTGTAAGACGGTTCACAATAACCCAAATGGTGTCAAAACCATTAGAAGTTTTTGGCAACTTTGTGATGAAGTCCATTGTGATTCTTTCCCATTTCCACACGGAAGTTCGGTTGAGTTAGCAATCCAGATGGCTTTTGATGTTCAAATTTAACTTTCAAGCATGTCAAACATTTATCATGATACAATGATATCGCCTTCATATTAGGCCACCAAGACAAAAGCTTTAGATCTTGATACATCTTGTTGGGACCAGATGTATGGAATACTTTGATTTATGTGATTCATGCATGATGAGTTCTCGGATACCTCCAAAGAGTGGAATCCAACTTCGATTTTTGAAACATAGCGCCCGTCCGATCTCTTCACAAATCCATTCTCATTCTCCCAAGATGCCATAAATCTTCTCATTCGCCTATTTTCTTCTTTAAGGGCTTCGATTTGAGCTTCAAGAATTTTCGATGGTAGGGGTGAATTGATTACCATTCCCAATGATCTCACTCTAAGCGGCTTAGGCGATCTTTTCGCTTCAAAGCATCGGCAACAACGCTTGCCTTTCCGTGATGGTAACGGATCTCGCAATCATAATCACTAAGCAATTCGAGCCACCGACGCTGACGATATTCAATTCCTTTTGATCTAAGATGTGTTGAAGACTTTTGTGATCGGTGTACACTATACACTTGGTTCCGCATGAATAATGTCTCCATAATTTGAGTGCAAATACCACGGCGCCAAGTTCTAGATCGTGAGTAGTATAATTCTTCTCATGAGTTTTGAGTTGTCGTGACGCATAAGCAATCACTTTGTTCCTTTGCATGAGAACAAATACTAAACCCATATGTGAAGCATCACAATATACTACAAAATCTTCGGCTCCTTCCTAGTGCCAAGATAGGTGCTTCGCAGCTTGTTCTTCGTGAGTTGAAAAGTCGATTCTCGATCGCCTCCCCATTCGAATTTCTTCGCTTTCGGGTTAACTCGGTCAATGGTTTAGCTATTTTCGAGAAACCTTCGATGAATCTTCGATAATAACCAAGAAGTCCTAAGAATTGACGAATTTCAGTGGGATTAGCGGGTACCGCCGCCTAACAGATTCAATCTTTATGGATCCACATGGATTCCTTCACCGTCGATCACATGACCAAGAAATTGGACCGCCTCAATCCAAAAATCACACTTGGAAAACTTTATGCATAATTTTTCATCCTTAAGTAACTTCGTGATGCCTTCAAATGTTCCGCATGTTCTTCTTTATTACGAGAGTATATAAGAATATCGTCGATGAACACAATGACTAATTTATCCAGATATGGTTTGCAGACTCTATTCATGAGGTCCATAAACAAGAAAGTATTAGTTAAACCGAATGGCATTACTTGGAATTCATAATGGCCATATCGAGTTCTAAATGCGGTCTTGGTATATCTTCTTCTTACCCGAATCGATGATATCCGATCTTAAATCAATCTTCGAGTATACACTGAGCCTTGTAATTGATCAAACAGATCATCGATTCTTGGTAAGGGATAGCGGTTTTGATTGTGAGCTTGTTCAATTCTCTATAATCGATACACATCCGAATGATCCATCTTTCTTCTTAACGAATAATACCGGTGCTCCCTGTGGTGAGGAACTTGGTCTAATGAATCCTTTCTCGATAGCTCTTCTAGTTGTTTGGATAACTCTTGCATTTCGAGGGCGCTAAACGGCACGGTGCTCGTGCTACATGAGTAGCTCCGTGAATAAGATCGATTTGAAATTCGACTTGTCGAAAGCAGTGTGGAAGTCCGTGCAAATCTTCCGAAACACCTCGTAAAATTCCTTGATTACGTGTACATCCTCTAGTCGCTTTCTTCCGACTTCTTTTCCGTTACTTGAGCTAAGAAGGCATAACATCCTTTTTCCATGTACTTTATTGATTTCGCACAGATATGATACTTAAGTACTTTCTACTTTGATCTCCTTGATGACTAAGGTTTCACCATTGATCGATATGAACGGTTTTCTCGTCACAAACAATCCTAGCACGGTGTTTGGACAACCAATCCATGCCAATTACGACATCGAAACTTCCAAGTTTGATTGGCAAAAGATCTATGAGGAACGAATGATCTTGTAATAGAATAGGACAATTACGGATTACGGTGTTGGTTCCTATTATTTTCCCATCGGCAAGTTCTATCTCATAAGTTGTATCTAAGGCGATTGGGGATATTTCAAGTAATGGTGCAAAAGTAGTAGATACAAAACTCTTATCGGCTCCGTAATCAAACAAGATTTTTGCGTAATGATTGTTAAGAGAATACGCACTGCCACAATGTCGTGGTTCAACGGTGCATCTCCATCTCCTAGCATGTACACTCTTGCACGCGCATTGTTTGTTTGAACGACATTTAACTTTGGGCATTGACTCTTGAAATGACCGTGTTCTCCACATCCATAGCGCTCATGTTTGTCACAAAGGTTGCCTCTTCCGTGGTTTCGCAATGTTTACCTTGATGACCTACCTTGTTGCACTTATCGCACTTCACAAAGACAAGGTCCGTAATGGTGCATCAAACATCGGTTACACGGGATGTGGTCCCACATACCCTTTTCCAAAGAAGGTGCAAGATAAGCCCTTGCGGCTTCTTGCCTTCGGTTTTGCCGATTGTGGTGTTGATTGCCAGGTGATATTGGTTGTTGTTGTTCCGATTGTTGTTGTTGGATCGATAGTGGTTGGAATTTGAGGTTTTCCGATCATCAAACTTTCTTTTGTTGTCACTTGAGCCTTGTGCATTTGCAAGCTTTAGTATTGGTTCCATAAGGCGGTGGATACAATGACAACTTCTTCAATAGCTTTTGGCTTCAAGCGATGACATCTCCTTCGATGCTCGAGGTAAACCTCCGATCATAGCTTCCAAAAGTTTTTCATTGGTGGGAAACAGATGAGGACATAGAGCTCTCACTGTGGAATCTCTTGAAGTATGTCTTGAGATCATTACCTTTAGCGCCCAAGTGGTAATACTCATCTTCGAGTTTCTTGATCTCGCCCCTGCAATACTGTTTCATTAATGCTTGTTTCAGATCCGACCATGAAATCTTACAAGCTTCTTCCATTCCAATTGGTCGAGCATGGCCTTTCCACCAAGATAACGATCTTCTAACAAAGTTCCAGCTTGCAAACTTGACTTTGCAATCATTTGTGCAACCACTTAGCGTAAATACGCCTCTGCCTCTCTCAAACCAATGAAGTAAACCAATAGCACCTTCAAGCCGCCTTGAAGAATGTCGGCTTGCGCTCATGAACTCTTTGTAATTACACTTGAGTTAAAGTGGACTCACTTTGATTTGTTGGAGTGTTAGTTGCATTTGAGTTTGCCATTTCAAGAAGACGCAGCTCATGACACGATTCTCTTCAAGAATGCGAGCAGCCTTCACTCACGTCGTCGCTTGAGCGACACGCCCACCTTCACCTCTCGAGCAATTCCGGCATTCTCGCCTTCTCTGCAATTTCAGCTTGCCTTGCAATTTCAACTTCACGCCTCTTGGGCAATTGCTCACCAATGCTCACTGCTCTAGCAAGATCGACATGTTGAGCTATAGTTGCTAACACTTTCAAATGACCATTTTCCTAATAGTCATGGAGTGATGGTGGATGAGGTAGCTTTCTTCTTGACCATTTTTCTAAAATTTCCAAGAATAAATACCAAGATTAAGAAATTATCGATCGATGATAAAATTGATTTCATATCATACATTTCATAATAGTCCAGATTACCACTTTAAATTAATGATATGATATTGAATATGATTTTTTTCTCAACAAATCATAATATATGTATAAGGACATAAGGATCGGTTCGGCATACATCACCGAGGAATAATATCATAACATCGTAATAATAGAAATACAACCATGGAATACATCGTTACATAGTTTGTTCACAACCATAAGTTACATCATCATAATTTTGTTCCAAGGTTACAAACCAAAAGATACAAGCCTTAATGCCTCATATGGCGGCTTTATGATACATACTAAGATAAAGATGACTAGGATCTACGATCTCCGATGCGTCATCCCGACGACGACGAATCTCCTCAACCATGGTCGCCAAGTCTCGATCCGCCGCCACGGGCTCGATCTCTCGCCTCGAGGTCATCAATCCTCTCCTCCGTAATAGCAAGTGTGAGCATGAGCGGATGCAAGCTCGTGATGTAGGACTCTCTCGACCCAAAGCGCCTCTCAAAGTACTAGCATCTCGAATAGTAGTCTCCAATCTCCGAGTCAATTGGTTAACGGCCTCTCGCCTCCACAACTGAGTACTCATCATATCAAACACAATCTCAATGGAGTAGCGACCTACCACGAGGTTCTCGACTTCTTCCTCCAAGCTCTCTATCCTCACTAGTGGAATCTCATCATAATGTGCCATGAGCTCATTCAACCGATCTTCGTGCTCGATAAGTCTCGTAGCCAACAGAGGAATAGTGTGGTGTACCGTTCACCGGCAATGTATAACTCGAGTCGGTGCAAGAGTCGAGCTTTCCCAAGCTCAAACGAACTAGGTGCTCCTCCTCTCTCTCCAACGTCAAGTAAAGGTATCAAGAATGACCATCTCCTAGCACCGGATTTCTTCCTTGGTCCGCCTCATTATCCACTTGAGTAGGCTTTTCGTGATCGATAGTGATGGTGGATAGCACTTGATGCAGAGCGGTAAAATTGGCTCACTAAAAGTGTCCAAAGGAGGTGATGTCAGTAGGTGGTGATGAAACAGAACAAGTAGTCTGATGGTAGAACACGCAGAAGTGGCAGTGGTGGTGAAGTAGCGAGGTGGAACAAAGCAGTGAAACCGGTGATGACCGAGCGTGTGGTGACCGAGCCGGTGATGATCGAGCCGGTGGCATCACACGAGTCATAGTGATGGGTCGCACACGCTTCCTAGCGGTGCGTTTGAAGGTCTTACCATTAGGATGCGCCTATAAGGTACTCCAAACGGCTCAGTTCATCAGGCTTAAGAACACGAATCCTACGCCGACGACGACGGATAGCTTGGGCGATGATCCAAGAATCGATGAAGCGTAGTCGCTGTTCTCGATGACTTGATGATTCATCATCCACAAAGAACATCTCAAGCGTGTAGCCATTGTCGCGACTCATAGTAATCGATCTAGGGTCATGGAAGCAAAAGCATTGTACTTTTGAGGATGAGCAACATAGCCGAGCAGAGGAGTTCTGCAACTTCACCTTCCTCAAAGGTTCGGTCATCCAAACAAGAGTCGGTATGACAGATCGATGAGTCGCATAGCGACAACGTAGAGGACATGGTATCATCCATCTCGTTGTCGAGGACGTAACAACCGGGTGGGATGCGTATATGGTAATCGTGAACAACCCATAAATTAATGTAAGTAAATGCCAAATAATATAATTATTTTAGTTAGCTAAGCAAATCTCCATGCCTAACTAAAATGAATGCAATTTACTTATGATCTAGTGATGCATCAATCCTAATGCATAGAGCGGTCACGGAGGGCGTAAGGCAAGGTGTAAAATAGTCCTGCTTTAAAAGTGCGGTTATAGTCCAAATGATTTTGAAAACTCTTTGTTCTCTATAACCTTGGCTCGATGCCAATCAGAACACCCCGAAAATCTTAATGACAATGGAAGACTAATTCGGTGTTACTTGAATGGAGATCATAGTCAATAATTATAGAAAACGACTCAAAGAGACGTTTTATTAAAATAGTTATCATTCATCGAAAACTCATAGTTTGTTACAAAATATTGTAAATAGATCAAGTGTTTTTCCCAAAAGAAAGATCATGAGTTTGAAAGAAATGATAACTTTATGTTTTACACCACCGATAAGCCTTGCCATGCCCTGCTCCGCACCTTGGTCATAATCTTCACCGACACCGAGATAACATGCTTAAAAAGGTCAACAAAATGTTGAGTGAAGTCCATAGGTTTAAAATAAGTTGAACACAAGTATAAGATCATGATCATTGTAAACTAACAATATCATAAGAAAATATCACAGATTATTATGCGCTAAGCTCATGAAACCAAGACTCAACCGCATACAATCGAATTACCAAGGTACGAATATGCCCCAAAGGAGGTAATAGCCAATTACCTAAAGATATTCGATATGGTGCGCCTTGGTTATTTCTCTATAACCGAAACGGGTTCGTTATTCCCCATAGTACTATTCACGATATCTACGCTCACCGCGGTGACTAATGGTTCATGATCGTGGACTTGTGGCTAACAACTTAGGCAAGACTAATAATCAAGAAGATCAAGCATTTATGAAAACCTTGTGTTCTAGTTTAGAGCATGTATCTCCTCATGGGTTTATAAAAATAAAGTAAAAGCGAGGCTATGAACTCACCTTGATAATAATGCACACGCACAAATAGATCAAGCACAATGTAGCGGAGGTTCCAACTCGAAACCTAAAATGATGAGATGGCGAGTCTCAAGAATGAGCATTTTGGTTCATGACCAAAATAATAGAGCATTGAATATTCTTATTCAATAGATCATTGGATTGTCCAATCCAATAGTGTGCGATCGTGATTAACGCTTTTAAGTTAATTTATGCTACATTGCCTTAATTAATGATCCTCACTTACGCATAAGTGAAATGTTTTCCCTGTGATCTTAATAGATTTGTTGAGTATTTTAACGTATTTAAATTCCCGTGTTTTTATCGAAATAAGTATTTTATATATATATATATATATATATATATATATATATATATATATATATATATACATAAATAATACATTTAATCGTTATCCAAAATAAATGCTCATAAGATCAAAATACTTGTTTTTACGAGTTATAATGAAATCATAAGTTTTTCTAAACTTTTCTCAAATTTACACTTTTACCCTCGAGTTACAAAAAGTACAAGTTTAGTCCCTATACTTTTAGAAAATGACACTTTGTACCCATAAATATTATATGCTTAAAGTTTTCAAATTTGACACTTTTAGTCCCTCATAAAACTGATTTTTGTAAAATACACTTTAAAATATTAACTTTTGTTACACTTTAAATATTTACTTATTTAGTTATAAATTTATTGAAGTGGAGGGTATATTTTGCCAAACCGTGATAGTTATAAAACAAAAGGAAGGAAAAGTGCTACAAGAGAGATTCGAACCAGGACCTCCGTCCCATACCCATGCTCGTTAACCAACCGAGCTAGGCTCTTTTTGTTTTATTTCTACGCTATGTGCTATATATATCATAACGTTTCGTGTTATAGTTTTGCTATAAATGCTATCCGAACGTGAGTTTTGCATGCTTCATTTGTTGGTTTCCATTTCTTCTTCTTCTCAAGTTGTTAAGTATTTTAGTTTTATTATGTTTATGTTTTCCACAAGGTGGTGAGCTTATATGTTCGCTTATTACAAATAAGCTCGAAAGAAAAGCTCTTGGCTTCCTTGTACTCGGCTGGTTTAAGTGTACATCATACTGATGACGTAAAATGATATCGAAAATGAAATGCGAGATGGTTCTAGCGAAACTTACCACACTCACTTGGAGTGGAGATGATACGTGAAATGAGTGAACGTGTCGAATGAACTCGAGTACTCCTTGTTCTCCTTATAACTTGTTACCCGAATTCCTATTTTACCCAAGTCTCCTAGTTGCTAATAACCCAAAACTCTTTGCTTTTCTTCCTTCTTCTTGCTCGACGTAAACCAAAGGAAATAGTGTGTAGTGTTTGTTAGTTGTATGAGTTTAAGGTGAAGGTGTGTGTGTTTGTCGTTGTTTTAAAGAGCCAAAAGCAAGCATGGCTTTTATTCTATTTAATCTCTTGTAGCTTCTAAATTCTAGGCTTATAGTAACATGTAAGGTTGAATTTGTTTATGTTTGTTGAGCATGTTTCTTCTCGTGGATGTTTAGGACATGTACATGGACTTGGCATGTCAAGGCATTGTTGGTCATGACAAACCTAATATCTTTTGGGTTAAGAGGTCAAAAGGTGGTCAAGGATGTTTAGGTATTTAAATATTTGCTTAGTATGCTCTATGCATGGGTTTTTGTCTCCTTGTTCACATTCACACGCAACATGTGACTTAGGGTTGTTTATTTGTTTTACATTTGACTTTCTAGTTTGGTTCCCATTTGTTTGCTTGTTCGGTTTCAACAGAAAGAAACACAAAAAAATCATTTACTAACTCTTTTAAATGTAACTTGGGCTTGGGTTGTGAACAAGGCCCAAAAGAATATAAGTAGGGTGTCAAGTTAGATATACTATCCGCAAGGCCCAAATAAAATATATAGCGTGGGCTTGGCCCGGCCGTGAGGCCCATTTATGTGTCGGGTCCGAGTGGTGAAAAGTCCAATGAGTTCCGAGGCCCAATACTTAATTTTATATATTTTTATTATAATTAAATTCGTAATTTTACAAATTTTACGTATTCATTACGTATTTTAAGGTTATCAAGATCGGGGAAATTTATTTAGATCACAACGGTATATTTATGAACGCCGAGTCATGCTGATCATGCATATGCCAAATGATATGCAAATAACTTGTGATGTTAAGAAAATTTCATGACGAAATAGATCGTGATTAATTCTTGATTAAAACGTTAAGTACATTGAAATTTTCCGGAGCTTACACTCATTCTATGTAGTTTTCTTTGTGTGATTCTCTAGCTTCCTCTTAAAGGCTAGATCACAACCTTTGAAGACGCAAGCTCAAGGTCATGAGTTGCTAAGTCATTATCATCAAGACCATCAAGTGGATCTTGTTGATGCTTCTTCTCTCCTTCATTAGTGTGTCGAGTTGAAGGCATTGGTGTATAGTGCCAAAGGTGTACATTTGATATGGGCGTCGATGTATATTTGTGTAGTTTGGGTTAAAGGATATTGATATCCTTTCAAATGTTGTAAAATGAGTTTGTCTCCTTTGAATTTTAGTGTTGGGTAGTAGTTACTCCTTTGTAATGGAACTCAAGATCTAGCCTTGTACCGGATAAAGTGTAGGTGACATTGTGATAGGTTTGTATCACCTCGTGGAAAAACTCAAGGTCTAGCCTTGTATCGGATAAAGTGTAGGCGACGCAGAAGGCTTCTCCGCCACATTAAGGAGCTTGTGTTGTGTAGTGCTTAGAAACTCTCGAGTCAAGGTACTCGGGAGTGAGTAGGCAAGGAAGGTGTCCTTGTAGCCGAACCACTATAAACACTTGTTTCGTGGTTCAGGTTCCTTTACTCTTTATCTCTTTGTATTATTTATGTATATGTCTATCTATCAATATCCATCACATGATCTAAATGGATTGACATAAGTCGATCTAAATACTTTAAAACAAAGTTTTAATTGGAAAAACTACTCAACCCCCCTTATAGTTTTCCACAACCTCCATGTTCATAAAATTCATGACATATGACAAATTTAAAGTGGGTACTTGTTCTAGAACAACATCAGCAAACATTATAACTCCTTGTCAATGAAATTTCCCTTGAGCCTTCAGTAAAGGAACTTGAGGATCATGCAATATTTTGTCCTTTCTGACTAAAAACTTTCCTGTGCAACAAAATGTACCTCTCTTTTCTGGTCCTTTTAATTTTGACAAACCATTTGTCCAATCAGAGGAGTTTGTTATCTCTTGATCAAGACTACTAGAATCACAAATAGCTTCTATGTTTGTCAATGTGTAGAATCGATGAAAATTGTTATCTTCATGCCAAAAGATGCTTCAGACTTGACTAGCTATTTATTAACAACGCTTATAAACATCATACCACAACTTGAGAAGCTACGCCATTTACAATGCTTCCATTTTTATGTTTGGGTTATACAGACATGCCTCCTCATGAAAGTCTTACACAGTTGTTCTTTTTCGTTTACAATGAAAAGTACCTTAATATGAAATTTTGTAACTATATATGAATTATAAGATGAACCGTATAGTAAAGCCAATGATTTATATATGTATTAGTATGTAATCTTAAACATTATAATGGATACTCTTAATAAAAGCTGGGTAAACAACTTATTTCGATGTAGGAAAAACATGAACTAACCTCTTCATCAATTACTCGTGCGAATGATTTGTTCCTTGTCACGTGAGGCTCAATTGACTACAAGCGATTTATTTTCTTCCTCGCACTTTCCACCTATTAATTTACAGCTTAATTACATAACTCTATATATTTCATGAACAAGCCTACTAATCAATCTTTTAAACAATCTTTATTTAAAAGAATTCTCATCAAAATCTTTCCAAGCTAATGCATTAGCAGGGTGGCATAATTTTCCATCTTTATTTCGTTCCAAATGATGCAATTCATAAGGATAAATATCTTTGAAGACATAAACAATCTTTTAAGTCGAGGTTTCAAGGAAACCAACGTAATACGCTTGTTGCCTTGTTATTTTTTTGACTTTCCTCTTCATCATGATTGTTTGTGGTTGATTTCCATCTAGATTCTCCATAAATGGAACAAGTTTGTTCTTTCTCATGACCGTCCCAAAATAGCATGCAACCATTAGGACACACGTGAATTTTTTCATACCATAACTCTAAACTTGCTACTTTCTTTACTATATGTAATTTTTTAGGCAACAAATTCCCTTCTAGTAAGGAATCTTGTAGAAATTCTAGCAACATGGAAAATGACTTGTTGCTCCAACCATTAAGGTACTTTAAATGATACGATGTACCAAACAAGGAAACTTATCGTTTTAGCACCTACATATACATTTTGTTCGACATATTAAGAATCATTTTCAACCACAAAGTTGAATATTTAAACTAGTATGCTCTTCACCTTCATTAGTATTCAGATTATTTCCTTCCATTGAAAATGTCGAATAGGTCACCGAGTAACCCATGCATGTCATGTTGATAAATTCCCCGCCTCCTCGCCTATTACTTGAAGATGATGTCTCATGAACTTTTTCGTGATCTTTCTAATCCCACCCCTCTCTTAAAACTAGAACATATTAGGTGATCATACACTACTTCTTTAGTGAATAACAAACCTTGACAATCAATGCATGAACATAAATTACTTCCATTTTGACTTGATTTCTTAAAAGCAAAATCTAAAAAATATTCAACACCATTTGTATACCATTTTCTTGTTCTATGTGCAATATACATCACCCTTTATCCTCAAACATTAACCATAATTTTATAAAAGTAAGAATGCTATTTATAGTTGCACTTTTTTAATGTACAAGACAAATAACCTAACTTCTAAATACTGTGATGCTATAATAATAATGAATACACCCCAATTTTCATTAGAAATGTAAATATCAACCTTTAATTATATCAATGTTGCCCAACAAGGTACTAAAACATAAAGGATCAACATAGTGCTAATAACAACATGCTTCAATAGTAATGAATACACTTGACATAGAGAGAACTATATCAATAAACATGTTTAAAGTATAAGCTTCTAAAGTCTATAACTTTATTGACTAACAAGTGTGTGTGTGACATGATTATCCTATCTAAAGTACCAAAATTGTGCAATATAGTTTCCAAATATACTACTAAAGTGTGAGTGTGTGATATGATTTTCCTATCGCTTATGATATTATGTATCTACTTTTCCAGCTTATCCGGACTAAAACCAATTTTACAAAAAGCAAGTTAGTAAAAGAGTCGGAAAGTTAACACACAAACATGAATATGTAGGATCGTAATATTATTGTGTTTGATGATTCGGTGGTCTTGGATGATGGAAATACATGTTTGCCATAGTTAGAGAAAGAGATGAGAGGGAGTTTCTGCTGAGACTTGGTTCACAAAATGCAAGGTTAGATTAAATGAAACCACCCTTCCATGGATGGAAGCGGGTATTTATAGTTACAATGAAACCGCCCTCCCATCGGACCAGATCGTGGATACAGCTGGTAAAGACCCGTTCTTCCTCCACGGTGTTGCACTAAACTAAACTACGCTAATAACTAACTAATAAACTAATAAATAACGAATTAACGATATGTCTACGAGCTAACTTATGCTAGATAATATTTGGGGTGACCGACTCTTCAATATGAAATTTCTAATTCCTAAAAATCTCCCTAAGGAGGTCACCCCATGTTTTACATTTCGAATCCTAGCATTCTATTCTTGACTTTGTTCTTGAGCTCAGACTTCAATTTCGCAATCTTTGTGCTTAAGCAAAGACCTTCATAGTCCGTATAGTTTTGTACTTTGAGTGGAGGTCTTGAACCGATCCACATCATTGATGATCTTCGAGCTTTCATTCAGATCATCGCCCACAAGAAATCTCCTGATCACCCTTTATTGTGTTGCCATCATGTGAAGTTGTGACTTTCGGACCGATTATGCTCACACTTTTTAATCATGACATCTTTCCATCAGTAGCGGAAGCTTTATCGGTTCATGATATTTGCGGAAGCGTACATAGTATAAAAATATCGTAACCGTGTTATGTAGATATGCACCACCATGATTTCTTCAATTAAGTGTGGATCTGCGAGCATGCGGCTTTGATTGACTCTCACCTCGATCACCGCAACTGTCCAAATGTACCGCAAACAACAAAGCTAGCAATAAAACACATGAAAGTGTCTTTGATCACTTTCGTTGAATTGAGGTACACGCCCACGGTTCCCTGCTGATCGCACAAGCATCGCTCGTGATCGTGCATGATTCCAAAGAATCTCCTTGACAAGGTTTCACAGCTTGTTCTCAAACTGGAACATCTCAAAGAAGACAACACGGAGTGAGTGAACCAGCAAATTGTGATTCACTGATTGATGAAAAATGATTTGAAAAACAATCGTGTATTGCTTAGAAGAAAGAGTTTTTGCAATACGATGAAGGTTTTATGAGAAAGATCAATTTTCAACCAAAATACCTTTTGTATTTGAAAAGAGTACGCATTCGATGTGCTAGAGAAAAGAAGAAATTTGCACAACGAACGGTTTTTTCAAAAGTATTTTTTCAATCAGAGATACTTTTTGAATTTGAAATATGAATACACATTCGATGTGCTTGAGAAAAGAAGATTTGCACATCGAACTGTTTTTCCAAAAGTATTCGCTCAATTCATTTCGACCAAGGTTGATTCACGAGTGAATTGCCCCATTGTTTCTATCCAGCTTGTCACAAGTTTGATCTTTAGAAGAGATCTCACATGTCACTCACCAAGAGCTTGTTTGATGTATGCTCTAGAAGGATTTCCATCTTCATAGTGAATATTTTTACATATCACTGATGTTCCGCAATACCACAAGGATAATGTGTAGGACTCTTAATTATATTCTCACTTTCCACATTGTTTGAAATAAAGAAGTCTTCATTAATTTTGTGTCCTAATGAGATATTGTGGATGATCTCTTGGCTCTAGACTCAATCGTGTATATTTGGTTCCTATGCCGGAGATTAGAGAGAGGTCTCCTTCTTCAATATCAACAATCTCAAGAGAAAGTCGATAGATTATGTAGGTTCCCGTGAGAATGAAACAAGCCCTTTAAGAGGAAATTGAGTAGCTTGGGAAGTTTAGTGCAATGCGCCACCGGGTTCATGACGCCTTGTCTTCAATACCAAAGGTTACATTAGTAACAACCAAAGAATATGTATTGAACCCGGTTTCTCTAAGGTTGAATTATCGAGGGCTATTTCTTTTCACCCTTTCATATTCATTTCTTTTTCATTCTTCAACCCCTTCAAGCTTACCGAGACTTCATAAATAGAACCTTGTTGGGTTTATTCCAAAGATTAGCTCCTCGTCTCATCCGCACTCTTCCCATTTCTCATTTTCTCCTTTTTCATCATACCCAAGGACTCTACACTATCTAGTTGGATTGTCCTCGGTAGATCCTTCCGGTTCTCGCGGATCGTGGGAACAAATACCTAACCTCACCATCCTTATAACTCCATACATAAAGTAAAATGGTCGGTCTTTTGGTACAGCTCATTCCTTCTCGAAACCAATTGAAAAATCATTTGAAAATCCAATCAAGGTACTTGTGATCTAAAATCAAAACATTTTGTACCTTAATTGTTTTTGATCATTTAGAAATGCTCCTCAACATGTGTATGATTTTGAAATTGTTTAGCACATGGAGGCAAGAGTTCTTTGAAATAATTTCTTGATCACAATTTTCGTAGAAAGAGCCATTTGAATTTCTTTTGGTAAATTCTCCCCCTCAATATTTGCATAGGATTTTTGAAATCATTTTTATCACATAGAGGAAAGAGTTCTTTTGAAGCACAACCACGATCACAAAAGCCATTAAGAAACCATTCGCTCCCCCTCAATATGTGCATCAATATATGAAAGAGTTTAGCACATATTAGAGAGCCAAGACATTGAATCAAATGATCACCTTTATCAAATTTCATATTAAATCACAAATTCTCCCGATCAAAAGTATCAAACCCTTTGAGATTTTGGATCCCAAGTGATTTAATAAGGTTTAGAAAACATGGGAGAATATGTGCCTGATTTAAAAACTCATCATGTTTTTGGATAAATGCTCCCCCTCAACATGTGCATTATGTATGAAATCGTTTGGCACATGGAAGCAGGAGTGCCTTTAAAGGACTAAAACCAATTCCATTTAAACAGACAAGAGATTTAAATCACAATCTCTCCCCCGATCAAAAATTTCAAACCATTTGAGATTTATGATCCCAAAAGATTTAAATCATTTAGAAAATTTTGGGAAAGACGGCAAGATTTGATTTTGAAAATGATGATAAGGACCATTTAAGACATTAAAGATTGTTAGTGTCGTGTATGATTGTTTTAAGAGATCTTTAAGTAAAATAAAACAATTTCACAATCAAACAAGAATGTAAAGAATTTCATTTTGACAGATCTTTGAATTTTAAAGAAAATCATACCATGACATAATCGATAACGCTACACGCTGCTGTCGGGTCAAAGGAACTTTTTTCTTCGAGCAAGTTTTATAACACCCTAGGTAGTGAACCTAATCGTTGTAGTGTAGTATTAGGGTAAGCCACGGTATTGATATCGTTTCTAGGGAATAGGAATGCTAGTGAGAAGTTACTACGCTAAGGTTGGGGTTGAGGAAGATTATTTTTTTATCTTTTATGTTTTTAGGAAATGGAAAGGTACGAATCTGGGTTTAGATTTGGGGGTTGGTATTACACCGATTACACTACTTATCTAATTATCTAATCTAAGGTGTATGTAGTCTATGTCTAATTATTGTGTGCTCAGATGATAGTTTAAAGATGTGTTCACTTAGGTTTTACTACTCCTTAATTATCTCCTATTGATGGTTGAATTGTCACGTCCTTATCCTTAATTGCGCAGTGTGTCTAAAGTCGTAGGGTATGCTTATCCCAACTCTTTGAAGTTACCAAAGGGTCTCGCCTACAAAACCACTAGGATCATAAACTCTAACTCTAAGGCCTATTTGGAAGGTTTAGCTTACAACCACTCTAAGTGCTATAACCTAAGGTTCACAAAGATTAATCAAACATTATACACAACGAATGACCTATCGTGATTACTAGATCATTAACAATTAAGATAAGAGACAACCAATCAATATTCAATAATTAAGTTTCATATTCCTAAGCAAACACACAAGTAAATTAGCCCCGACATGGAGAACATACAAGCATACACACAAATAATCAAAGACATAATTGAATTAATGAAGTAAAACACTTATCTTGATGTAAGATAGGTTTGAACCCTAAATACTGTATAAGACAAATTTGGTTCGGTTTAGGTTTTACCCAAAGACTACACACAACATCGAAAATTCGGATTCTATATATAAGATTATATGTGCGATGCTGCCACCTTATGTTTTTTGACGCCAGTCACCGCTATTAGGGTTTCGCTGGCCACGTTAGTCTTATACGGTGTCACCTTGTGCTTGTGACCGCCCTCTTTAGCTTCTCGACGCGTCTGATAAAATCTAGGTCAGTCTGAGTTATGACGGCATACTCTTTTAAAGCTCCACCGCCACTTGAAAATAAGAGATTTTCGTCATCCCGTCACAAATCCTCCAACAGGCATAGAAGCAAGGACGACCCGCCATCTTGTATTTTCAAAGAATTGAATGTCTCGATTCTCGACTTTGGCCATTTTCTTTGTATATCCGCTTTTCGTCCAAATAAGTGCCATTACAAAGAATTTGCCTTCAAGAGACCTAAAAGTGAAAAGGAACGATATTAAGTAATAACGGATACAAAGTGATCAAATAAGGGCTTAAACGACCCTCAAAAGGTACATTTTAAAACCTTATCAATAACATTAAATCTTTAGATCACCACATTTTAACGTATAAACGGACTTTTGATGAAATATCGCTTGAAAATATTAAATTTGAAATCATCAAGATTTGACAAAATAAAGTCCGGTTGATTTCAAAACTTTGAATCTGATTTATTTTCAAAATAATATTTTTCCATTTTCAAAACAATATTATTTAAAACTTGTTTAAAATGGTATCATTTACTACTTGTCCCGCATAAAGATACGTTAGTGGTTGAGAAGCTTATGTTGTTGTTGTAGGGCTTGAAGAAAACCGTCATAGATGCAAGAGAAGACTTCTTACGCTACATTTTAATGCCAATCGAGGTCAAATTAAGCTCCGCTTTCTTCATTTCCGATGAAGAAAACCATCTCGATGTGCAATGAGACCTCTTACGCTGCATTTTCCATGCCAACTCTCCATAGAAGTCCAATTAAGCTCCGCTTTCTTCATTTGTCAACCCAAGATATAGTTACCCTTTCCTTTCACATCCAATCATCTTCATTTGCGGATCCGGATCGGAACATTCTTATATACCAATATACCGTGACACGTTAGTGAACACACATATGATATATGGTGGTCGACATCACCCAAACAACAATCGACTAATAAAAGTCAATCCAACATAACAATCTGCCTATATAAGGTATGGATTTATGTTCATCAATCTATAATCATCTAAACCTAATAAATACATCCTAGAAACCTAGTCCTTCAACATAGGAAACTATATTTTTAGATAAGCATGTAGGATGATTAAGAAAGTCCGTTAGATGATGTAAATATGAAAATATTCTCCCCCAATCGTTGACTTTTTTTTCTTGAAAAGTTTTAAAAGCGTCAAGTCATTGATTGAGTTTTGCAATTTTTATGAAAACTTGATTCTCGATTGATTTTCAAGCAACTCATTTACCACTGCTTTTGAAAACAACAAATATTTTTCTCAAGAATTTTAGATGTAAAAACATTTGTGTAGGAACAAAGAGTCCTTCGACATACTTTCCTCAAATTTTTTAGGATAAGTGCACGTAAATATTTGAAAATCGTTTAAGCGTAGCACTTTCCTTTTTAAAACGGGTTGTTATTTGAAATAATAGCAAGCTATGGTTTAAGCACGGTTAAGATCCAAATAACGCAAGCTATATTTAGAGACATGTTTTGAAAGAAATATTTACACCTTCATTAAACTTCATCTATGGTCCCGTGCATTGTTGAATGACATTTCTAAGACCGCAGATGTTATCGATACCAGAAGACATGTCTAAGAAAAAAAACATATTTTTGGTATTTTTAAATTTTCTGATTTTTACGAGTTTTTGTTGATTTTATATTTTTCTATTTTCTTTTTGTTGATTTTATATTTTTGTATTTTGTTTTTAATAAATATTAACAGATAGAGTAGATGATATAGTTTAAGAAGATGATGATACGAGTACCGAGATAAGGATATCGAGCAGCCCCATTGTCGAAGATAGAAGTCATCATCCCTAAAACTTTCACCACCAAAGCTTCCGAGGCTCTTGCATCAAGAAAGAAATTGAACCATCCGAAGTGAGACTTGGCGCCTTCCTCCCAAACCGAAAATCCTTTAATGAAAGCAGATTCAAAGCTTTCTTTCAAGCTTTCTAGCCAGTGCACAAAGAAGCACACCATTATCATCGAACTTGTTGCTCCTTTTAAGAATAATCACCGCGATTCTTCGCTCGAGGTTATATCATCCAAAAGAACAACAACAAACGTATCATCCCACACATAAAACAATCTTCTCAAATTTCTTTTCTACTGACGTCTGAAGCAATCCATTCCAAAAGGTGTCATAATACCACTTCCCCCGAATAGTTGAATTGATGCAGTCAATCTCTTAGACTAGAGCTCACGAACCCGAATACACATATACCCAAAGACAAAGAAACTTATACCATCAAGTAGCAGATTAAGTCCAATAGCCAAAGAATAACCCCGATGTATACGCTTTCCCCTCAAGAAAGTGCATGAAGCTCAAGAACCAAGCACCGAATGCCCAAAGAGAGAATAACCGATAACATTGAAGAAGGTGTCGAATCACCGATTATCTCTCATGGACAACAATCTCATGAATGTCAACTCCGAATAAGTGATTAAATCTCAATCACCGATTAAGCCTCAAGTAAAACAAATGAAGCATCCCCAATGTACACAATCTTCTCCCGATGATTGCGATAACATCAAAATCATCACACACTTGTGTACCTCTTTCATCTTCGTAAACTAACTCTTACATCACTTCCCCACATAGTTCGAATAAGAATTCTAAACGCCATGAGTCAAACCTTGAGTTTCTCTCAGTAATGACAATTAGTCTTCCGGATATCTTCAATCACTTAGAAGTATTAAGTTCATCAAGTTTACTCACTGTGGAAAACTAGAAGGGGGTTGAATAGTTTTACCAATTTAAACTCTTTTTTAAATATTTAGATCGACTTATGTCAATCTATTTGGTTATTTATGTTGGACGTTGATAGATAGATATATAAACGTAGTGAAAGATAAAGAGTAAGAAGCACATCACCACGACAAGTTATTTATAGTGGTTCGCCACAAGGACACCTTCCTTGCCCTACTCCACCCCCGAGTCACCCACTCGAGAGTTCGTAAGTACTACACCAAATCTCCTTATGGCGGAGGTTTCACAACGCCGCTAACCTTTTTCCCACAAAGCTAAATACCGAGTTCTTTCACACCAAGGCGAACCACACCTAACACTACGCCGCTACCCTTTATACTTGCTAGGCTAACCACCGAGTTCTTTCACACCTTAGAGAACTAATCCTATCACAACGTCAGCTTACCCTTTATTAGGTACTAGGCTAAGCACCTAGTTCCATTATGGAAGAACTACTACCCTTCACGACACAACACCTATTATCAAGGAGATCTACTCCTTGTCACAACACCATCAAGGATATCACCATCCATGTGAATAAATAAACACTTATATGTATAACGATGCACCTCATCGATTATACGACCTCAAGCATTCTTCCCAAATGCTACTTGTTTTGATTCTTCGCATCCTTCACTAATGCCTTTGACACAACGCTTGGCACCCTTCACTAATGCCTTCGCTCTTTGACACATTAAGCATTCTTCACTCAATGCTTTGACGCGATGATGAGCACCCTTCACTAATGCTTTCATCTTGACACTTTCGCATTCTTCCCTAATGCCTTCAACCCAACATCTATGGAGAAAGGAAGAACTATCAACAAGAGAACCTTCGTTGTCTTGATGATGACTAAGCATGGCAACTCATGGACTTGAGTCAGACGTCTTCAAGATGCGGTGATCTTTCCTAAGAGAACCTACAAGATCACACAACAACAAAAGAGAAAAGCTACATAGATCTCTTGATCCGAGGTTAGAATACTGGGGAAGTATGTGTAAAAAGATGATTAGTAAGGAAGAAATGGTTCTCATTTATAGAGAAAATTTCATCGCTTCCCCTGATCCCATGGATCCTTCCACTGGGATCCGCTAGCACAAAGCTAGGGATCCGTGGAACGCCTCTTTTGCCCATGCGTATTTTTGGTTATGGGTCATGGGTCATGGGTTATGGGTTGATCCATGGTTTTCTTTCAAGACACAATGAACTTAGATAAGTTGTATATAAAACCATGGGTTATGGTTCAATACCATTTGCTAGTTTCTACCCATTTTAGTATTTACATGTTTTTACCTTATTTTAGTATTTACATGCTTTTACCCATTTTAGTATACTTAGTTAAAGTATATATAACCCAATATGTAAACACTAGTTGTTGTACATATATATATATATATCTAAATCATAGAATCATTTATACTTGTTAACCCAATATGTAAACACTAGTTGTTGTACATATATATATCTAGATCATAAAATCACTTATACTTGTTTTAGTGTTTTATGAAAATCAATATGTTAGAAAACTATTAGTTCAAACCATTTACGATTTTATTTGTTTCATTATATGATTTTACTTTTGTTATCGACAAAACATTGAAGATCGTAAAATATAAATAAACGCTTTTACGGCTTATTTGTATTAATAATCTCCCTTTTGTTGATGACAAAACATAAAATTATTTTAAGGAAAAGCTAAAATTTTAAACGCTTGAATTTGTAGTTTTACTTTCTTCTCCCTTTTGTCGAAACAAAAGTGTTAAAAGAAACTAACACAATTTTTATAAGAAAAATTATAAAAGATGTAACATTCTTATATACCAATATACCGTGATACGTTAGTGAACACACATACATAGTGATATATGGTGGTCGACATCACCCAAACAAAGAATCGACTAATAAAAGTCAATTCAACATAACAACGTGATCATATAAGGCATGGGGTTTATGTGTTAATCAAACTCTAATCATCTAAACCTAACAATCATATCCTAAATTCCTAGTCCTTCGACATAGGCAAATATCATTTTTAATTAACGAGATAATTAAGAAAGCCCGTTAGAGATATAGATTTGAAAATATTATCCCCTCAATCAATGACTCAATTTCAAAAGTTTATAAGTTACCAAGTCATTGATTGAGTTTGCAAATTTCATAAAAACTCAACTGGATTGTTTTGAAAGCAACTCATTTTCCACAAATTTTTAGAAAATACCAAATATTTTTTTGAAGAATTTTAGATTTGAAAAACATTTGTAGAGAATGTGCTAAATCCTTCGACATACTTTCCTCAAATAGTTTTAGGATAAGTGCACTGATTATTTGAAAAACATTTAAGCGTAGCATTTCCTTCTTCTTTGAAAAATCGGGTTACATCGTAAATAATAGCGTCATTTTTGAAGCCCGTAAGTTACAATCAAGTAACTGTAAGCCATATTTTGAGACATGTTAAGAAAAAATATTTACACCTCCCGCTTCGAACTTCATCTATGGTCCCGTGCCATTATTGAATGACATTTCTAAGCATCAGTAGATGTTATCGATACTGTAAGACATGTCATGAGAAAATAATATTTTTGGTATTTTCAAATTTTCCGATTTTTATGGGTTTTGTTGGTTTTATATTTTTCTATTTTTTTCTTGGTTTTATATTTTTCTATTTTGTTTTGGTCGGTTTTATATTTTGTATTTTGGTTTTTGATAAATATATACAAAGATAGAGTAGATGATATAATATAAGAAGATGATGATACGAGTACCGAGATAAGGATATCGAGCAAGACGTCAGAGAAGATAGAATTCGGCTATCTCTTAAACATCCACCACCAAAGCTTCCAAGGGCTCTTGAATTGAAAGAAATAGAACCATCCGAAAGTGAGACTGGAAGCTTCCCCAAACCGAAAACTTTGATGAGCAGATTCAAGCTCTATTTCAAGCTTTCTTAGCCAGCAGT